>BRZM01000011.1:498922-992741 GCA_033238685.1 Lates japonicus
GGACGGGATACATTACCGACTCTTCACCTGCTCTATAGAATGTTATCAGACTGATGTCAAGACTTTTCTGGTATAAAGGAGACTGAGATCAAAGGCCTTGACAACTCATCTAGACTTCATTCAAGTTTTTGAGTGAATTATAATAAACTTGTATATTCATCCTGTGGAAGCCTGTATGCTGAGTCCAAATAATGGAGCTGAAGTTCTCTCAGGCCCTGTGGCTGGGTGTTACCTCCTATTTCATGTCATCCTCTCTCACCAGCCAAAGCCTTTGGAACCACTGTATTGGGTATCACGGCTTGGATGCTCTCACCTAATTGTGTTCCCAGTAAGTCTCTATCTTTCTTTAATGTTATCAGACTGCAAAAGATATCCAGCTATTAATAGAGGCACATTCAGACTTCTCAGATACCTAATCCTCCTTTCAAGGGGAACAATCAGGCTGAAGGACTTGACTTACTGAAACTGAATCCTTTAGACATACCGCATGATTCCGTTAATAGTTTTCTTAAACAACTTTCTCCAGAAAGGCTACCCCACACAACCAAAACTTCTCACTGAGTTACGGCATTTTTCTAGAAAGACAAATTTGGTAGAGATCTTCAAAAGATATTTTTAGTGCTTTCAACAGCAAAAACACAGTTCCATTCACCTCTCTATTGTGCTGGGAATGGGGGGTGATGGGGCTTGAACTATCTGCATAGAAACATGAAATAATAGTGTCTTAAGTGAACTTCGCCCAACACCCAGGGTGGGTTCTTCATTTAGTGTAAAATAATAACAGTTAGGATGCATAGAACATGCTACATGCAGCTGAAATATTGAAATAAGAACTGCATGAGAATACTGATGTATAAGATTTGAGAATTACTCAATAATGCTATTTTTCTACTTAATAATACGTGTCTCCGTTCACTCTATGATATACTTGTCCCACTTAACTTTTGCATTGCTTAGTGTTTTATCTTTTGAAAAGTTACTGTTTCACATGTCCCAATTATTTTTGGTACACGCACCTGTGCACGAAGACACAGAGGATGGTTTGCTCACCTGTCGCTGGATGTCTCACTTACGCGCTGGTCATTTGGTTTGGGCATAAACACATCTTGAAAATGAGCCATGCCCACTTACATAATAGCCATCCAAATATGACGGAGGCGGCAGCAGGAACAAACATAAAATATCCACTCTGGTGAACGATCATAATCTAGACCTTTGACTTTGATCCACAGCAGGAACACCAACGGCCAAGCCTCTAAATACAGCAGCGGATCCATCGTGTCTGGACAGATGAGATACAAATGTGCACCGGACTCTAAACTAAAACAATCTAGTCCACTTTTTAAGATTTACCACTGCCACTGAACCTTTGATACATTCATGTGGGTAAACTCCGTATTGATTATTCCAACCCCAAACCAGACTCCTGATCACCCCTTCACCGCGATAGGTGAGCGGTGCTGGTGCAGTAAACTAGGTCGGCTCCTCCTACTCCACACAGATTAGCAAACTTTGCCAGAGGGCGGGTCCACATGCCGAAAATTCCGCTGATTGAGAAGAATGTGACTGTAGAACTCAACAGCAGTAGTCTCTCTGAGGTTTAACCAATCACAGAGCAGAGGCTGTCACTGCCTTAATAACTTTGCTCGCTGGATCTGTTACAACACTGCGTCCATATCGCCATTGAGAAAGAGTAGAGGAGAGACTCCCGAGCTTAGGCTCACAGTTTTCTTAAACACAAGAAGTGACATAAACAGTTTAGTAACATGAATATGAGCAGATAGCCATCATAGGCAACCACAGAGTGTAGGGATGGCAGTCTGTCTGTCAGTTGGTCTGAGGTCCAGCCACTGGATGGATTATGAAATCACTGACACAGGTTCTGTGGTGGTTCCCAGAGGATGAATCCTAATGACTTTGGTGATCTCGGTTTTTTCATTAGCCACCATCAGATCAAGATGCTAATTTGTCCAGTAACGGTTTTGACTTAATAGCTACCTGCAAAATTCCCACCAGCCTCAGGTGTACCATATACTACATGCTACTTAGTAAATGTTAGCACAACATATAAACTATGGTGAATATAGACAAAATTACACATGCTAAATATCAACCGTTATATAGCCTGCAACAGTAGCATGGTGTTGTTAGCATTAAGCATAGTGTCTAAATATAACCTCACAGGGCCACTACTGTGTCCACTGACCTGTAACCACCCTCAAATTTTTATCATAATATTTTGTATTTTATGTATTTTCACCTAAAACTTCAAATCTTTAATATATCTTAAAAAGAAGGAAATCTAAAATATAATTGTTTTTAATTGCATGTAAGCATCCCATAGTTGTTGAGCAGCAAGTCAGATACATATTCATAAAAATACAGAGGACATGACCCATTAGTGTTAGGTGAATCTACATACTGATTTATAGCCATCAAAGGTCATGTTAAAAGCTGTAATGTCAAGACTGACAAGTCTAAAATAACCTTATGGGTTAGTAAATGCTAATTAACCACTGAATAAATTCTACAGGTTGTTCATCAGCCCATTTGGTCAAGCGTTGAAGGAACAAATTAAACAACGTGAGATGCTGTTTTAAGAAGTTACTATTGAAAACCGGGCCTCCTTTATAAATCACTTATCAAGGCTCCTAGGTTGCCATGAGGGTTGTTCATAATGTGGCCTTTCAAGACAAAATTTTATTTGATTTAGTATCACAATGATGTTACAAAACATTTTACCTTGTTAGGATGGGCCCAAATTTGCTCTATTTCATAATATGACTTTTTTTGTTGTTGTATTGTTTTTAAGTTTAAAGAAATTATGAGTCCTGGTCACACACACACACACATACATACACACACACACACACACACACAAGTGGTACCTTCAGACACATTAGACAGAGGAGGGTGGGGCACCAGTAGAATTTCTTAATGGGCTCTACTGTCCCCAAGTCCATCTGCCTGATGATAAACACACAGCTACTCCCACATTAGCCTGATGCGCACAAAGCCTTCCTAGCAGGTTTTTTTCCATTATTTTCCAGCAAATCATCAATTTAACACTTTTCCACAGGAGCAGGAGATCTACAGTGTAAGGACTAACCCATGGACCATACTGATCATCAGTTTTTATTGGTGGGAGATGAAATGATGGGAACAAATAAGTAAGAATCAGTGAGCTTTTCTTAAATCATTTGGATGTCTGCTCGATGTCCAAGGTGCATGGAAGCGCCTCCGTAGGACTGTGGGGTGCCTGAGTGAATATCCAGCCGGTTACAGCCTGAACAGTAACGCCAAAACGCCCAGGTCCTGGAGGGACAATGCCTTCCCTGCACCCGCGGGCTATCTTTGCTTCGGGCCTTCCTCATTGTGACGGGGGTCTACCTTCACAGCCTCAGGCACCAGGCATATGCAGGCTTTCTCCCTATGCTGTGTGGTGCTGGGGGTGGTCATGCTCATACTGGGGCTCTTCTGGGCTATGAACAAGCAAAAAGTGCAGTAAACTACAACCACAGGAGTTAGGCCAAGTGCCCACGTATCCATCTGACCTGCCCCAACCCGGCAGCCACACCATTTCCCACACCCAGGGCAGCTTCCCAGAATCCCAGTCAGTGTTTCTGCAGGTGGGTGAAAAAGCCAGTCACTGAATATTTTCATATTGCTCACCCTTGCAGTTCAAGCTTTGTTGTAAGTAGGCTGTGGTATTTTATCCTGAGGTCCGGAAAATAAGACTCAAACTATTAATGATACTGAATACATTGAATATACAATAAATCATATTTTAAACTGACATATATATATATATATATATATATATTAGCCAAACCTAAGGAATATATTTTTAGATTTTGAATATGATGCAGTTTGGATCCTGACAAGTGCTTATCCGCCCTCCCATGTTATCAATTCATTCCATTCAATTTCCTGTTGTTGTTCTATGTTGATCACATCAAGGGGTTCCATATATAGGATTCATGGTCATGCAGGATACAGCTGCACATGCAGACAGTAGCACGGGTTTGCACATGAACAACCTTGCACCAGAATAACTCCTTCTTTTACTTACGTTTAATGATTTTACTACATTTTGTCAAATACATATATGACCCCTTTAAACTAAACCCTGGATGACACTGATTAATCCTCTTTAACGTACCCTCTGGGCACAATGGGTGTAATCTAGAAATATGATCATTTAAAATGGAATACTTTTAAAACATTTGAAAATTTGCTTATTTTTCTTTCTTTTTTTAAAAACTAGATGACAAAATTGACACCACTCTCTTAACTGTATGCTAAATAACAATCTACAGCAAGGAGTTGATTAGCTTAGCTTAGTATAAAGGCTGGAAACAGGTAGGCTACACAGCTAGCCTGGCTCTGTCTGGTAACAAAGCACCTACCAGCTGTTTTAAAGCATACAAAATATACATTTTGTATTTGTTTAACCTATAAGAAAACTGGGAACTAAAACTGAAGATGAATATATTCAACACATGAGATATAACACTAAGCTTAAGGTGGCAAATTTAATTACTGTAAATGGGCTAGCTGTTCTCTGTGTTTCCAGTGTTTATGCTAGAGCTAAGCTAATTGACTGCTGACCCCTGATTTCAAGCATGAAAATGTTAATCAATCTTATCATGTAACTACTGAGGAAGATGTGTATTCACAACTATTTATTTACTTGAAAGGTTTCAAAAGCAAGCGTTGTTGCAATCCAAAGACACTGCAGCTTTGTTTTAATCAAACCAGCTAATTAGCTCCTGCTGTCTGTGGTTGAACAGTGCTATTTGGTGAAATAAAACCATGCACATATGGCTCATGGTTACGAATACAACTGAATTTGAAAACTTTTATCATCCCACACAGGATGTCCATGTACGCTGAAACCCAATTCCTGTATTTGGCAGGAAACATGACTCCATCTGCTATTTAGTACAACCTGACTGTCACCTCAAGAACTGTACTGTACATATCAATTTGTGTTACTACATGATTGTTTCACCTGATTTCTGACTGCAACTGTTTTTTCTTGACTGTGGACGATGGAGCGTCACAGACATGGTGCTCGTGGTGAGGAATTTGACTACCCTCCCGCATGGACTCCTGGTGGTCGCGCCTCACCTCCTCCTTCAGCCCAGGCCCCGCCTCCCTATGAGGTTGCCATCAAGACCACGTGTGGCTCTGCACACCTGCAGTGCATACTCAGACACACACCTGGCGACAGAGCCCTTGTTTAATGATCAAGAGATCAGCTTTGAGGTGTGACGCTGGATAATGTGGAAACCCCACCTGCCTGTACATAGAATAGAGACTAATGGGCGAGACTAAGGCTCACTCCAGACTCAGCAGTGGTAGCTGTCTTTTACGACAGCAAATAACTTTATCAAACAGGTGAGGCATGCTTCTCTTTGGATCTAGCATGATTTCTGTATTATAACGCAGGTGTTAGCAAATACTCAAATATATGGTGAAATTAAAGAATAGATTACACTGGATTAGCCTTATCAGACCAAAATAAAACGCAAACACTTTGTCTTTACATGAGGTGTGTAGCCACTATAGAGCCATTCCACTGTGTCTTGATAGAAAGTTATACAAGTGTTTAAGCGCCCATGAAGGGCATAACTTCCATCATGCACAAGCACTACGTTTAAAAGTTGAGATTAAGCTAGTATTCAGACAGGACATTTAAGAAATAGTTGATCCAATTTGGGAAAAAGGCCCTTTTCTTCTTTGTTGCTAAGAGTTAGATGAGGGCTTGATGTACCATTGCTTATGCGCTAAATTAAACTACAACCAGGAAACAGTTAGCTTAGCTTAGCATAAAGACTGGAAAAAGGGAAACAGCTAGCCTAACAGCTTTATCTAAAGGTGACAACAGCTCTTCTAGAATATTAAATAGTATTTACATATTGGACTATTTTGGCTATTTAGAGACTTAGTAGTAACACAGAGCAGACCTCAAGCACAGGTTGTGTCTAGTCACACTAAAGTTCATTTTAATGAAATTGCAATACTAGAGCAGTTTAGATATTATATACAGAGACAAAAAAAATAATGCTAGATAATAAGTGGGAACACAAAAAAAGCCCACAAAAAACAATGGGTGTATGCCATGTTGGTGTTCTTCAATAAGTTTACAGTGTCAACCGTTAACCATGAATGTCAATTGAGATTAAATGTAATTAGACACCATTAAAGTAAAATGAACATCTTATTTGCTTGGCAAGATGATAGGTGGCACACTTACCTCCATATAGTGAAACTGTCTAAATATCCCTCAGGTTTCTCCTAGAACATCTGCTAATGGGAAAGTTATGGTTAACAGTCTCTTTCAATACTTTAATCTTATTTGACATGATGTTTGCAATGAGAGTTACTGATGAAAAGAAGTCAAATATAACTGGTCTCAAAATGATCTTTATTAACTGTGTTTAATTAGAATGGAAATACAATATATAAAAGCTAATGACCTTTCTTTTCTAGTGCAGTTACAAAGTGCTTTACAAAGACCTACTCTGATACTGATTCAGACCTGAGCTTCATACTATTGGTGGTTTCACCTGGAGCTCGAAAACCAGGCAGTGGTTAGGATCACTTTAACCTGCTATATCTAGGACAATTTAGTATCAATTGTCAAGATTTCAGAAGCACATAAAATCCGTTCCTTGAGTTTCAGGTCGATAGATCTGGTTAACTGGATAATCCTCCTCTCTGGGATTTCCTTGTGATTTGCAGAAGACACTTTTACTTTTTTCTATTTTCTAGCCCTATTTGCCATGATCTTTGGGAATCCTCTGGGAAGCATAAAAGCGTCATTCTGAGAAAAAATGTTTTCATCAGGTTAACATGCTCCACCACAGCATGGATGTGATTATTCATTTCAGAAACTGGCATCCAGACCTGAGGGTCTGGTTTGTGTGCACACCGTACTCATCAATTGTTGAGAGCAAGGCAACAGCTCATCTGATACATATGTTTTTCTTTTTCTCACTAGACCACTGAACTGTAAAGTATTACCTTGACCTACTATGTACGTACAATCTCTCTCTGTTGTAAAGAATCCCATAAATATTTTTTTGCTTTTGTACATTTTTATATTTCCTTCTTCAGATACCTGTTGATATCCATATGTTAATGGCTAAAGTGAAAATCAACTTGTAGAGATCTTAAACTTGTTTTGGAAAAAGATAATTCCTACATTCAAACCATTAATTCTTTGTAAAACACTTTTGGCATGAGATATTCAGGAATGAGTGAAGTCTATATCTTTTGAGATCAGAGGTGGTCTTCCCAGTTGCACATTCATGTAATTTTAAAATCAACGTGAAAAATAAACATGGAGGTTGTGGGGAAAAAAACACTGTTTAGCAGACATTTCTACACTTCTGAACACTGAAAACCAACCTGGGACGAATAGACCAACAAGAATAATTTTAAATATTGTCACTTTTAATAGAGACAAGCACCAAAGAGTATATAACACATTACAGCAAACATTTTTTAAATAATTAATCAAAATAAAGGTGATATATTGGTTGTTCACTATCTGACAGCAAGCCTGTTTGTAACCTCTACCAAGTTGATTTCATTCATATTAGAAATTTCATATAGAAGACTGGAAAATGCACAAAATCCAAGTATATAATTTGTTGTTAATTGTAAAATTATTTAAAAAAATAATTATCTTTTATTATTTTCTTCTGCTGAACATTCAATTGTGTTTCACTCATTTTCCTGTACTGTTGAAAATTGGGTAGTATATGTTATTGTCAGCCCTCACGCAATTGTATATTGAGGAAGAAGAGGAGTCCCCACGGCCTTCAGGACCTCTAAAATACGATGCTGTGCTACACACTGAGCTGACCACAGATACACTGTTATGGTATTTGACAGCACAAGGACAATGACTCCAGCTTCTATGATGGACCTGTGTTACACACACGTCTTCACAACATGTCTTCATCTTAAAATGTAATGATTTATGTTATGGGGACTTGCTTTTGTCCCATAATGTGACTCTGTAGATAAAAAGGTCCCTAGCGTTATAATACCTAGATATCACACACACACACACACACAGTACTGCAACAGGAGGCTGAAGGATCAGTACCAACAATCCACCCTGTTCCTTTATATATGTCTAAACGCAGCCATCTATGACTGATATGCTTTATTCTTGGAAAAACAACTCTTGTAACTTGTTTTCAATCACTGTGATTTTATGTGTATTTAACTTTGTTAATAAAACACTGATGACAGAGACAATATCAGACACTTTTGTCTCATTAACCAGCAAGAGCTGTGGGAATCTGGACCAGTTTAATATCACATGATTTGAGCCTTGGGTAACAGAGTAAAAATAAATAAATTAGTCTAAAATGGACTGAAGTTTTGAAAAATGCAGATAAAATGTTTTTATATGTCACTCAACGTGTGTGTACTTGCATTGGAATAAGCAGACACTGTACAGAATATGAGATCACCACTAGGTCTATTTAATAGCTGTTCTGGCTTTCAATCATGTCACATGATTTCCATCAACACAAACTTCTGTTATCAACTGTGTTAGCACTAATTTCTTTGCTGATAAAGATCATCGGCATGATTTAGCTCCAGAACAATAGTTTATTTTCTCAAATGCTGCTTCCAAGGTTGAGACCACTTTGACCCTCACAACAGAATGTTATCAGACAGTGTGGGTTGGCCTGCTTATTATCTAAAGAATCCTAACCTCTTATACACCTCCTGTATATTGCTCTGAGAAAGACTTTTTGAACCTTACTCATTACCCATTTTACATATTTATAATGGTTACATTTGATGACATTTCTTTTCAATCAAATGAAAAGCTGAGGTGGCTGTAATGTTGCATTTGGTTTTGAACACGAAATGCGGTCATCTACTTCATAACCAAAATCAATTTCTCCCTGAAAGAGTCCACACAGAATGAGAAACCAGCCTTAGAAAATAAGATGCAATGATCATATGTACACATATGACCTACAATACAATCTTTGCTGGTCTCTTTGTATCCATATGGAAAATTGTTGCCCTGGGTGATGTTGGTTTTGATGATCATTTGGTGTCAGAGGGTGTCAGATCAGAAAAGAGAGGGTAGTGGTAGTAGAGGGATAATGGAACATTAAAGGAGTGTATCTATGAGTTTAAGGAACAACTAGAGGTTTAGACAACAAGTTAAAAGCAGATTAAATCCATATCAGAAATCGAAGACCATGAGCAGCCTAATGAAAGGTCATGATAACAGATTTGTGAGGTTAGTTGTTGAACTGCCTCTCCAGTTTATTCAAAGAAGTCACCACGGTGATATTAGTCAGTCATTTCACTCTCATTCCACCCAAAACAATGTAGGCCGCAGGATTTGTCACTCCACCCCCCAGCAAAGCTCCCACCTCCACCTTTTTTATTGCAGGCTTGTCAGTATATACATAACTGGGATAGAAATATTTCTCCTCTTGTGTAAACAGCTCGCCCAAACAGAGGCAAAGTGACAGTGTTCAGACATGCTCCCTCCTGCCCTCCATTCCTCGTCACTGAAAAACCCTTCTCATAAAAAAAAAAAAAAAACACTTCCTCACACCACGCGAATCTTTACTGCTGCTGCTGCTGCTGCTGTGGCCAGATGAAAACCAAACCATGCCCGGCCCACATGCGACATCAACTCCTATCCTCCAGATCTTTGGTTCATAATCACTCAAGAGCGGATATGCTTCTCCTGCTGGGAGAGAAAGCAAAAGCAGCGGGCAGCAGATAATGAGAGAGCGCAGCGGTTCGCGGGATACACGGACTGACGGAGAGACTGTATTTCCAGGTTTTCGGCGCTCGGGAGGAAGCCTCGCGAGCATCATGAGGAGGCTAAAGAAGTTGATGAAAAGGAGAGGAGAGATGGTTAAGCTTCCAGCCACGCATCTGCTGAACAGCTCCTGCGCGACTTCCTATCAGGTAGAGAGAGAGAGGATCGATGATTATCACACATACGCGCAGAGATTATTTACATATGTTGCATGTTGTTTTCCGTGAAGTCACTTTCCTTTTGATTCTGTCCTCTTTCTCCATCATCACACACACACACACACACACACACACATTCCTATAGTAGTCGTGGATGCTGTTTCTGAACCCTCCTCCTCTCTCTCCTGCAGCCTGGCAGCTGCTGAGTGGAGGGTGCAGCTGTAGCTGGAGAGTGGCAATTCCAAGGAGGCTCCGGGAAGTGCAGTCCCCAGAGGCATGCTGCTCTGTCTGGGCATTGTGCTGATGACTGCTGGGGGGTCCCTGGTCACAATAGTGGGCTGCCCTATCAGTCTTCCCCACTGTTTATACTTGGAATTCGTGGATCTGGGGGCGTCGGCCTGCTTTCAGTCAATGGACTCTGCATGGCCATGAAGAATCTCAGAGTGGCAGTGCGGACACTTCCTATTGCACTTGCCCCGCACAGGAACAATTCAGCCCACAGGCCCTGTCCATACAGAGGTACTCATGCACAGAAACATGCACTGTATAACCCAGAAAAGAGATTTTCATGATTCATTATTTTATCGCGACTAATCTTTACCAAAAAAAAAAAAAAAAAAAAGAAAGAAAGAAAAGAAAATATGTGGGATTAGCATGGTATATGGGTCCCCAGCCTGAGGCTGAGGCCCTTCAGGTAATTATCCCAGGATAAATCACAGGGATGAGGAATGGGAAATGATGGGATATAAAAGACATTCTTCTGCCACTTTTACAAACTTTTAAACTTTTGTCTAATCTTTGCTTTCGTCTCCTCTAACAAGTATACAAATAGATGTTTGCAATATGTGTAAGCATCAAGTCACAAGTCAAGAGTTTGCACACAAGGGTTGTGGTTGGGTTCAACACACACTATTCAGAGTGGGTGAGTTCAAGTTCAACTCAGGTTGAACATGTTGTTGTCTTGACCCATAAGAGTCTATAGCCATGCTAGCTGAGCTGAGAAGGCGATCGAGTTGAGCTGGTACTTGACAGTGGAAGTGCGTTCGTGTAATGTCAGCATGTTAAACTGCTACTTGATAACAATGTAAAACATACTCATGGTTAGCGGGTATGTTTAATCAGGTTTACCAACTTAGTTTGTGTGTTAGCATGCTAACATTAATAGAATTAATGATAGGCCAAAGGTGGTAGATATAAAAATAAAAGGTATTACAATTCACCCTGATGAGGGCAAGATGAAGAAAACCTTGCACATGGGACAACAGATTTTTATTGTTAACAAGCAACCCTGCCTCTTTTAAACATTCCAAAGTGAATAACTTTTCCAGGCCTCCTCGTGTTCAAGATAAATAAGCGTGCATCGCGGGACAAATGCCAGAACACACCATCCAGGGAGATGAGCTGACAAATCCTGTTGTTGTTGAACAGATCTCTTGGACACCTCATGTGATTTAAGTGCAAAGTTTGACGAAGAACGATGGCCTTCAACGAAAAGTACTGGACTTATGAGCTTACTAAAATTTGAAGCTTAATGAATTTTCTGATTATGGACTGATTGAGAAGTAGGTCATGGAAAATAGCAGAGACACATGCGTAGCTGACGACAAACCCCTGGCATTGTCTGAGGCAATCTCGATAGCCTGCGAATTTAAACAGGCGTGCTCTGCTCATTGTCCAGGACTTTGGAAGAGAGCATCAGGAGCACTGTTTCCATCATCAGGGGTTTTCTACCTCCACCCGCTGAGCTGATGGAAACTCACAGCCAATCAAGTATTTCTAAGGCACAGACCATCTAAAAATGTGAGATTCAGACAGCGGACAAACTTTCGATGAATGATGAGATTTGAATGATGAAAAAAATCATCAACAGGAGAATAAAGTTTGCAAACTCGAAAATACCAGCACTAGGAGGAAATACTGTGAGTGAAAGGAGGCAGCTGAGGGAAGATGGGAGAAGCAGGAAGGCACCAAAGTGAGCTGAAGTTTAGCTTGGCCGTATAATCAGGCTCAATTAAGCGTTTGTTTCACTTCATTCATTCAACAATTTCCATGGATCATAGAAATAATGTCATTTCTGTGTGTGGACTTGGCGTGTACAGCTGTGTCAGTCCACATAGCCTTCATTTTTCTCTGCTATTTTTCATAAATGTAGTTAGGTAGCTAGCCCGCATGGAAGGCGACATCCCACTCTTAACCTCACCTGCTTGGCTGTGATTGGTCAACTATTTCTCAGGTGACTGAAACAGTTGGGTACAACACCGAACCTATTTGAATCTCTAGATAAATCTTTGATAGAGGCAACAAAACAATGGCCTTGAACTGGGCTATAAGCATGGAAGAATAGAGTTTTCAATTAGTAAGGACTGAAAGGAGCTGAGGGTGGAATTAACTGTAATTACTGAAACTGGTTCACTATTGATTTGAAGTGTAAAGTGCTGAAAAGGGGTTAATTTTAGGTGAAACATGTTGCAAGTGAAACTAATAAGATACAAAGTGTTCACTGCACTGAAAAAGTGTAAAGTGAAAATACAATCATTGAGAAGGTGTTGACATGACAAATGTAATCACTTAAAAAGAGCCAACTGTCAGTTGAAATTGTAAACACAAAGTACTAAACTCCTCTTGAAAACGTCTCACCGTTTCTCTTGCTTTCTCTCTTCAGGAGGTTGGACCGGGTCGCGGAGATAATGGCGGACTCTCTGTCAGCCAGAGGCCAGGCAGACCCTCCTCCATCAAACCCACCACCCTGGACCATGGGACGCCTCATCTTATGACACGGTGATGGCCAAGGAGCACCTTGAGCAGCTTCAACAACACGTTGGACATCTGTGCTTAGTGTCAGTGCCTTTTGTCTTTGATTCTCAGCGAGAACCTTTTAGTGCTATCGGTGTACTCGCTGCAACAGGCTTTGTGCCTTAAGACAGCCACCCTGATCCTAACACAAAGCCAGGAGTAAGAAGAGCATGCAACTGGTTTGAGACTTGCAGACTGAGTCAGTGTAGCTCCATGTCTAATACATAGATCTGTTGTGATTGATTTTGAGAGAATTGAAATGATCACCACAACTATCACTCTCTACACTAGGGCCTTTCTTGAGACCAGCATTATGCTTTACCACAACAAACTTAGGGATCCATGTCAACAGACGGCTACCCAAGCCTCCTGTAGGCACCTAATTAGGATATTTGTTGGCCTGCTTGAATTTATATGACCTACTACTGTGGCTGCACAGCACTCTTCTTCAAACACGATAAAACTTTGCTCTGACTCCTCTTTATCTGCACTCTTTCCTGTCATAACTTTGCAGACTCATTGACAGCTTACTTTCCAATGCAATATTACCTTAACAAGTGACATCAGAATATTAACAGCACAGTATTCATCTTTCAGCTTTGTGTCCTGTGTTTGTAGATTGTCCTGTCGGTTTCTGTGTTGTGATGTTACTATAAACTTGAGTCAATGATTAGCTGTGGAGCTCTCTATTGGGTGGTGTTGCCCTCAAAATAATGGATTGTTTATTTAAAGAGGAAAGCCCGGAAGGTGGGAAGGGTACTTACAACTGTGTGAAAATCATGTCCAAACTCAGAAAACATAAACACTCACTCAACTCCAGTGCTGTTCGAAACTGAGTTCGAGTCTCACACGCCAGCAGCTCGAGGCAAGGTGACCTATCAGATGCAGATACACACACACACTTGCAATTTGTAGCCAGACTGTCTGCAGGCTGTAGCCAAGCAGAGTGGAACCTTGGCTCCGACACTGTTCGCCCACCACCAGCCCCAAGCCCTGACACACAACAACACCAAATCTTTTTACCATCGACCAAGTGCCTCAGTTTCAGGTTTACATGGTGCTTCATTAGCCAGCAGTGGTTTGCAGCGGTAGCAGAAGAAACCCGACCGATGCGGGCTGATAGTAGGCGGGGCTGGCCAGTAGCCAGCGGCGGTCGGCCTCTTCGTGGTTCAGGAGGCGACCGCGCGTCCTACGCCTGATAATAGATTCTGGCGTCACCATGGTGTGTGTCGGGACAACCGGAGCCTGTGCCAGTGCTATCCCAAGGTAGATGTTGAAAGTGTGTGTTAGAAAGACAGAAATAATTTGTGTGATTGCTATGGGTGCAAGAATGGATTTGTTAATGGAGAAGTGTGTTTGTTAGGTCATTTGGCTGCCAGATTCCAGGAGAAAGAGTCTAGGATCAGTGTGTACTTCCACTGAAGCCAAAGATGAAAGGTATACACATACACACACTCACTCACTCTCACACATTCACAAACACATTGTCCTAATGGTCCACAGACAAGTGGGTGTTCATTAAGGCCTTAATTACTCCGCTGTGGTCCATCTGTGGTGTATCTCAGCATGCTTAGTGACCATCATCTAGTGGGTGAACATGGTGACAGCAGCAGTGTAATATGTCTGAGGGGGGAGGGGGAGGGTCTGTACTAATACACTGTAGATTTGAATTTTATTATTTTTACAGGAAAATTAATGGTGATATATAGCGCAGAGCAGGGAGGGGAGGTAGTAGGAGTGCTGAGGAAGGGGGAGCAGTAGGTGATAGTTGCTGAATGTTCTCACTGAAAAGGCCAGTTACTTGCAGAAACACATAGGCGAGATGGTGGAATCGTAATACCCCCCCCCCCCCCAACAAGAGCCATTAATGTTCCTTTGATTAAAGCACTCGAGCCTCAATTAGTGCAGTGGCCATTAATTGAGGAAAAGAGGATGGACCACACAGTTCCTGCATGTGAGTGTATGTAATTGCATGAATGTTCAGCAGCCAGATATAGAAGTCCACACTCAGCAAAACCCTGCCTCAGATAAAAAAAAAAAAAAAAAAGAGGTAAGAAAATTAGGACAGAGTGCTGGAACTAGTCTTCTATTTCTGTCTCTCCCCCTACTTCCCCTTCTTTTGATTCAATTTTAGGCATCCTGAGGCTCTACCAGGTTTCTGTGGCCAAAAGTCGAGCAGCAGACTCGAGGACCTGAGAGCCAGTGTACAGCTGTCCCACTCTGCACCTGGTCTAAGCCTCCCAGGATGTCGGCCTCCAGGACAGGGCAGGGGTCCTCTGTTTGATGCATTTCCCTGACCTCTTACTAGTTACAACATCCTCTTCATACGATTCTCTATCAGTTTTGTACCACTTGTGTCAGTCTTGAGGAGCTTTTAAGACATAAAAATACTCTGCTTTGAATGGTAACTTGTATGTATGGTATTTATAAACAAAGTTTAATGAACTACTTATAAATTGTAGAGAAAATGCATGTGACAACAAGCTCTTCACATACATCATTCTGCACAGTGAGCTCAAACTGCTGGTGAAGCATCAAGTGTAACACATACTTGAGCGGGCGTAATAAAGTTGTATGGTAGCTCAGAAGATGGCACTGTTACTATATATAAGAAGAGTAATGAACCTGAGTGACAGTGAATGACCCTCCATCTCTACACTACCTTACACACACACACAGGCATGTATTTGTTTCTTGGAAAGACTGCACTGACCTTCATATTAAGTCCATTAGACACATTTTTGTCCTGATAATGTGGTCAAATGGGCTCTGTAACAACAATTATTGCCTTGTAAAAGGATCATCAAGAACTGGTGCATCGAGAGATCCTTAATCATTCTGAATAATAGCGACTTTTTTAGTCTCTAGTATGGAGAATGGGTCAAAAGCTCTATGCTATAGCTTCTATAATGTATCAGCATCTTTCTTCAGCCCCTGCCTGGTAAATAATACATATATATCAAGCTCGAGTAAATAAGCGTAACTAATCTAGTCTCACACCATTTCATCACATGCATTTTGAACAGATAACTCATGCTCTATCCTCTTTATTCCATTACACAAATTTTTTATAAAATTGGTTAGATAGGCAGTGCAGTTACATAATGCACAAAATTAGCATCTACTGGTGCTTCCCTATAATATGAGATCACTGGATGTGTGCTGCAAGTTTGATTATTGGGATCAGAGTTTGATTTTGTTTAACTTCATCTGCAAAAAACACCAGGATGACAATTACGGTGTGTGTCTGTGCAGCTGCCCATAGAGAACCACTCTGCATTGGAAATAATGTTGCTGCACATTGATGTGAAAACCATCAACATCATCAAATTATTTTCAGGACAATTGTTTTATCAAGTTGCTAATAGGTTAGTTGAATTCTTACTCAGTAAACTGTATGTGTGTATAGTTACTCGCTTTGTTGGTTTTATTCTTACTATGATCTGCACTCAAAGTCTGAAATGAGTTAAACTGACAGAGAGGAGACCAAGAGATGTATACGTCAGAGTTTGATAGAGAATAAGGAGTTTTGCACCTCTGAAGCACTGACAGTGTTTAAAAAGAGGAGAATTAATTAGAAATTAATTAGAGATAATGCAAATAATCTACAGATAAAAGATCCCCGTGGTCTGCCTCTCTGCGCACAACCACACAGCATATGTTTGGGAAAAAAAACAAGAACTTGCACTTGCATATCACAATATGTCACATTAGAATTACGTTAAAACACAATCAACAAATCAACTTGAACTAAAAGATTGACATGGAATAATTACAGGGTGGTTTCGGGGGGAGCATGAAACATGACTCCTCCACAGTGAGAGGTGTTTTTAACGGAGGAGAATCATTCGATACAAAAGCGGTGGCGTGAGCCCCGGAGACGTCACCAGTCCCCGCCTTGAATTATAAGAATCAATTGTTCGATTTTTTTTCCTCCCAAAATCAGAATGGATGGATTTGGAGGATTATCTGGCTGTCAGACGCACAGAAGGGCGCGCGGCTGTCGCGGGCACGCAAACATCTGGACTACTCAAGACTGGAATAAAAACTCTCATCAGTGGTTGTGTCGTTTAATAGTTATCCTGATCATTTCCTGGAAACGGTCCAGAGGTGTGAAGAATGCGTCACTCAGCCACCAGACCAGTTGGGCGCTGTGTTTTGTGCGTCTTTGGCCGTGACGCGCAGGAATTGCGAAGACGACGAGATGAACCTGGATCTGATCCGTGAGACGGACTCAACCTGAATCGGAACAGGCCCGAGTTCTCAGGTGCAACAAATGAAAAAAGAATAAAAATAGGTCAGACACTGACGCATCTTCTTCAGACCGCCAACTGACCTGTTAGCGCCTGTTCCTACGGTTTGAGCATGAACCAAGTTTAAAGTCTTCATAGTTCAGATTTCACCTTATAATAAGCTATGAAGACTGTAATTATATGTTGCTTTGATTCAGAAAAAGTTATGTAGAAGAGGTTACATATTCACCTACATGTAAATATGCACAGATGATCTGTAAAGTAGATGAAGCGCAGAAAGTAAATGACACATTATTAAGTTACATTTTCCTCTCTAACCTCTTGCAAGCATTTCTCCTGTACCTGCCTGCACTTACGTTCCTCTGCTGTGCTGCAGGCAGCATGGCGTGCCAGTCAGTACCACAGATCATGCCTGCGTCGAGACGCCACAGAATCTCACGTCCAGAGGCCGTCAGGAGGCTGAAAGCCAAGCGGCGGGGAGGTTACCGCTGGAGTCCTGCAGACCTACTCTGGAGCTCTGCGTGGCCTCCTGGTCCAAGATGAGCAGCGACGTCCTTCACCTGCTTTATGACAGCGTATGCTATACTGCTCACTAATAACAACTAACATGTGACAGTGAATTAAAAAGCAAAAGGCTGTTAGTAGGTGATCATTATAGGGACACCAACTGGTTTATAACAATTTATAATATTTATTTTCTCTTATCACCATATTACCATCTGCAGTAAAGAAAACGCGAGACATGGTTAAAATATTTTTTAAAAGGTAAATAAAATCCTAATTATAAGATAAAATAGGCTAAACTAGAAATTTACAATAATTTACAAGGAAAAAAATCTACAACGAGATAAAAAATAAGTTTAAGAATACTAGATCCCACACAGTGAAGGCTTCAGTGAGATGTAACAAAGGGGAGACTATAACCACTAGTAATTTAAACAGTGAACAGGCTTAAAGAGTCAGCAGATCATGTACATAAAACCCAACCATACGAGCTTAAAATAAACAGCACTAAAAATCTGAAATCAATTCCTAAAAACTGACAGGTGACTTGTCAAGGACAGCAGAGACTGGAGTAATATGGTCTTTGTGCTTGTTAAAAGCTTTAGTGAATTAATTATTCAAGTCTGGAGAGATAAAAGCTTGGATACCCTCTTTTATATCAGCGAATGAGACACAAACTACTCTTGCTTTTATGCCATTTGTATGTAACAAAATGCTACTGAGAATCAAATGGCAACAGAGGAAAAACAAAAGATTAAGGCTTCTTGTTGTAAATCCACTACTTGACTGAAACAAAAAACATAAACATAAAACACAAAACATAAAAAGTCTAAGGTGGTTGGGACAGGTTAATACTTTTACAGTCAATTTCTACTGTGCAGGCTGTTTTGTCTTTGCTGTCTTAGCTTCAGACCCACAATAGGATTTGATTGTGCTCACCAGATGAAGCTCCCTCATCCACTACATAGGAGACTCGTGCATCTTTGTAGGCGCCCCTGGAACCTTCAGAGGTTACTGCAGCCTCACAGTAGCAACTCTGAAAATGGAACACTTCACCAGCCTCAGTAGGTCTGTAAATGTCTCTTACACACACACACACACACATGGTAACACACCTGAAGTATTTATAATCCCATCACCTACGGCCTGTCCTCTGCAGATGATGGAAGGATGGGAGGTGTATCTGATGGATAGCAGTGTTCCAGAGTTCTCACAGAGAGTTGGGACGGTGCTCATCACAGACTTCTTGACATCCCTGAGGAGGATGGAGTCAGGATTCATAGACAGGTTAAACACCGCAGACACATCAAGAAACACTTTTAAGGTCACATGTGAATCTGTTTCACCATTTTGTCCAACATCTCTCCCTGTAGGCCAGTCAGTGCGACAGTCATAACACACACATTGCTGGGGTTGTAAGTGGGTCAGACTCTGGGGTCAGCCGGCTCGAGGGAGAAATGGAATTAACCTGGTCCGTGTACTCAACTGTCAGGGGAAAGGGACCGTATCAGGAGCTCTGGCAGGTAGGGCTCCCTCTGAACTCTTAGACTATTGACAGGATATTATGTGCCACCAATTGTCCACTGGATGTGCACGTCTGAGTTACACGCCTCCAGTAATCCCAGCAGCTCTTTGTGTGCACACTTTAAACTCATCCACTGGAGTCATTTGACATGAAAAGCAGGAGTGGTAATAGAGCTGCTGTTGCTTGCAATCATTATGTATCATTATGCAAAGTCAGGGCCACTACTTTTGTAGTGACAGGGTTTCCATTTTCCTGATCTGTACCTTCTTCACTGAACATCCCTCTTCTGTTCCGTTCAGGTATGGAGTATATCCGAGCAACTTTACTGGCCCGTCCTGTGAATGCTGTGGTTGTTCTGCTGCCTTTCATTGGTGGCTTCAGCCGTTCGTTAAACGCGGCCTGTCGGGACATGGTGGCTAACGGAGCTGTGGTCATCGCTGCTGCGGGGAATTACAGAGAGGATGACTGTCTCTACTCGCCTGCCTCAGAGCCTGAGGTTACATACACTTTTAAGAACCCCCAATGGTGCCTCAAGCCAACCTACACACAACCTTTACCTCAACTGTTTGTGCGTGCAGGTCATCACAGTGGGGGCAGTAAACGCAGCAGACCAGCTCATGTCACAGGGACCAGGTGGCACTAATTTCGGCCGCTGCGTTGATTTGTTTGCACCCGGCGATGACATTGTTAGCGCGAGCAGCGACTGCAGCACCTGTTTCACCACCAGAAATTGGAACCTCCCCAAGCTACTACTCATGCTGCGATGCCTTGCCTTTTACAAGTAACTAAAAACAAAGCAGTCCATGTGTGCGGTTACGGTAAATACTTTATATTTCCTTTGTTTACACATGAGTGTAGCAGCGATGATCCTGTCATCCAATCAGAACATGTCACCGGTGCAGGTCCTGCAGACGATGCTGCAGCACTCCATTGGCAACACAGTAAACCTCCTTTCTCTGTCTGACACACATCGTCTCACTACTCCAAACCTGGTAGCAGCTATGCCTCCAGCCAACAGCACAACAAGTCAGTGACTCCACAAAAACACACACAGAAAGTGAAATACAAGTGTATGTGTTTGGGACAGTATTATAATGTGTATGCAGATGTGGAGCTTCTGTGTCGGTCCGTGTGGTCAGAGAGGTCAGGGGTCACGAGCACCGACAGGGCTGTCAGTCGCTGTCGTCAGGGGGAGGAGATGATGGGCTGCAGCAGTTACGCTCCTGATGGTGTTCGTGTGGGAGAGACCATCACTGTGAGTTCAAATACATCTGTTATATCTCTAAAATCACAGATCTTAAGTCTAAAAACACTGAACCTCTGCTCGCTGTTAAAGATGAACATGAGCAGATGGAGGTGTATTGCCTATAGCAGTCTAGGGGCAAAAGGTGTATCGCTGTAGCCCCGTTGTTGTGTATGATAAGCGGTCTGCGGTGCCAGGCCCATACTAGTCCTGAGCCGGGCAAGATGCTGGGTGTCGACCACAGCACCACCTGACCCGGTGATGCATCTGCTGTGATCTGAGTGATACAAGCACATCTGTCTGGCTCGAGCTACCTCTCTGGTGTCGGGAAATAAGATTATTCACGTTCTTGCCGAGAGTTAAATGACAGGATTGATACCACTCTCACATATCTGTACACTAAGTATGGAACTAGGGCAAAGAGATGGTTAGCTTAGCTCAGCACAGAGACTGGAAACAGAGAAAACAGGTAGCCTAGAACCATCCAAAGATAAAAAATAAAAAAAATCAGCTAATAGCACCTTCATCACAAGTGCTCATATCTCCTATGTTTAATTGACAAAATAAATGAAAAGACTTCAGGAAATCACTGATCCTGGACAGGAAATAGTCAGCTACATAACCCACCATAAAACCACAACTTGTTTTTGTTACACTTTGTTTTTGCATTGATTAAATAAACAAGATATAGTATGATAATTAGTGAGCTTTAAAGGTGCTGGTATGCAAATTCTGTGACTTAAAGACCGTGTGTGTATTTTGTAGTCTGTATGCTAAGCTAGGCTTATTACCTCCACCCTCAGCTTTGAGGTAGTAAACAATTCTGTCAGCTTCTAGTAAGAAAGCGAATAAATGTTATTTCTCACAATGACTACCTATGCCCAACAAGAGAGTGGGTACCTGCTGATGACTTGAAATCAGTCAAATGTAATAACTCAAGTACTGTACTGTACAAACTGCCCTTTAAACCAAATTTAAGCTCCTGATGTGGCTGCATTTAGAACACTGTAGTCAATTATGTCAGTTACCATGGCAATCACCCTGAAAAATGACTACCTGCCGAGCATAATACCGTACTGTATGGGTGCGGCATAAACGGAGTTTTCAAGCGATGCTTATAACACTGATGACTTCGTGATAGGTTGAGTGTGGAGATTGAATCAGTGCTTGCCTGAGAATCACTAATGGACATCATTTTTAAGCTCATGTAAACAGCCAGCTCCTTCCTCTGCAGGGTGTACATCTTGGTCCCTGCTGGGGTCTCATCCTTCCCGCCACATCTCGGTGATGAGGCAGCTGTGTTGTGAAAGATGGAGTAACATTGCATGCTGTGTGCTGCCGCTCCATCCCTGGAGTGCCACCTGTTGGAGAACATATCAGCTGATAAAGACCAGGTGAGTTACTTAAATACAAACAGCACAGAAATGTCTTTGATGACCATGTCCTCGGCTTTCGTTCAGACCTCTACCCTTCACCGCTACTGTTTCATGCAGGTGGGGTGACCTGTCCCTCGGACGGACTCTGACAGACTGTGCTTTGATCTGCGACTCTGCTGTCTTGGGGCCTGTTGCTGGGGCAACAGCTGCCGTGTCAGCGATTGCCACAGGGGAGGCGGGCCTCGCCGTCTGCTGTCGTGTCCAGACCAGCAGAGCAGCCCGTCCTGACTCCTCAATGAGCCTGTCTCAGACCACTTTGAGTCCTGCACCTTGAGAACAGCTTTGATATCTCTCTATACAGCATTGGTGTCTTTGTCTTTCCAGCAGCTTTGGCGTCCTTTAGAGCCCTAGACCACACCTGACATTCATGTGTGACTGAAAGCACTTGTGTAAAAACTCTTAGTGTGTGTTTCAGTTGTAGGATAGGCCAAAACATGCTTCAATACACACATATTATATTAATACCTCCAGACTTGAAATGTTGCCTCATCTAGTGCAACTCATTAGCTTTTAAGCCACTATACCATACGTTTGTAAAAATGGAACCAGGCTTTTGTATACACCGTAGAAATAATAAAAGAGCTTTCCTTAGACATAATGTTTTCTAAAACAATGACCCCAGGTGTATTTATCTGATATGCTATTTCTTCTTTACAAACTGATAAGATATGTATAGATGAATGTAGTAATTGCTATAGAAAAATCTATGACGAATTGTAATAGTTTTACTTGGGACATTTAAATGGACTATTGCACTTCAACAGTAAAGAAAAAACAGTTCCTAACTAAGGGATAAATAAACAGAGGCTCAGTCACAGCAGACATTTTGACTTGTTATAGCAGCACAGGTCTTAATACTCATGTTAACAATGGCTCCGTTCTATTCAAGTGTCCCAGTAAACCGTGACAGTGAGCCAGCATGAACATGGGACCCTGAGGTGGAAGCAGCTAAATGAACTAATCCATATTAATATTATTCACATCTGTGCACCAATAGGGACGAATTGATCTCTGTCTTTGAAAAGACAGCTGATACCTGCACATAGATGAAAAGACAGTAATCAGCTGGGGACTGTATTGCTAAAGTAACCATCAAGGGTTTCAGAACTTCGCCATCTTGTATCTTACGTGACAGAGGTGTTTTCAGCTCAGTCAGGCAGCAGCACAGCTCTGGTAATCAGCCCTGATCAGCAGCCTGTATAAACCAATTACCTTGTGCTCACTTTGTTCAGCATGTGAGTCTGCAACAGCAGGTGCCGCTTAACAAGTTAGTTACTTTAAGGTGACCCTTTAAGCTTCTCTGCTTGAATAAATCACATTTGTCTCTCTGAGAACTAGACTATATTAACATGACAGTGGCCTTTAGGAGCCCACAGGTCGTCAAAATAAATGGACTAAAAAAATGGTCTGTCATGACAATAGCGTGCATGCTGGGCTTTCAATCCTGGCTGCCCCAGTTCACACAGATGGATGACTTCAGTGTGGGAGCACCACAGGGATATCCATCTAACGCTGCTAGCTGTGGTGCACTGATGAGTGGAATGAGGTCTGATTGCGGCAGGCAACTGAGGAAATCTTAGCTATCAACATATAAAATAAATGAAAATGAATATTATTACCTACATTATTAAAAGCATTATGAAATAAACAGTGATGTGGCCATCTGTAAACATACATAAAAACAATGTTTACAAAAGGTTGCTTCGCATTCAGTTTATTTATATCACAGAATTTCTATAATCAAAACTCCTGATATTACAAATTAAAACTGAGTTTAACATGCATTACAGAATCCTGCGATGCTTGAGTAATTTCAAAGTTGAATATTGATAAAACCACATTATATAGATGCCAATCTACCCACGCACTTCCCATCCCTCACCCAGGTTAAAACAAAAATTGTTTTTGAATTAGTTTTTTTCTTCTCTTTTTCTAAGTGGTAGGTGGTGATGGAGCAGGTGGGGGCAAATCTTGGGGCTGGGCTGATGTTGCATTGTGCCTCACTTGGCACAGATTCATGCAGCTCCGTCGTAACACGTTAACCAGCCACAGAGAAAGAGGCGTGTGTTTGTGACAGGAAGTGCCTGACCAAATTACACAGCAAACAACACAGGGGCCGTTTTTCCTTTCTCTGTCACACAGAAAGACAAACTTCACCAACACTTACTGCCACACATGCAAACGTGCTGGCGAGCACGACGTGACATTCACATCTAGTGAGATAAAAAGAGGAACAATGGGGGGTTGTTTCTCCTTCTCAGGGATCTCTCGACAGCCTCTGCCTTAGCAGCAGCAACCCTCACCTCCTTAGGTGGGACATCCTCCCGCAGAGGAAGTGGAGGGCAACTATAACTGTGGATGCTGGGACATCATACGAAATCAGGTAATGCTAGAAAGTGCAGTTTCTAAGGATACAGAGGACACCTCTTGTTTTTTAATGTTACACTCACACAGAGTTATTGAAAGATTTTGCTAGAAGTCAGATGAGCCAGTTGATGCTTAGAAATTTGTTGTTGTTGATCACATAGTTGAGATCACAATCTTGGCTTACAATGTAGCGGTATGAGCGATCACATTATTTTAGTCCCAATGCGCTTTAATGGTTTTCTTATCCCTTGCTCCTTTATAATTATCTGTTTAAATAGATATTTTTGATATATGTCATGTTAGATTTAATACATTAAATCTTTGTCTCGTTCATCACTATTTATTTTAGTAAGTTATATTAATTGGTTTAGATATATGAAAGTTAAGTCATTTTCGCTTCAGTGTAAATGTTGTGGTCAAATGATTTTATCTGTGTTGACCAAATTTCCGATGCAGCCCATCTTTATGAATTGCGAGCAGATAAAGAAAGCAACCCTATAGCAAACCCAGTTAAAACATCAGTGTTCATACAGAGATGAGCAGGCACATAGTAATTTCTAATTTAATTGGTTTTAATTGTGAATTAAACCACAAAGTCTCACTTTCAAGAAAACTCAAGATTTTGGTTGCTCTCTGAGATGATACAGCAAACTGAAATGGAAAAGAAGTAAAAGGTTGTTAAGGAAAAAGTTCCGCAATCGACTTTCTTTCTCTGCAGTTCTGTGTAATAATTCATGCCATTTCACTCCTTCTGCTAAACACCTCTGTTACTGTGTTCCTTCTTCCGCAAACCTTCTGCTTCACCCGTTACGGTACTGTTTACTGTGCTTCTCTGCTCCTTACCGCTGCTGCTGCTTGCCAGGAGATTCATGAACTGAAGGATCCAGTTCAAGATGTGGAAACCAAGTACACACCAGAACCTAAAAAGTCAAGGTATAAGCCTGGGGTTATCCCACCACCTGCAGACTGTTAATAATGGGTTTACTGGCACTAACTTGCACTGGTTACTGTAGTTTTCATTTGCAACTCACTATAGGTCAAATGTACTTGCGTTGTCAACTAAGTCAGTTATTTTACCAATGGATAAATTAGATCCTGTGTTCTGAGACATCCTCCAGCAGGGCAGTGCTAATGTGATATGACTCTGATGGCTTTGAATTGAAACAAGGAAAATAAACAATCAATGTTTGTTGCCCCAACTGTAAAACATTTACCTCATCTAGACACTGTCCATGCAATACTATAGGAGCAATACTTGTCTCAGACTCAACACTAGTATTGACACACACTGAAAACAGTGTAATACTGTGTGTAAAATGTAGGCTAGCAATCTAACTAGCAAAGTTGCATTTGCATGTCGCTCTCTCTTCATTGTGTTGTGTGTGTGTGTTAGCTTTTACTCCTTTTTTACTTAAATCTTCACTTCCCATCAAGTACAGTTGTGACATACAGATATACTTATAAGCACACAGGTTTAACCTCCAAATGCCCTCCTGCATTGTCTGAAGCCTCCTCCAGGTGCAGCCATCTGTAACTACAAACTTGTCCTTGCTATTTGATAGAGGAAACTAAGACTCTACAGTTTTGTTTGAGGGCATGTTATATCTGAGGCAGCACCTGTTATATTCTTACACTTTCTCTCTACGCCATAACATTAGGATGCATTAGCAGAAGTGGAGGAGAAGTATCGTAAAGACATGGTGTCCAGCGCCCAGCTGGATAATAGAAAAAAACAACGATGTACCAGGTGGACACACTCCAAGGATTCCTCATGGAGCTGGAGGAACTGCTGTCCTGAGTCACTTGCTTGAGAATACGAGGAGAAAGTCAAGTACAGCAGGCACACAGATGATACTCAGAATTAAAGTGGTATTACTAGTAGCCCCATAGTCACAAGACCAGATCTCCAGCTCGCCTACCGGTATCAGCCTGGCTGCTGTCACAAAAGCATGCAACAATTCCAACCAGCCAATTTCAACTAGAGCCCTGGTCTCAGTTAACATGATAAAGTCAGTTTGCACAAATGTCAGAAGGGGGTTCACTCTTGTTTTATTCATTACTCACTGTCTTCACCAAATCATTGCCTCCTCTGACAACGGGGCTCTTTTCAACATCGGGTAAAGTTTCCACAGTTACTCTAGTCATTCGATAGTCCACCATTTCCACTACCTGGGGAAAGCTGCTGATAGTCACTATGGAAAAAGAAGTAGTCCCTGGTAGCAGACAGAGGTGCACAGTCACAAAGCAAGGCTTACAGGGAACCGATACCGTACTTGTGATGGTGTCATTGTTGTCAGCCATTACTTTGTGAACTAGCGTTTACTTCATAAGAATTAAGTTAATAAGTACCAATAAATGAAGAAATTCTAGGAAACCTAAGAACCTCATGTTTTAACTTTTCACTAATTCAATTACAGTGAAAATAAACCATGAGAACTCATTCAGGTAATTGGTCTCAATGAACAAGAGCTGCTTTTCTTAAGTTATCTTTGTATGGTAATGCAGTTGTAATCAAAGACTAATAATACTATAAATTCAGATGATAATGTGAATTAGTTTATACATATTACAAAGGTTGCTCTGTGACAGCAGATTTGAATCCGTGGATGTCAGAGAATCCCAACAACACCCAGACCATGAGGTCCTTCGAACATTAAAAACACTATAAATGATCTACTGTGATTGAGGGCTGGACAAGGATGTCTTATTACATGCATTGTGGAGCAGATTAAATTTAGCTGTCAAAGATTTTATTTTCATCCAACCTGATTGATGTTTTGTTTTGAGTCTAAACTGAAATGAAGTAAAACGTGCACTGCAATACACAAAACACAGCTATTGGAATGGCAACTATTGGATCGAACATGAACAGTATCGACAGCAGTGAATGATGGCTTTCTTCTAATGTTTAGCTGGGCTGTCTTGTAATTTTGTGTCTATTGAGATAAATGCTTAAAGTGAAAACACTCAAGTTTCTGGTTGTCAAACTGTCTTGTTCCCCCACAGGAAGTAGTAGAGAGAAACACGCTCACAGTGTCCTTCAGTTCCAGTTCAATGAAATGAAAGGCCTTCACAAACAAAGTGAAACTGCTAAATGTGATGTTGCTGTCGGTGTGGTCATGTCACTGGGGTGTGTGAAGCAGGGTGCAGAAGTAAACTTTCCATTTTAAAAGATGAACATTAACAAAACATCAACCAACAACTAATTTTTGCTCAGTTTGTCACTAAGAAAAGCTGCATGTTGAGGTGCTTTTCACAACTCTTTCTTTTCACCACAGTATGCTGTACTTGCCCGTCTCTTTTGCTTTCTTTCTCCTCCTCAAATTTTCTTTTTCCCTTTTTCACTTTTCAGGATATCCGTCCAGCCTAAGTATGAAACAGGATGGTTTGTCGATATCGACCTGCAGGAGACACAATAGGTGGAAGGATAAAAATTGGGAGTACGGGCTGTGTACTTAATCCAGCAACTGTTATGTTTTATAAACTTCATCACAATCAACATTTACTTTACTGACTTGAATTCAATTATCTCCTTTACATGACATATACCTACTTTTGCTTTCACTTCTTTTACAAATTCCTTCCTCTTCTGCAATCTCTGCCACCTGGGACTCTGCTCAGGCCTTAGGCGACAGAAAAAGAGAATACACAGATGCAATCCGAACTGAGCGAGATGAGCTCAGAGAGGAGGTGGTGGCTCAAAGACATTCTTAAGGTGCTCAGTCAGTGTGGCGAAATGCTTATTTCTCTTGTACTTCATACAGTCTTCCTTGAACTTCAAGTTCAGTCTGCTGTGTGTGTGGTTTGAGAAACAAATTTGAAACTATAAAGTAGAAATAACATGTGTTACCAAGGTAGCTATTTTAAAAGAAAAACCAGACCCTGGTTTGCTGATGATGAAAGTTATTGCCGTTATTATTCTTCCAGTGCAGATTATGTTCTAGGTGTATTCTGTTGTTTTAAGAAGCTGTTTTTGAAATGTGTGATTTAATTTTAGCTTTACTCTTTTTCCAGATTACATGGAGTCATGTTTCATCATCAAAAGCCAAACATACAGATTTTATGTCCTCAGGTGTGTAATCTGTGGACCTAATGTTGATTTTACTTTGTTCAGAAACATGGAATAGTATTGGGACCTGACCTAAACATAAATGGGACATCGGTGAAGCAAGTTGGCGGGTCCCCAGTGGAAGACTCTGCCAGCCAACCAGCTCAGGGTTCTAGACCTCCCAGCAGAGACAGCATGCTCGATGCAAACACACTGTGGAATAAAAATGTTCTTCTGTTTAAATGGCATGGCTTAGCATATCACTAGCTGAAGACTTTCATTCCAAAATGACCTTTCTAGATAAAACAGAAAGTTCATCATTAAAATAGAAATGTTTACATACATACATACATACATATGTATGATGATATTTGTCGTAATTGGTATCTTAATTTTAGCAAGTATCTCACTTTGGGGTGAACTCTTCAGTTCCCTGTGCTGTGCTCCTGGAATGTTAAATGTTACTTTAACTCTGATTTGAACTAACCTCAAAGGATAAGTCTGGTGATAGTGATATAATATTTTTCTTGAGAGTGAAAGTTCAATCCTCAAACCTTGGAAACAGAGAGTGACAAGTAATCTCAGCACAAGGTCCAAGCTTCAGAGCATCTGCTAAATGGACAGTGAATTGTTTTGTCAGCTAATATTTTCATTTTTAACAAGTCAAGTGAAAAGATGAATAACTACAATAACATATCCCAGTCTTGTGTGTGTCCAAAGCATATTGTATATACTTATTCCTTTGTACTGAGAGCTCCATTCTTGTCCAAAACACTTTTAAAAACGCAACGAGCCACACTGTTGCACTTAATGACATGTTCCTTCATTACCATGAATACATACACTGTGGTTTATTTAAGTCAGTCCCTCAAGACACTGTCTTAAATACTCACTAGTGCACCAAACCAACCACAGCTGGAAATAGTCCCCTACAAATGCTCTGTTTACTCCCATGTAAGTAATGTTTGCTGAAAAAACACAGTGCCCACCTGTTTCAGGAACTCACTGAACTTTTCTTTTCTTTTAAATAAAAGTATATATTTGCAATACCATTAAAAAATGTACATCCTGAGTACAAACCAATGCGCTTGTGGCTGAGTGCTACAGACAGGTTAGGAAAGGCAGAACTAACAAATTGTTAGTTAGCTTTGGTCTTTTCATGGAAAAAACGGTTGTTGAGGAACAACAAGTAAAATGTACAGAATCACCAGCCTTATCCTGTTAGCAATACTGATTGCTTTCCTGTAGAAACTAAAACTCTACTTACAAACTCTTACTCTTACTCTTACTAATGTCTTGGCTTTTATTATGTCACCTTGCTCATCATTTCAGCTAATACATATTAGTTCTATTCAATCTGTTAGTGCAGGTGGTGTTGGGGCGTAAATGCTGACAGAGAACAGTGTTTTTGTTTTTTTTGAGTACTGTACTGCAACCTTGAGCGGCCAGCCTCAGGCTTCTTCTCTTGCCACACTGATGTTGTGGGGATCAAGAACTTCATTTCGTAGTGTTGCTCCTGCCTTTCTTCTTCTTCTTCTTCTTCTTCTTCTTCTTCTTCTTCTTCTTCTTCTTCTTCTTCTTCTTGTGCTTCTCTTGGTCATCTTGGCTCTGTGCTTCTCTTTCTGGCCACTGAATCAATCAGGTGTTCTGCCCTGCCTTGACTTCTGCTGATGCACTTCCTGATGAAGATTACAGTTTTGAAAATCATGTCTTAAGTCAACATTTTTGGCCTTTTATCACCGTATGCTCTTCATGATCTCTCAGGCAACACAGAGGAGACTCAGTTGAGAAGTAGCAGAGAGGACGAGGTGGATCCAGAGCAGCATCAAGAAATACTGAAAGAGGAGGCCAAAGAGAATCAGTTGAGCTTGGATACACTCTGTAGTGCTGCTGATGTGTCCGCACTGGAAACATCAGGCGAAGAACAGCCTACAGAACAACAGCAGACATGCTTATCCACAGAGGAAGACAGGAGTGGAGAAAGTAGCCTCAGCAAGGACTTAGATGTTGACGTTAATGATGGTCCAATCACAGACGCCAAAGATAAAATCGTTTGCAGCTCTGAACTTAAAGTAATTGTAACAAGTGCTGAGGATAATATTCCAGAAACCGAAACGCCTGAGGTGAGAGATTTAGGAGAGACAAGTAACCCAGATTTAGAAGAGACAGAAACCAAAACCAGTAGTGATGATTTTAGAGAAACATGTAACAAGTTTTCTGAAGAGCAAGAAAACAAACAGGAAGATGCTGACGAGAGTAAATTAAGTAATACAGAATCATGTCCTCAGCAAAAAGCTGCCAAGGATGTTATAGAGGAAAATTTACCTCATGGGACCAACTTAGCTGTGTCAAACAGCGAACCTCAACAAGAGCCTGAGAATGCCGAAGAGGCAGAGAACGGTGAGGCAGAGGAAATATCCAGTAAATCTCAGGGTGCTACTGCTTCAGGGAAAAAGAAGAAAAAGAAGAGGAGAGGCAAAAAGAAAGGAGGGAACCAACAGAAAGATAGCACAGAGAAAGAACACAGCAAAACAGAAGAAGATATAGAATCGGCTAAAAGAGATAATGGGTCAACAGAAGAACCTGCCGTTGATAATTCTGTCACTGAAACCCTCAAGGAATCAAAGACAGATCAAGTTAAGAATGAGCAGGACAGTCACAAAACCAAGGAAGTAGATGCAGCAAAAGCAGTAGAAACCTTCGCTCACAAAGAAGCTCTCAAGGAACCAAGAATGGATCCTGTTACAAATGAGCATGACAAGAAACAGATGGATTTGGAAACTGAGACAGAAGAGGAATTAAAAGTAGTGGCACCCACTGAAACCCTTTCTCACATTGAAACTCCCATGGAAATAAGAGTGGATCATGTTACGAATGAACCGAGCAAGGACCAAAGTTTGGAAAGAGAAACAGTAGAAAAAGTAGAGGCAGTGGCAACTGCTGAAACCTTTTCTCACGTTGAAACACTCAAGGAATTAACAACAGAACCCACAGAGGACGAGCAGAACAAAGAACAAACCTTGGAAGGAGAAAAAGTAGAAAAAGTGGACTCTATAACAAATCCTCCGGAGGCCAGTCTCAGTGCATTTGATCTTATTGACACCTCCAACAATACAGGGAGCACTGATGACCTTGACAAAGAGTGTACTTGCATTGTAGATAACTCTGTAAGTGGAGACATCTCAACTAATGGTGAAGTCATCCACAGTGAGTCAGAAATTATTGATCATGTAGAGGATGAGGCTGGGCCTGTTAATGAGATGAAACCTGAATGCACAGCTACTAACCCAGAAAACAGCCTTCAAACAAACATTGAGGAAAACACCGAAGCTGAATCCAATGTCCCAAGCAATGGTGACATTGCTGCTGATGAATCTGAATCCACAAATGATCCTGAGAGAAAGGACTTGCCGCCATATACTGATGACTTCACTGAAGTCAAAAGCTCATCTGTCTCAGAGCCAGAATTAGAGACAGAATCAAAGCCAATATCAGAGCCAGTGTCAGAGCTGTCTGTTACCAGTGACGGCGCTCCCAGTGAGGTTTCTGATAGAGGTCCCAAGGACGCAACAGAGACCATTACAGACGTAGAGGAGCCAGAGGTAGAGACCGAACAAGAATACCTTCCTCCCAGCGTCGTCTCTCCCAGTCACGATGGTGGGAATTCAGAGCTAGAACAAGAAGGAACACAAAAGGAGGAGCTGAGCAGAGACTCGAAGGAACCTGAAGATTTAGTCGAACCAGACAGCTCCTCACATGATGAAAAAATTGACAGTGCATCATCATTAACAAAAAACACAGATGCCTCAGACGCTGAAAAGAGTCCGATGGAGACAGTAGCTCAGGTTGAACTTTTAGATGATGGAGAAAGCCAGACATTAGAGTGTGTGGAACAGAGTAATGAATCAAATACCAAAGTGTCTTCTGAAACTGATGAGACCAATATCACTGATGTGTTAAATACACCAGACTCTCCGAAAGAAGCTACAGAGATTGGTATCTCTATTGAGCAGGACCACAGCACTGAAGTCTCAGCTGTTGAAGATCTTGAATATGAAATGAGTCAAAATGAGCAGGAAAGCGATACGTCTCTTTGTCCCTTGGCTGAGCAGCTGCATGAATCCAGCAAAGATAAACCCAAGGATGATTCATCTCAGCCCACCAAGGAGGACAGTGATGAAGAGGATGCTGAAGATGAGGAAGGGCAGTCCTTTGATTTTGATGACATGGACATTGAGGCAGCTGTAGGAACAAATTCCCCTCAAAATCAAGAACAGGAAGATGTTGAGGAGGGAGTCGAAGTCATGTCAAATGAAAGCAACAAGGGTGGTTCAGATCCGTGCCAAAGTAATACTGAGACAAATGAAAATACACAAAACAAACCAATTGAAAGCAATGATGAGAAGCGTTCGGTTGATGAGGGTGACCAGGTAGATACACTAGATAAAAAGTCGGACACTGTGCCTCAAGACAACCAAAACTCTTTGGCTCATGAGGAATCCACAGCAGATGGGACGAGGCACATAACAGAGGAGGGAAAGGTTTTGAATGTTGGAGAGTCAGGCGTTGCAGAGAATATTAACCAGGCAACATCTTTATTGGTAGAGGAAGGATTAGATGCCATTGAGCATAGTGACAATTTGGTTTTACCAAAGAGTGGAGACCAAGTGGCCAGCAACAAAGAGACACCGCAGACAGGGAAAGAGGTGAAAAAGAATGGAAGGAAAGGCAAAGGAAAGGGCAAAGAGGAATGTAAGATGTCCTAGTCCATAGATTTATAATATAGATTTATTAGATGTTCCTTTATTAATGTTTGCTTAGCTGTTAACAAAGTGGTAAAATAGATATCTGCAAAACCTCACAGCACTTTGATTATATCCCAAATGAACATTGTTGTAAGTATATATATTATTTTTTAAAATGCATATTAACAGTCCAAAGTCCAAACATCACTTTTCATTGAGGTCATATGTGCAAACAAACTCATTTTTGGAGAGATAAGGATGTAAACTGCTATAGGTAACAGTAGATATTACTGCACTTGATGTATCAGGCAACATTTATTTAGTTCTTGATTCACATTTATCATGCTGCTTGTAATGTTTTGTGGATAATATTGCTCTGCATTGGCTCTGCAACAATATTACAAACCCTTTGTTCTGCTCTATGCAAATCTCATTCCGTCAAAGTACTTATTCATGTATGTTTCACAGGTGTACAATGAAAAACACAAATGATGATTGGTAATTTTTATAAAGACTAGCAAACAGGCTTTCACATATTCTAGCAATAATGTTGAGGGCTAAAATGAAAAATGCGTGAAAACATTGTTCTGTTCACAGGAGTCAATAAGATTGTTGATTTTCATCTACAAGGACTCTGAATTCAAAGGCACATAAATGTATGATAAATGTACATTTGCATTTTGTTGCACTTAATGGAAAAGATAAATGTGGTGCCTTCTCAATGAAATGACAATAAATACCCTGTTGTTACCGATTTGAAATGTTACTCTAAATGCATTTTTGAAATGAAATTCCTTGAGTGACATGATGAAAAGCAATGTGTCAGAAATGTTAGTACAATCTTTTTTCGCTCAGCACATTTAGACTTAGATGTCCATATGGACAAACTGGTCATATAGTGTGAATGTAGTCCTACCAGCTGTGTGCTCGTGCGTTGACCCTCCTCTGTGCATGCTAACATTCCCCCTCACACTCAATCACTCCTGTATGGATCCCTGCTCTGTTGCATGCGTCAACCTCCCACCCTGACCCAGCACCCCTCCCACCCCCTCGCCACCATCTCCCTTGACTCCTTCCACCCCTGGTATGTTAACTTATTTTTTTCTTTTTAAAAATGGACTGTAGTGGTTCTGATTATTATCAGAACTGCTGTTGTATGATGGCATTGTGATGCATGGTGTTTGAATTAATGATGTGTGGCAAAGATGTGAAATGAGCTTTTCTGAGACTTGAATTGTGTTCTCAAATGTCTTTTAGAGATTCGGCTGAGGAAACTGGTGGATGAGCGTGAAAAAATGATAGAGCAGGTGAGTCATCTGTTATCTGAGACAGTGATGTGACTGATAACACTGTTTACTGCTGATTTAACAGTAGTCTCCAAGTAATATCAGAAACTAAGTGGTGAGTCAAAGGAGAGCTCAATGGGTGACATGTTCCGTTTTAACAATGATTATAGATACAGTATATTTTGAGTCAGTCCAGCATACAGTACACCACTGTTGTAAATATAGCACCAAATGTATATTAATCTGCAGGCTGAAAATAGTCCCTGACAAATGTACTAGTTGCTCCTGTTGTCATGAAAAACTAGTCTCTAGCTATTTTAGGAAATTACTGAGCCTTTTTCTTAAAAAACCAAACAAACAAAAAAAAAAACAACAGTATAATTGTGAGCTGTTCGTAAAGCTGAAATAATCTATATTTCCATATAAACAAACTGCTACATGTACTGTGAAAAGTATCATTCTTAGTTCGACTGTGCAGTTACCCACAGGTCTGCCGAGATTTAGCATATTTCAGTCCATTGTTTAGCTTAAGTGTTTCAGTGTAAAACTTATTTCCAGCAACAGCAGGCAGCTTTTTTTGTGAAGAAAAGCACAGATAGATCTACTTTACACTACCTGTCCAGCACCAAACAGCAAACAAAGTAAGCAACTACTGACTTCCATTCAGACAAAGCTGGCAGCCAAGGATATAGGAGTAACATGTTTTTCTCAGGAGATGGAGGAGACCAAAACAGAGCTAACAACAGAAGGAATATTGGACATAAGGTCACTAAAATACAAATCCAACTGAATCCTAATCTTATGGTGTGTCTGCTAGATGTGTAAATAGGCTAATGTTTGCTAAAATGCTAGCCAAATTATCAACTTTTAACAGGGCCATAATACTTAAAAAATGTGTATAATGCTCCAAAAGAAGGAATCTTAGAGGTATTGAGAGACAGACTTAAACTTGCTTTAAAGAGAATTGAGTGTGCTATTTATCATCTGATGTGTTACAACTCAATTAACAGGTGAAGAAACTTAAAGCCCAGCTGGAACAGAAGTCACAGAAGAACGGCTCAGATAACGGTTCAAGCCCAGATGGTGAAATTGTGGAAAATGGCAACGATCCCAACATAATAGAATTGCAGAGTACGTTTACATGGAGAATGCACATATACAGGTCTGTCACATTGTGCTACTTCAACTCAAGGATGTTTGCTTCTGCTAAATCTTTCCAGGAGATTCCAACAGGCAAATCAGTGACTTTAAGTTCAAACTCGTGAAGGCAGAACAAGAAGTCACCGCTTTAGAACAAAACGTAAGCTGAGAAGAATTGTGAGTTCACTGTGTGCTTGAAAACAGAATAGTACTCTCATTAAAGAGATTCCTTCATTTATTGGTGTCCAGGTGACCAGACTGGAGGGTCAGGTGACACGCTACAAGTCTGCAGCAGAGAACGCAGAGAAAGTGGAGGACGAGCTAAAGGCAGAGAAACGGAAACTGCAGAGAGAGGTAGAGCATTGTTTCCTTACACTGTGCAAAGATTAGGAGCTAGCTGTTGTTTTTTGTTTTTTTTAAATAGAAATCGTTTCACTTTTCCCCCCATTTCACCCAACAGTTGCGGTCAGCGCTGGACAAGATCGATGAACTCGAGTCAAACAACAGCCACCTATCTAAAAGACTGGAGAAGATGAAGTCTAGTCGCGGCATGGCACCGACTCCATAGCACCGACCCTCACACATCAAATCCACCTTCTCTATATCCAAACCTGGCTAATCACACGGAAGCGAGACATCCCGCACTCTCTTTGTTTCTCTTTCATCTGCCTGATAGCAACATTAAGAAAAAGAACAAAAAAAAAATCAAGAAAGTTAGTTAGTTATATCCACAGAATAGAGAACACCACCAAGCAATGTGCCATTTCTTTGTCTATTTCTTCTGAGAATTCTTCATAGCGTTGTGCACATACCCAAGAAGTAGGGGATGTTTGTGTACCTCATGACTTTGGTTGAACCTCTGCACTGCTCTGCTTAGGGGAAGGGGGAATGGGCTGCATGGAGAGCTCGGGGGACTGAAGAAGACTTCTCTGTTGTCTGGTGTGGCAAGAGACAAAAATGTTGCACTGCCCTCTTTCTGCTGCCTCACGTCACGTTTCAAGATATTTACCTGCCTTGCTCACATGGAGGACAGAGAATTTCAAGAAAAGGCGGTTCAGAGTGCGGTGAACAGTACCAGTGTCCGTGGCCCAAAACTTTAACCCTCAGAGGATATGAGTGCTTTGTGTGTGTTGTGAATGAAAGAGCAAAGTTAAGTGTATTTTCCTTTTCCGACCTTTGCATCCAAAGCCAAACTATTTTTAAAAATGTAAATGTCGGACTGTCAGTCCAGTTTGTTTGTGTTAAAACTGAGCGAGATAAAAAAGGAGTCGCTCAGTTCTTACAGCACAGTATAATCATCACAGTCAAAAAGTCTTTCAGCTGTAGCTCCTGCGTGTAAGCCAGCAGCCTGACGCAGGTTTACCGAATGCTGAACAGTTTGACCCACAGTGTGTAGCCGCCCTTCTAATACACAGTAATATCTCCGTGCTTCTTTCTGCTCCATATAGTCAGTCACTGGTTGGCTCTCGTGCACACATTTAAATGCTGAGACTTGCTGAAGAAATGTGACTACGGGGACTCAAAGCGGTGTTAGCAGGAGATACTGAGCACACTGGGGTGATGCTGCTTCACTGTTTACAAAGCTTTAACATGTTTGTAAGGAAAACATAAAGAACTGTAATGTAATCTTTGTGCAATAAAATGTCAAACCATATAGTATCTGTGCATAGGCGTTTAAGGCCTGGACTCATAAATATGTGGACAAAAGACTTATTGTGAGGTTGTTTCCACCCATACCACGCTTTATTCTCCTGTTTTCAGCCGTCTTGCTTTTATCAGGGTCTTGAGCTTGACAGTCTGTTCTTGACCTTGGAAAATAGCAGTTCACAAAACAATTCAGCTCAAGTTCCACTCACTCTTTTTGATCATATCACATAGTCTTCATCATCAGGAGCACTTTTTCCTGAGAACGCCATGTCTGTGTTGGCTTAAAAATGTGACTTTTTAAAGGTTGTCGACTGAGCAAACTGAAGACTGATACCGTTGGAAATTCTAGAAGGAGCTAATAGGTGGCCCATGATTTGAGAATCTTGTGTCAGTAGCTGAGATTTTTTTTTTTTTATAAAGGCAATCACTTTACAAGAAAAAAAGTCTTTTAATCCTTTTTTAAACAAAATACTACGTACTAAATTTGGCATTTTTACAAGATGACAGGAATGCCTTTTCTGCCCATGATTCATTGCGATGTATATTTTTCCCTTAAGGTCACATGACTGCTAAACTGACAGTATAGAGAAACCTGATAAAAGTTGAAGGCAAAAGTATCTGGGGAATAAAGTGTGGTGTGCTGGAGAACCTTGGTTTGCATCTCACTGTGTGTGCATATTCTTGAAATTAAAATGATTATAATTTAGCATAAAATATAGATTTAATTAGTATTAATAAAAAATGACATCCTAAAGAATATCTAAGATAAATATTTGATAGTAATTTGGTGTAGAAATGTATTTCACAAGCATACAATAGAAGAAACTAATAGAAGGAAAGTTGCTGTAGCTCAAAAACTGCAGCTGCTCTTAAACAAACAGTGCAACTCTCTTAAATATGTGACCAAAATAATACTGCCCTTGGGGATTTCTCAGCAGAAAACTGTACTGAACAGTTTCCTAAACATTAACATTCACCAAAAACTCAAATCAACAAAACATGTCACCCACTTCATAGATATTTTATTGGTTATTCTACATTTCTCTACAGACTCATCCAGGTTTGGTGAATTGTCTGCTGGTTAACGTACTATCAGACTCCTCCTGTGCACTTGTGGCCGACAGACTGTCACAGTACATCTGCTTCTGGATGCGCTGGATCATACGGCGCCCGTAAAAGTCCCGATAGTCTGCCGGTAGTTCATCCAGAGCGCGCAGCGCCCTCTCCAGCGCCTGTAGGGCCCGAGTTGCAGCCACTGGGTCTTTATTACCGTACGGGTCCTTTTTGTCGTAGCTGTCAGCAGGTAGATGGCGCCAGAACACATTAACACCCACACCAAACTGTAGCGCAGTGGTGTTATGGAACCACAGGGCTGGGGAAGGGAGGGAAACTGGATTGTTAAAAGTCTGTAATGCATACTTCAATTCCTTGTGATCAATAATATATTACAGTAGAAATATTTGATACTTTAGTGTTTTAATGGAATGCTTAAACATGCTTTGGACCACTCAGACTGACTGATTTTTCAAAATCTAATTTGCAAGGTGCTTTAGAGACGTGTATTAATGCTAATAGGGCCTGTTGTTATAAAAAAAAAAAAAGATAGAATTTCAGTGGGTGGGATCACTGAAATGGCTGGTTAATGTGGACAACTCTCCTTACCAGGGATAAACAGCAGATCTCCGGGCTCCAGCACACACTCATACCGCTTTGCCTTCACAAACGCAGGAAACCGTTTCAGATCTGGGGCATCAATGTCCAGAACCTCTGATTTATCTCCTGATGGTAAAATTTTAAGTATAACACCAAGCTACTAAAAAACACAAAAAAATGTATCTATGCATCCATTCAAATGGCATCAATAGCTGAGCTTAATATAAAAGAGGCCAGGGGTGGTAGATTTTGTGAACTCAAACAACAAAACAGTGGTGTCTTTCCACAGCCACTCACCAGACAGGTAGAGGTGCAATGCATCCTGGGGGCTGTAGAGGACCACTCTCTTCATCCCTGTCACCTGAGCCAGCAGGTTATCCATCACCTGATGGACATACACACCCAAAGACCAGAGGAGGGTGAGCTGATTGACTTACTGCTGTTTTATTCTTTTTAAGAGCAAAAAAAAAAAAAACCTGCCTGAATAACAACATTTAACCTCACATTTAACACCCACATCATAGTGTGTCCACAACTGCAAACCGCAGGAGCTGATGCGGAAGACACTGGAGAAAAACTGATCAGGTTCAAAGAAGTGTGGGATGTGAAAATCCTCTGCCAAGTCTGGGAACTGTTTGCTCAGATCTGCTGGTTCCTGTGACAGAGAGAGAGAGAGAGAGAGAGAGAACCTGTGTTATGTTGAATGCAGTCAATTAGACATTCAACTAAAGATGAAAAAGTTCAGTTCCAACTTAACAGAATTGAAAAGATGGAGTCTATACCTTTCGGACATCCTCTCCCAGTGATCGAAGGTAATAGCTCTCATCCTAAAATCAGACCAAGGAGTTTGTGTCATTTAAAAAATGTCAAATGCTGGATATCATCCTCTTATTTTATGATACTTACCTCACACAGAAAGAAGTCTGAGTGTTTTTTCTCAGATGCCCTTTTCACAAATTCATTGAATGGCAGAGTCCTGTGGGAAAAAAAAGAGAACTAGCTGAGAAATCTGAAGGGAAGGAGTACTGATTTGTGTGTTTACATGCGAGAAAGAGAGAGAGAGAGAGAGAGCTCACTTGTACACAAAGTTTTTGCGAAGGAAGTCCATCTGTGGTACTGTGGATACGTGAATCTTCACCGGCTTGTCTCTGCCTTTCTGCCCAAGATATTCAACTGTCCACTTCTCCAGGCATGGTCCGAGAGGCACGCCCCTCAGCACGGCTGGTCTGCGCTGGAAAATAATACTCATTGTTTAGCTGTGGGAAAGAATCAACTCCAAAGTATAGCAGCAGGCCCTGTCTGATGGCAAATACATGTAGTTATTATCATTCATTTATTATTTATTACACTTAAGTTAAAAGGGGCATTCCACCAGTTTTACACATGAAGTTTAGTATATACATCATGGCAAGTATGGCTCTGTGGGGGCGTGGTCTGAGAAGATAACCCAGATGACACCATCAGGGTTATCTGGGCTCAGTCTTTAAGACACTGCATTACAAACAGATTTTTCTAAAGAGTTCAGTCTGTAAACAATCACAAAATAATGAAATCTAGAAATCCAAGATATTTAATTTATGCTCTGACACAGAGAAAAGCTGCAAGTTTAAGTTATTAATACATCATCGAAATTTTTGGTGATGCATTTTCTGATACTCGACTAATCATTTGGACGAGTATTCATTTCAACAGCAGGTTTAAGTAACGAAGCAAGGTCTTTGTCTTTTATATATGTGTCCAACGGTAGAGAATTCATCTTAAATTGCTCTCTGGAGCAGTTTGTCGTGCAATATTGAGAGAGTCGGTTGTTTTACAAAAACAAGAGAAGAAGAAGCAGTCTGGAGTATCACATTTCCTGAAGTCATGGTGAACAAGAATGGTGGCCGTTAGTAGCAGTTTTACCTGTGGACAAATTTCTCGCAGAAAAACGTCCCTGTCCACTTCTGTAAATATCGGCACAGGTATCTTCTCCTGGAGCTCCATTTAGCATGGCTCGCTCTCTCCAGTGAGTAAACAGCTCCTGAACTTCAGTAAGTGTTACATTTTTAGTGTTCCCCCGGGAACAAAAAAAAATTAGATGAAAGTCGAGTGCTAAAAAACAATATGGCTTCTTAATTTAACACATAATATGTTTGTTTAATAAGTATTTTAAAATGGGATAATTGTCTCCGGATATTGTTGCAATATTATCTTTATTTTTAAAATATGTTGTTTGTTCATCTCCGGAAGATACAAGTACACGGATAAAAAGATTTCCGAGGAATCAAAAGATGGCGCTGCCCATGATAAGAGGTTGTTACAGGTTTCCATTAACAGTTAGCTTTAGCCGTCTGGTTTTAAATGAACGTATCATCCTGAACCGGTCCGTTAAAACGCGGTTATCTCCTTCGTCAGCTGCCGGTGTGGCAGTAGCGGTCCGTCCCTACAGCTCCGACCGGGAAGGGAAAAAACAGACTCAGAAGGTGGTGATGGTCGGTATCCCGAACCCTTTCATCTGGTTCCGCACCCGGATTTACTACTTTCTGATCAGAGCTTACTTTGATAAAGAGTTCAGCATTGAAGAGTTCACGGAGGGAGCGAAGCAGGTCTGAGAAAGCTGAGAGAAGTCCAGTATTTAGCGTTGTTCATGCCTCATTTCAGCCATGAAATTCCAGTTTACAGCGTGTTCATTTGCTCTTGTTGACGAGGAATTGGTATCTTGCAGGCCTTCTCCCATGTTTCCAGACTCCTGTCACAGTGTCAATTTGATGCTCTGGACGGGCTTGTGGAAAAAGACGTGAGTATGGGAACCGAGATAGTCCAATCCTTGATTTTCCTTAATAAGCTCTAATATTCACCTGATGTCTCCATCCCTGCTGTGCTTAAACAAAGATGTGAAAAATCCTACAATATATTGAAGCCTTGACAAATTGCTCACACTGACAGAGTTGTGCTTTCCTGTTGAAGCATCAGCCTGTTGTTCAAGTTTCCAAATCACTCAGTGCTTCACATCAGGCTGCTTTTTCTTTGTAGACACTTTTTGACTCATGTGTAATTGTATGTCAAATCAATGGATTTTAGAAAAACAGACCGCCTTGGATTTGCTGAGATATGGAGGCTTTAAAAGAAGGACTTGTGTTCCAAATAAACGAATAAATTGCAAGTAAATTGGGAAGTTCCGTAAGTCACTACTTTCTAACTTTTCATGCTACATTTTTCAGGGGTTGTTCTACACTATTAGCTATCTTAAATTTCTAAAATGGTTGGTTTACAGTTGCATATTTATATGGCTTGCTGAAAATTGAATTTCAAAAATTTTGTGCATTGCCCACAATTTTTTTATATAATACTCTTGTTGTAGTACTTTCTTAGCAACTAGGTGCATGTCTGAAAGAAATCAATTTTCATGATTTATTAGGCAGTAGGAAAAAAAAAGATTTCATATTGCCCATTTATGACAAATTCTACCCTAAAAACAATCACACTACAAGAAGGAGCATATGCTAATTAGTAAATATAAAGTTGGCACCTTGGACTTTACATTAAGTATGAAGGAAATCCAACAAGGTTATATATATGACACCGAATGACCCCGTCATAGTAGGAAAAACACAGGTGTCACTATTAACATTAACATTAACTCTTTTCTGTTCGAATATCCAGTAAACAGTGAAAATGAGCACAATACTAAGCCAACATTAACTGTACTGTTTCCACCTGTGCTTTCCCCACTGTGACATGTCAACAAGTCCTTTGTGAAAGAGGATGATTTTCAAGGCATGGATGTAAGAGAAAGCAATGCAGATAGAGGACACACACCAAGACATGCAGATACTTATGCAGGTCTGAATGTAAAGGAAAGATAGGAATTGCTTGAATGTACAGGGTCCCAAAACCATTGATGAACTAAATGAGCTGAAGACCAGTCCTGTCTTGTTTTCATGTCCCTGCAGTTGATTGGAAAGCTCGAGGAAAAGTGTAACCTGCTGCCACTGAGCCACAAGAAAGCCCTCTCTGCAGATCCAGAAGAGATCATGTACACAGTACCCGGAGACGTGGGAATCTACTATGATGATAATGGTCAGCATGAGCAAGAGCTGTTGTGAAACTTCATAAATTTGGTAGCACAACATGAGGAGGGCATGGTTTTCTCTTTGTACTATTAGTGCTGCAGTATTAATCAGTGTCTGTGCTGTTTTTCCAGGGAGAAAGTTTGTCAGTATTCTGATGCGTTTCTGGTATCTGACAAGTGCGCGCCTTCCTGACGAGACCATGGAGGGAACTCGCATCTTCCAGGTGGCCATTGGTGGAGAGGAAGAAGCAGAAACGAAAAGGCTTCTAACTGCAATTTATGAGTGAGTGTACCTGTCTTGTGCATACAAAACACTAAACTAAAGACTTTAGTAAAAATCTTTATGTGGCCAAGAAAATCCTCTCCTGATCTTTTCGATTTTTTCTTTTTGGCTTATCATTCTGACAGATTCCAAAGGGAGTTTACTAAAGGAGTACCACCAGAGTGGATCATTACGAGGATAGAGCACTCCAAGCTTTTGGATTAAGGTGGTTTTAATTTGAGGCAGATGTGCCAGTGGAAACTAGTCAAAGACATTTAATTCTCCTCAGTATTTGGTTTCGTAAATTGAGGACAAAACAGCTCAAGATTATCCACAGAGGGAAAACAAGGCACAGTCCCCCACTGGGAAGTCGGAGGAAAACACCAGGACAAACTTGGATTCATCCACCATTCTCCTAGATGCTCTCCAGAGCTGTCTGCAGTATTTCATTATTTTTTATGATCCTTAATATCCCAGAAGCCAATGATTAGAACTTGATTAGGTTTGTAAACTCTTGCTTTGGAAGGTTTTGTACATTCAGGAATTCAGCTAGAGTAATCAAATATTATTTTCAAATGAATCATAGCCTTATTTCAACTGTTATTTAATACCAGGTGGGCAGGATCTACTGTGAAGGACTTAACGGCGAGGTTAGGTGGTCACAAAAACCATATTTGTGATGAAATGCCTCCAGTCTGATGCTCCAAGCAAACGCTGAGGATTATTTGCCGACGCTGTCTGACCCAAGTCTGATGATGTGACTGAAACAGTTAAAGTCTACATTGAGATTTTTTTTTCAGTCAGTCATAGATCTGCTGCTGCACACACTTTGATATTTAGATTCAGAAGTAAAATCAAGCAAAGACTTGTGTTGACATCATAAACAAAATGTGAAATCTGAGTCTGGTGCTTGTTCTTGGAAACTCTAACATCTGTATCACCTCTAGTTTTGAAAAGTGACTGGTTTCTAATACTTTATTTTCCCAGTAGAGAACATTTGTTTCTCGATGTGTGGTGCTGTGTTACAGTTCCATGTGCCTGACTTTTTTTTCCCACGCAAAAAAATGTCTTTCATTTCCCCACACAAAATACTTGACCCATTGCAGTCATGTGACTCTGAGAGATACATGCAGTGTATGTAGTGTATGTTGTTGATAATGGTTAAGGTGGCTTCATGAAGCTGCAGCAGATATGTGACTGTTTTATTAAAGATTTGCAAAATCATGTATGTGTCTTCTAGTGTATTCTACAGTCCATTAATTGTATTTTTGTATGTAGTTTTCTGCATTAATTGGTCATAACACATGATCTGACCCTGTACTGATTAAATTGGGAATTCATTTTCCCCTTGATGGTGAGCTCTCTCCATTCAGAGAGTTTATGTGGACTGATGAATATCTAAACTCTATGAGATTACTCTTTAACCCTTTCCATCTTTATGCAGAGTAACCATTCTTGATCATAAACTTTCTAAGATCCTTTTTTGTAAGGCATGGCTCATATCAGATGAGGGGTTCACATACTTTTACTACACTGTGAAAATTATGCATAAATGTAAATAAATTCTAAGAAAATTAAAAAATATGTATTTAAATTTAAATAATATGAAAAGTAAAAATGCAATAAATGAAAATCAAAAAGCAAGAAAACAACTCAAACTAAGCAAAAGCAGCTAAACTTAGCAGTATAATGTGTCACTGGCTCTTATTGGTCCATTTTCTCAGTTCTCTCCTCCCATTGGCCGAGCATCCTGCCAATCACTATGGTCTGTATAGTATGTAGTTCCTGTTGTGAGATTCAGCCGGTGAGTGTGACAACCTGTGTGGTGTCTTCCACCTGCAGGGAGCTTGCAACATGAAAACTGAAACATGGAGGCTGAACACCTGTAATATCTAAAAGCCAGAGCCAGAACTGCACCATGAAACTCGCCGCTGTTGCCTTTTACGGTTTCGCTCTGGGGCTCCTGGCGGTTGGCCTGCGAGAGCTGCTGACTGGCTTCGAGGAGAACAGATGCAGTATGACCTATATGTTTGAATACCCAGAGTACCGGGTGAGTAGAAAGGCTCGTTATTGTACTTGACGCGTCGTGAAATATCCACAAATTAGCTTGTAGTACCGTATTTGTTTCGTCGTTTCCGGCAGCGACTGAACACGTCTCGCTAAATGGTTCGTTTATTTTTGTTTCAACCTGAAAGCACAACATGAAATATCACTGCCAAGCTTTTTAAAAAGCTATTTCCTGATATCAAACATGCTAACGTTACCTGGCAGAGCCAGTAACGTCAGGTGAAAGACTGCGTTGCCTCACAACCGGGCTAATGCATTTCCTCAGTGGCTTTCTGTTTACATTAATCTGGCTGGAGGTGTGCACGTTTACCAAGGATTCGGATTAGATTAGCCATAATTAGCCAGGTTATGAAACCATAAATCACATCCTGATCCTTGAATACGCTCAGCAGGTCACAGCTGCAGATCAGCTTTACAAGGAACGGGCGTGTGTTTGTCTCACACACACACTACAAGTCTGGTAAAGACTGTGGAAGTTGCTGTTAGATGTTTAGTAATGGCATGTAGGTCGCCGTCCTCTGCTCTTTATGCTCACTCATGTGTTCATCTGTGGAGCACACCTGGAGGCCGTGGGCATCAATCACTTCAGACTGGAGTTTGTTTTTTTTTTTTTTTATGTTATAGTAAATGGGAAGGAGAATAGCCTCATATTTGCCTTGTTTATGTAGCTAATGGACATGGTCTATTGACTGGTTTAGTTAAGTGTTGGTGCTTGTGATGAATGGGAGCACATGATTAAAGAAATTGTAAAGCAATATTCTTTAACATGTGCAATACTTAAAGCAAGGTGGGAAAAAACAAACTTGATAGAGCTAGCTATCATCATTTCCCTGTCTGCTTTACAGGAAAATAATATTGCAAACTGATTGCACCTGTATTATATGTTGTCCATTTTCAACACTAGACTGCATCTTATGAGCGTAATTGTTCTCATTTGATCAATCAACCCCAGAATCTCTGCTCTAATCAGTATATTGGCTACAGATGTGCACTACTTACTGTAACGAGGACTGGATATTCCTTGTACTGATGAAGAGTCTACTTCTTAGACAATGATCAGGGTTGGTATGATCTGGCCTATAGGCAATTTTTGCCATCTTATTACTTCTTCTTCTTTGTTCCCAAAAAACTGGTATTGAAGGTAATTGAAATTGAGTTGGACATGACTCAGGAAGTGTTGTCTCGCGAGCTGCCATTACATATAGTCCTTTAGGGTCTTTGGATTAAAATATTATTTGTTATTGAACTGTACATGTTTGAATGTCATTATGGAACCCTAATAATCCGTGTCTGTGTTGGGTGCATGTCTTGTTCTGGCGTGTGGCTCTGCCTCGTGTGTTATGAACTGTACCAAGCGTAAACTCTATGGAGGGTCTATTACACAAGGACCAGTAGCTTAAACTCACCAGTACCTGTGCTCTTCCTGCCTGGAAATGCTGCTTGATTATAAACAAAAGGTAAGTGCACAAAAGTTCACTTAGCTACTTGAAGATGGCCGTGACAGGTCTCAGCACTTCGTCCCAACTAGCAAAGGAGAAAACAAAAGCGCCTTTGTCTATGGCAATGGGAGGTGACTTTTGTTTCCAATAGGTGGATATATTAAGTTGTTTGAGGACATTAGGGTGGTTCAATGCTTTTGTTGATTAGTTTCTACCTAACCGGCAAGCAAACTGGATTTTCCTTCACAAATTTACACTCAAGCTACCAGTCTTTGAAGACAGTGATTAAGCTGCTTTACTGCTTTGGATGTCAGGTTTCTACAGTCTGTTTTGTGGTGTGATGTATTAATCTTGAGAAACTGGATTTTGCCACCCATTTTGCTACAATGTTTCTTTGTGTTGTTGCTATTGACCCAACATGTTTCTTTTAGTACATAATTTGTGAGGATACTCTTGTGAGGAACTTTGGTGCACTGAGTTTTGCATGCAGTTTTCTGACCTGTCTCTACACAGGTGTGCTTTGTGTTACATCAGTGATGTCATTTACTCACTGACTTTTAAATAAATGAAAAAATTGGTTTTACACAGGCACAAACCTTAAGTTCCCATACGATACATCCATTTTACAGGTTTACAATTGATTGCAACTAGAAACTTTGGAATTAATTATGAACATCACTTTTCAAAGTTTAAAATGTTACTGGCTAATTTGAGCCCATATACTCTGTGTATACCTGATATATCTTATTCCTCTGTGCCACAGAGCTCCATTGTTGTCAAAATATTAAGCCTACTTAAAAACCCTTGCGTTTGGGTGACATGTACTTCGTTACCTCTGCACACACATTGTACATGTAGTTTTATTTTGGAGTTAATCCCCACCCACTGCTCTGTAAGCACTAACTAGAACACTAAATGTGGATTAATCCGGGCTGAAAATAATTCCCCAACCGATACACTATTTTCTACTGATTAAGTAATGTTTGATTAAAAACTTCTGATGTAATATTTTAAGAAATTACTAAGCCTTTTTAAAAAAATATGGAACTGTATATTCGCAGTTCCCAACAATGAGCATGGGTCACAGTACCACAGATAGGACAGGTAAAGTATTGAAAAATGGACCCCAGTATTTACTATTTTATGGGACACAGAATAAGCCTGTATCTTTCCACTGTTATATATACATATTAAAGCTACTAAAGCTCAGTCTTGAATAATTACACCTGGGATCTTCTGATGAAATTCTCTACCCAGTAACTGGGCAATGCTCTCTATGGTACTGAGAGAGCATTGCCCAGTTACTGGGTAGAGAATTTATTCTAACCCCCTGTGTGTTTGTCTTACATTCAGTCACACTGTTCAAGAAGATATATGTTTTTAACAGCTGTTTTTCATAAGTTCTAGGTTAACAACAGCCCGGTAGGTACCAGTGTTAGATCTGAAAGTTGCTGCAGTATTTTTCAAGGAGTCCTAGCAAGGGTGCTTGTGTATGTTTAAAAACTATTTAAACAGGAAAGTGAGCTTTCTTTTAAGTCACAAATAGCCACCCTGAGGATCTGAAAAGAGCTCAAGCATGATGGCTCTGGTCAGTGATTAAAATATTAAAAATAATAATTTTTGTGTAGAGTTGTGCATAGATAATTATAGTATCTTGTCAGTTTGCAAAGAACTGATAAAAGCTGAGCAGATGGTGATTAATTGAGGTTGGCATGACCCCAGTCCACATCTGAATGACCTCATTCAACTCTTTGCTATGCTGTCTGTGAAACACACAGCCTAATATTGTTATTATTTGACACCACCAAATGTATTCTTCTCTTTGTAAGCTCGCTCCTGGGCTTTCGGTGGCCCTGAGGCTGAAAACTGTGGAGGAGGTCTCACTTCAATGTGTTCACTGTGGACTGTGAGAGCTGGTGGCCCTTCCACGGAGCAGTTTGCTCGGCAGTGCCTTCCTTCATGAGCATTAAGGCCATCCTGAGGGCTGTACAAGGTCCAGGCCTTAAATGTCATCCGCTGCGTCCAGACAGAGTTACTTACTCTAGGCGGATTTATTGCTGCTGAGGTAGTATTTCATAGCCAGGATATCACACACATCATCAATCACCATCTACATTTACATTTTGGGCATTTTATTTCATCCTTTTGACTTGCATTATCGGTAATATAGAAGTTGACACAGCAACACTTTAGAATAAACTAAAAATCAAATTGCCAGCATGAAGGGAGGCGCAATCCAAACACACAGTTAACCAGTAGTACAGTATGGTGTTTTCCAGTGTCCATTAAATAGTATGTCTGTGTGTCAGCCTACCAGGGAATAGACAAATTATCCAGTATGTTACCTGTGACATTGCAATTTAAACACTACTCAGATAGTTTATAATTGGGACAAATGCAAACGAGTGTTGCCAGAGGTAAACAGTCTAACAACCAGCTCTTTGATATGATTTTACAAGAAACATGAGATGGCTAACAGAGCTCTAGTGAGAGTCAGCTCTTTCTGCTCACACTACATATGCGTTTATCTGCAAAGATCTGCAAAGTCATTTAATTAACTAATGGCAAACACAAGGACAACATCAAAAAAGAAACAGAGTCACAGACTAGAGCAGCAAAACAGGTGCAAGAAGCGTTGTTGCATACAAATACCAAACCTTTCCTTTTTTTTTTTTTTTTTTAAGAAAACTTTCTAGTGATACATAACCTAAATAACACTCTGTTTTCTCTCTTTCTCGACTTATACCAGCATCTGAAGACCCTCTCAGGCGTGGTGCTTGTGGGCCACTCCATGGGAGGAGTGGTGGCTGGGCACTGTTCACTTTGCCCTTCAACACCAAAATGGTCAGCCTCATCATTACTCAGGCCTCTCCCCACCTGGCTCCGGTACTGGCCTAGACCCATACCTGTTGGGTAAGAACACCTCTCGTGTAGTCTTAAGTGAGTACGTGACACTGTGTGACTCTGACTTACTATGTCCTCATTCAAGCAAGGGACAACAGCTGATCCTCATTGACTCCTTAGAAAACTATATTCCAAAGACTCAAATGTGGTCTGTTCCTAAATTAGAGTAGTGACTTATTTGCTTAACCATGTATATGAATTTCTACTCTGCAGTGAGACAGGGAGTGGGTGAACCAAGCGAGAACAAACTCTCAGAGACATCCACCATTCTGTCTGATGAGGGGTGGTTACACATTGACTGCAAGTCCGGCTCTGGTTTTAACATCCCTACCTTGTCCCCCAGGAGACCCCAATAAGTTGTCACCTGGTGGTAAAGATTTGTTTGTATGAATTGGTTAAGTGGTTCTTAGTGTTATGATTGGACAGTTTTCTACTACAGAACTTTTTCTGGAACCTTTAAAAAATCCTTCGCCTTCATGGAGCGCCAATTACAGACAATACTAAGTTCCTGGGACTATTTGGTGCCAGAAAATGCAAATGTCGATTGTGTTTGATCTGCACTACTTTCTATATGTCTCCTTGTCGTCTTCTTATATTTATCGACGGCGCTGCAGTTCCCAGGACATGGGTATTCTGACCACCTCTCCATCGTTTGGTAAAGATGGCGTATCTTCTGGCAGATTATGCCTTTATCCTGACACCCTTATTTAGATATTATTCAAGTTATTGAATGTATGTCTTTAATATACGGGTGCAAAAGGGCAGACACACTACTGTCAGGCATTCTTGACCTCGATGATCCTGAAACCAGACAGGTCAGAACAAGCCTGATATTGTGAACATTTTTTAAATCAGTCTTTCAAATGTTTTCATCAGAAGGCTAGTGGGAGTTATTACAATACCAAATAATCTGTATAGAAATGTTTTCATGTACTAATCAGCGTGTTCTTCTTAGTTCTGAAAGGCTCAGGAAGAAGAAAATGGCTGTACTAAACATCACTTCATTAGACACCCTGTCAGGATGACCTGAGGGAAAATCAAAGTCCTCCATCTCCATCTTAGGTTAGAGAGAAACAACGCATTAAACTGAAATAAGCGGATCGTGTATTTTTGGTTAGAAGTATTTATTTAGCCAGTATCTTGTTCATGTTCTTTTAGATGGTCAGTAAGGCATTATCTTATATGTTTTTGTGTTTTGTATTGTATTGTATTGTATTTGAAGTTTTCATTAGCTTCATGAACCAAAAATAAACTGCAGTTTTGACTGAGTGACACTAAAAAATCACTCATATTTTAATACATATTATACAATAAGTAGTTCCGACCAAGCAATCTGATTGGTCAACAAGACCATAGAATCATGCTCAAATCAGCATGACCTTGCGCCTCATCACTAAAAATACTCCGCCATAGCATTTACTTTGTTGTTAATAGTTGTATAATGCAATATTACACTTTCGAGGTGTGCTTTAACATCGATTTGACACTTCAGTGATAGCAACCGCATCGCATATCGTTGCTCAAATGATCCGCCTAATCTCAGTTAATATTAACAATTAATCTGTCTTTCCTTTGTCTTTATTTTTTTTAGATTTTCCCTGAAGCATGGAGTAGAAGTTAACTTTTATTCGTCTAACACAGCACCGGTACCAAACCTCACAAAAATAGTAGATACATGAGTAAGAAAAAAGAATGCTAATTAGTAGTTGAGAGGACTGTACTGGAGATTTTCAATGGATACTTTTGTACTCAAGCCTTTACTAAAACAAATTTTAATATTTCTTTTTCTCATCTCGCCTGAAATAAAGTACAGTCATGCAGACTAACATCTAGTCACGTTCAGTCTAGTCACATGATTAGTGATATAAGAAAACAAAGCCAATACAGACAGAAAAATGATTAACCAGTTTTTGTCAATGTCATTGTCTGTCTTCAGGAGGGGCAGGTAAAATATTTCCTGTTTGCCCTGTCGAGTCGCAGGAAAGCCTACGGCCATTTCTACTGCCGGAGCAACAACCTGGTGAGTTTTCACCACTGTTGTCTCGCCATCCAGTCTTTGGAGTGCTTCATATAGATAAGCTGGTGATATTCAGACCCCTTCACTTTCTACGTACATGTTGGAGATTTAGTTTGAAATGGATAAAACTGCACATCACTCTACAATCTGTTACCCACGATGACAGTAAAACATGTTTTAAAAATTTATTAAAAATCAAAATCTCCAAATCACTTATTTTAAGTGTTCAGGCCATTTGCTGTGGCACTCCAAACTGTGGTCAGGGGCATCCTCTTTGCTTCAAATATCCTTGAGATGTGTCAAGAAATTAACTGGAGTCCACCTGTGGGAAACTGAATTTACTGGACATCATTCAGAAAGGCACACACTTGTGTATATAAGGTCCTGTAAGTCGCACCACGTCAGGACAAAAACCAAGCCATGAAGTCCAGGGAACGTGATCTGATAAGATTGTAGTGAGACACAGATCAGGACAAAGTTATAAAACCATGTCTAAAGCTTTGAGTGTCTTCAGGAGCTCAGTGACTTCAATAATTATGAAATGGAAGAAGTCTGAAATCATCAGGATTCTTTCTAGAGTTGGCCATCCAGCTAAACTGAAAAATCAGCCAAGAAAGGCCTTGGTCTGGAACATGACCAAGAACCCAACTGTGACTCTTCAGAGGTCCTCTGCAGGGAACCTGATGTAAGGACGACCATCTCAGCAGAGATGCACTAAATCTCAAAGTAAAATGTGACTCTGATTTAGCATTGTTGTCCCAACAGGAGATGACCAGCTGGGTGTATGGCTGTGTGCACAAGAGCGGTCCTTCATGGTAAGAATATGATTGCAGAATACTCACCATATCTTAAATCCATCCATCCATCCATCAATTATCTATACCACTTATCCGTTAAGGGTCGCGAGGGTGCTGGAGCCTATCCCAGCTGACAATTATATCTTAAATCAGTATCTTAATTTTTTTACGGTCATGATCTCTCTGCACTTACTGAGAAAATTTTTTTGTGGTTATGATGGATGATGTGTGTGTTTCTATTGCAACTCATTCACATTCCTTGAATTTTCCAGTGTGCGTGCTGTAGATCTCAGCCTATGGGACGGGCTTCTCTGCCCACCCATAAAGGTAATTATCTGTAGAGACATTGTGCAGTGTAGTCACAGAACTGGTACTGGTTGCTCCTAACTCTGTTATCCTCCTCGGGTCCTGATTCTGAGTCTCAGTGAATTGTCCTCCGTCACTCATCTAGTTGTTTCAGCTTCCAACCTCAATGGCAGACAGGTAATTGAAACAAAATGTGAAGTGAGTCAACCAAGTAAATATGGCCTAAAACACTCTCAGAAGCAGAAACAGAAGAAGTTGGCTTTTGAGTCCTCATTAATGTTAATTTATACAAATGACAACACAAACTTTGTCTGTTCATAGTTTACAGTGGGTCACAGTGGCAGAGACGAATCTGGGGCTCCTTGTCCCAGTGCCCATGTCCTGTCCTTGGGTGGATTGTTTTACTGTTGGCCTTGAATTCTCTCTAAGTCAAGAGACACATTCTTCTCAGTAATTGTTGTTGGTTTTGTAGGTTTGACTGTCAGCGATGTTACTGTGAACTCCTCTGGACTTCTTCACACCATCAAGCTGCAACACTTTAACCAGGTAGCTTTCATTGCTTCATTTAGAACTTGCTAAATTCAGTATCTCTATACTGTGTCACAAAATTTAGAACACCTCTGTGTCTTTAGCTCTATCAGGCTTTCAGAATTAATGTTGCAAGCCAGTGCAAAGTACATAAAGGTAAGTTTGTTTTTTATACTTAGGCAGGCACGTGTGCACATTATTTAAACTTAATATAATTATTGTATTTCTGTTTGAATGGAATTGTAATGTGTACGAATAATGGTTGCACGTGGTTTCGAGAGGACTCTTTAACCACAGTCAGGTTGGTTATGTCCATGTCCGTCTCCAGGCTGTTGTAACTTTTTGCTGCAGATTTACACGACTTATTTGCTGTTTTTGTTATGACTTGTTGTCGTGATGTGATCTGTCTACCAGTATGCCCTCAGTTACCGAGATCTCGGGGATGCTTCCTTACCGATCATCCGAACCATACCTCAGGTGTCCTCCTTCAACTCCTGCCCCCAACTGCCAGTATAGGTACTACTCACTTAGCTGCAGGGAAAGTGCAACCTCCTGACTTTTTCACACATATCTGATGACAATTTATCATGAAGCTTGTTTTTATCATGCAGGCCCTTTTATTATTATTATTAATATTGTTATTATTGGGTTGATTATCCCTCCTCTGGTTCCGGGCGCCGATAAGGACTTCGTACCCAGGGGTGCTGGGACGATTACAACAACTTCAATTGTGTTTGTTTAGGCAATATGCCAGTGTATATTATAATGTCCCTTTTGCGTCATGCCACTCCGACACTTTAAGCCAACCAAAGTAGCAGCTACATACATTTATGTAAACAGTGATAAAGCCATTCTGATATACTTATCTCTCTTATCTGACAGATACTATAGGTTCTGTGGTCCTGTGGTGCCAGTGTACACAGCTGTCACTCTCCTCCTGGCCTGTGGGGGGCAGCTATCCACCATCCTGAAGTCAAGGCGAGCTGCAGGCATGAGCCAGGTGGTGGGCAAAGGCCTGCAGCCTCATAAAGTCAACCTACCTGTTTATATTCTGCACGTCTTACTTAGGTAGGCATTGGAAGTCTACTGCTGAAATTGAGTGTGAAAGTTTATTCTTCATCTTGAAAAGCAGAAGGGTTGGCCACCTTACAGCTTTTTCTAGAGCTTTCAGGCATCCACAGGCCTCTGTGACCTTGATATTACCTAGATAACAGTCCCATATGTGTTTCTTGCTAGTCTTGTTCCTCCCTGCCTCTCAGCTGCCTTCGGACAGTCTGGTCACTTGCTTCCCCTCTGTGGATGCCTCCCCAACCTTCCTGATGTGGCGTTTCATGAAGGCGTGGTACCAGTTGAAGAATGGCCCCACCTCCTGTCCCCTCTGCTTTACATTTTGGGGGCAGCTGTGGCATCTTTAAGAGCACTGCTCTGTCTCATTCTCACGGCTGATCTGTTAATATTAGCTCCGCTACACAGGTATGGTTGGACTGTTTAAATATTGAAGATGTGTGTTTTAAAACTGTGAGTGTAGACAGATGCTGGGCTGAATGATATGTGCTTTTCATTGCCAAATGGCATCCATTCTTTTTTAAATATCTTTTGCTTTTCATCTGCAGACCATCTGTCTCTAGAGACTGTGGCACCCTGCGACTGCGGACCCAGATCCTCATCGCGCTCTGTCTGACTGTTATTGGCGGGACATCCTGTGGAGCATTGTCAATCTTTGCTGCCTTTCTGCTCACACCTTTAGAGGGTGAGTCTCAAGACATGATGGAAAAAAGGTCTTTATCTGTGATTTTGCAGAGTAAATATCCAGTAGTCGGCTTAGTTTAATGCAGTGTTGAATCTATTTACATCCTTGTTATCAGAAAGTTGCTCAATAGACAGCACAGACTGCCGCGCTGTACAAGCTAAAACATATGACTGTCAGTAGTTTTAAAAGCACTCGTGACTGGCCTTTGTTCACTGTTCACCGATAAAATACCTGCAAGCAAATAATTTCTACTATTTATGTTTCTTGCTCTCCTTTTTACGTTGCATCCTCAGATACTAAGGCTACAGATGACAGAGAGGTCTCTGAGCCATATGCTGAATCTGGTAAGATGTACAATTTGAAGTGTTTTTGTTGCAGTCACATCACCATCAATCTGATAAACCAGCACCTGAGGGTTACATGAGTTATGATGGTATAATGGATGCTGGTGGTGTGAATGCAGAGCCAGGGCTCAGAATCTTGTAGAGATATTTTCAGAATACATTTTGTCTTGTTGAATTCGGCAAATCTTCAATTCTTCTGGTATTCTAAACTTTCGGGCACAAAAAGAAAGTTGAATGGCACAATCGATACTGGAGTCATGAACAGGTCAAGATATCGGCACCCACACTTGTCTGGGTGTGCTCTGCAAGAAGGTGAGGACCTCCAGCTCCATCTCTGCCTATCAGCACTCTTCGCTACCAATCATGCTCCGTGCCCTCACTCATCCTAGATCCATAGCCTGAGAATACTTGACATTAAAAGGGACTATTCGCTCCTTCTCCAGCTCTATATTTTTTATTCCCCAGACTCACTACAGTAGCTTTGCAGCACAGTTTAAAAAAATTCATATTTATCTTTGTGCCTTCCTTTATGCAGCACCTCAGTTCAGCCTGGAAACAGGCTGTTTTAGCTCCCAGTGAACCCACTCTGTTCTGAGCTGGTCCAGCTTCCAAGAGCCTCTGTACAACAATGTAAATCAACTATTTGTAACCCAGTGCAGTGAGCCGACAAAATATCTAAGGAATATGTCACAAGTTGACATCATCTTGGCCTGAAGTCAGATTCGCGACAATTTGGACCTAGTGTTCAGAGCAGTCTAGTGGTGCTATTTGCTCTGGGGGATACATCTGTCTGTGTTTATGTCATCATTTGGTATAGTATCCGGCATTCAACACTGTAACATTATCACACACACACACATATATATATATATATATATATATATATATATATAATAGAAAATATAAATGCCCTTCAAAATAGCGTGAATAGATTTGCATCAGCAGGAGAGCGTATCAGCGATGGAAAAGAACTTTCCTATTTTTTAACTTAGGCTTGAAAGCCTATTTATATTAGAATTGAAGTAATTATTACCCCATATGTAACATAATTATTTCCATATTTGTTTGCCGTACTAACCCGACAAAAGCAGAACAGCTGGCGTGCAGTTCAACATGGACATCAGGATACTTATGTCACTTGCAATTCCCAATTAGACTTCTAGAAATTTAATACCCCATTATCCAACGTCCCATATTTATATACATCTCCATAGATATCCTTAACATGTTTATAAATACAGCTGTTGGGTGCTATTTGCATGGGAAGCGTGCTCATGTGTCGCTAAACTTTGTGGAGCAGGAGCTAGTTCCTGTCACTCCTATCAGTGAGGTGCCGCCATATTACTAATTATTGCATTTTGTTTCATATTTACTTAATAGATTTATTTACATAAAAATATCTGGTGGAATGGCTGGAGTCAGTTCACTATAATAAGATTATCTCTCTTCAGTATTGCTGCATAAAAATGATACATGGCAAAATGAATAAGTATGGCGTCAAATTAATATTTAATACAATGATGGGGTGTCGGCAAATAGATAGCATAAAGACATGCCTTTCTTTAAGCTACATTTATATTACTACGATATTCCACCCAGTTAGATCCTGACTGCTTGTTGGCACATTTATTTTTATCTACTTGACCCAATATTACATACTGTATGCTTTGCAACACTTTAAAACACATGGTAGGATCACTCTATCACCATTCTTTCTTGAGCTTTGTCCTCTAACAACTGGGCACAGACTTTCTTGATCTTTTCGATAAACCTGCCTCTGACCTGCCTCCCTCCCTTAGCCATCACCATTGATAGTATCTCTCCACTTCACACCTCTACAGGTCCATACTTCCTGTTAGTCACTTCCCTCCTGGCCTTGGTATGCTCCTGACGGTGTCTGGCTGGTTTCAGTCATCTCCACCATAACAAGCCTTTCTCTAAGTTACAGCCTGACTCACTGAAGTTGGTTGAGACTGATTTGTTCCGAAAAGACTCGCTTTAGCATCAAACTGCCATGGAGCAGAGCCATAGACATACATAGCTTGGGGAACTGTCTACTCAATGTGCCTTTTCAGGCTCCATGGTCCTATATTTTCAAATGGGGAGGATGTAAAGGCCTTGGAACATTGGGTGCAAATATGGCTCTGTTGAATTGACCTGAAACCAAGTTTGTCTTACTCTGTATATCTATAGCTCTGCCTTCAAGGAGCAAGAACTCCGAAACCAGTGAAGCTACTGATACTAGAGATTCTCAACAGGGTGTTACTGTTGTTAATGTGTTATTTTTGTTGTTTCTAGTGTCTATAGTGGGATTGCTCACTGTGGTCACTATGCTGTAAACTCTCACACTGCCTACTGCTTAGCAATTACTTACAGTTGTATGTACTGTTACATATTGACTGTCGTAGCACCGCCACAGAACCAGTGGCTGTGTCATACATTCATTCCATAAGAAAAATCCAAAGTAATCATGTTTACATTCTCCCTTAATCATTTTTATTTTATATATATATATATGTAGCAATGAGCATTCTGGGTTTGCACTGGAAAAGGCTTGAGTACTTGTGCAGGTTCCAATGTATCTCCCATTAATCAATATTATGATCTACTGCATGTTCTCTACAAGACAGTGGTGTAGCTAATTTTTATGAGCGCAGTCATACCGAGAGGTATTCATTTTGCGGTAGCGCATAAATCTACATCTTGTCTAGTTTATTACAGTCACTCACTATCATTTACTTACTGTCGGCAATAGTGACTGTTAAAAAGCTTGGGGCTTATCTAAGAGAAGTACCTTATAGTCTCATAGGCAGAAATAATGGTGTCACATTTCCTATTTGAGAGAATGAGCCAAATGAGCCAGTTGTGCAGTGCATGTGCATGTGTAAAGGCCTTGTGTCACCATTAACCAATCAGAACTAGCCCATCTCAGCCCTCCATCTTTACCTGTTTTCTCGATAGATTCAAGATAGTGTTCATTTTCACAACACTAATTTCATCAGTACGCTTACAAACTCATGCGCCTTCTCTGAGTGTCTCTTTTTAGTAGAAATACTCTTCTCACTCCTAATTTTCTGTTCTCAATCAGTGAGACTCCTCCCTTTTTCCTATTAGGTTTTTGATATGAAATATCAGTGCGGGAAGTGTTTAGTTTCATTGACTGTAGCTTAACTTTGGTTGAGAAAACAGCAAAGTAGAAACAGATTTATCAGTGAATGAAATAATATTTCTGATTTTTAAAAAAGAAACTTAGTAGCACTGATAGAATTCTAATTGTTGAACTGTCTATTATGTTGAACAGGCCAATCCAAGCACTGCTAAAACTTCTCCCCAGCGCTGCACAGAAAAAGTGACCTGAAAGCAGTGCTGAATGGCACAGTCATTTGCTCCACCACTGCTTCAGTATCATCAAACACTACTTGCATCAGTAATTGATCTGAGCTGATCCAGTAACCGTGTAAATCTGCGACCTCTCTGTTAGCTGCTGAAATGCCAAATTAAAACAAGCACCTCCAAACGTGGTCGAGCATTTTTAACTCAGTGACTTTCAAGAACAAGCTAACTGGGTGCTGCTCATCTTTCATTGGCAGGTTACTGCTCATTCAGTTAACAGCCAGCAAAAGTAGTCACCTGTCACACAAAAACAAGCAGCTGTGGTTTACAGCCTATAATCTCATTCACCTTGTATGTGGTGATGTGATAAATGAGCAAGCTCTGTTGTGTCCTCTGGGAGACCTGTAATTTATGGGACTCATGGTGTCAACTAATATCGGTATATCATGCGTATAATTCTAAACATTACACGTACTGGAGTGATGTAGATACATTGTGTACATACAATGTTGATCATTTTTTCAAGAGTTACTGCTTTATATTGCACTGGGTCACAGTGGATGTAATTAAGCTGACCAAAAGAAAACACTTCAATATTGAACTGAAAGCAATTTTCTACAGTTTGATCTGAATTAAGTATAAAATATAAAAGAGTTTTTTGTAGTTGATGTTTTTATTTAGCATTAAAGTAATAAGTAAAGTATATATTAAATCCGTGTCACAAAATCCCAGTTGCATCCAACGGGAGTCCGCGTTACAATACAACAATACAGCATAAAGACTTTTAAAGGGAGGTGAATACTTCATAGACACCACTGTTAACATTTGATGCAGCAACCTCCATGTCACAAGCCTACTCCAGTCTGTCTCTATGTGCCAATTTGGCAGTAATGCACAAGTGCTGACAGGTTAAATGTGATTACACGAAAAGTTCATGAGGTGATTGTGAGATAATTATGCTAAACGGACAAATTAGCATCTGGGGATGGGACAAATCATGAATATTCAGTTTTTACGTAATGTGTACAGTCATATGCTTGACCTATAGACAAAGCTTGTGTCAGGTTCATGATGACTGTCATTACTTGTGGTCGTTGGCATTTTTATACAGTGCAGCAGAGGGTGTTATGTTGTTCTTGGTGAAGCTTTAGTCTAGCAAGGTTTAAAAAGCAGGCTGCTTACTTTCTCTTTACTTTTACTAAGCCTTGGATTTCTGTTCAGTGGAAGATTAAGGGATGTCTGATCAGTATTGCAGCTGATTCACATGTACAGTATGCTTCAAATAACAACATTTTGAATAGTTTAAATGGATTTTCCTGTGTGCGCCCACAGTGTTGGGGTTAATAAGCGCATTGTCTTCTGTTTCATAGATGGTGTATTAAGGTATGGTTAGCTATCCTAGTGGAAGATGAACAGGTGAATATTCATGACTGAGGAGTCAACCACCTTTTGTCCTTTCAAACCAATTTAATTAATCTAAAACCGATGACAAAACTGCTGGTCAGTGTGTTCTCTCGCAAACTGAAGTCAACCACACCCGGAGCAGTATAACAAGTCTTGAAGTAAGAACAACAAAAGATTTGTGACCATTTGAATGTTTTTTATTACTGTATCACACATGGATTTCTTAACCTTTAAGAGCATCTTAGAAGACAAGGCTGGGATTGTTGTTATATTTTTCTTACTGTCCTACTACAAAATCCATGAAAAGACCCAAACGAGCAATATATAAGTTACTTTCTAACTTCTCTACTCTGGCTCTCAGCCCCAAAACAACCATTTTCTACTGAAAATGTAAATCTTTAAAACACTGTTAACAAATATATAGTGTTATTTTCAGTAATTTCCTGAAACAGCTGGGCACTGTAGTTTTTAGCAAACCTTAGTCAGACAAGAGTAAATAGTGCATTTTTGGGGGACTATTGTGAGCTGCAAATTAATATATATTCGGTGACCTAGTGAGTATTTCCAGCAGAGTCAAAATAAACTACAGTGTGTGTTCGTGGTAATGGAGTAAAGAGGAGGTAAAAGGCTTTGATACACACACAATACTTGATATTAGGATATAGGTATAATTCATTGTTGGTTTTGATCTTTTTGTGGGGTTTGCTGACAGAAAGAAAACATAGAATATCACAAAACTCATCCTTTAATGAAAGGTGTAATAAGAGGACGTAATTGATATCATGAACGTTTTGGATTTAAATGGAATGAACTAGATGGGGAATTCTGTCACCACAATTCAAACCATTATGCATATTGTTGCAATGAAAAGTGTTTCCTGTGTGGTGGAGTGTGTTGTGTGTTTTGAGTGTGGTGTGTTGTTATGACATATAGGCCTGACATTTTCTTTGCCTTTTGAATTCAGTTTTTGTTGCCAATGACTTTTTAAGCCAGTGAACTGTTGCACTCAGTATGATTCTCCTTGGCCATTATAGTTCAATGAATGAATTTCATTAATATATGTAACATATTAAATCTTCAAGGATGATTTTGACTTAAAAACTAATGACTAGTGATTGATAAGTAGATGTTCTGACATCATGATTTTTTTTGACAGACAATAGAAAAAAATACTAAATACTACTTTGTCTCTCATCTAAAAGTTGAGTTGTTTTTTTGTTTTTTGCTTTTTTACTTTATGTGTGTTCAAACTGTGTCTTACTATTAGTGCTCTGTCTCACATCTTCTTGCTGTTGCCCCCCCCACCAGTGAAGCAGCTGCTGTGCCTTTCTGCTTTCTCATTTATGCAGCAGTGTGTCTGTTTCATGCCTGCCTGTCAGTTTAACACCATTCAGTTCTCTGCAGCAGTGTTCTGGCTAAACGATAAAGGCCTACGTGAATGTAAATGTACTTCACCGTTTCTATGTGAATGTGTTGATTCACAAAAAACCTCAACACAGTAGTGTGATTTTAGATTTTGTGTGACTTTATAATCACTACATACTAAAGAGAAGTTCATTAAAAACCAGTCACGCTTGCCCCTTAGGCAAGTATACAGTCATACATCAACACGCTCTGCAAAGACACCACAGTGGTTCCCAATGTGAATGTACCTGCACTGAATGTCTCTACGTGTGTTTGAATTTAAACAGTACTAGTGGTGATCAGCTTTTCTGTGCACTTGTCTGTTTAGTGCAGTTTTAGTGCTTTGAGATGCACATTGTCTGCCTCGTCGTGAATTGGTGGCATACGCTACTTTGTAGAACAAATTAGTAGAGATGAGAATTATGTTTTATATAAATATAATTGTGATTTATATCGGTGTTCACTGTGATGTCGTTCCTGATATTCAGACGCACGCTTGGGGGTTCTCCTCCCAAACTGAAAAATCCACACTTAAAAATTGATCATTTTTTCACACAAACTGATGTTTTTGAATATTAGGCATTTAAAAATCAACCCTATATACTGCCTTTCTGAAACCAGTTAAACAGACTGTGCTCCTGTTGCTCTCTTGTTATAGTGCAGCTGTGATACGTGACACGTCTAACATACTTTTAATTTGATAAATTGGCACCATTATTATCATAAAATATCAACTCAGTCTTGCTTTAAACTGACAACTAAATCATAGATTTCAGAACCCTCCAGTTTTCTGAACCAAAAGATTTTAGTCTGAAGTGTCTGTCATGGTGTCTTTACTTTTTTATCAAAAGTGACTTGGGCAGTTAAGTGTCAGTGACAGTTTTGTAACATCTTAAATCTCAGTCAATAAATAGATTTTTTTTTTTTACTTAAAGAATTAAGATCTTCTTGTCTTGTAATGATTCTTTATTGATAGTGGTACCTCCATTTTTGGTATCTTTTTCTCTTTTTTATCTATTTTGCATTCAGGTATGCAGCACATACAGTAGGATCCCAATAAACCATCAAATATCCTGTTGACAGATGTCTGTCTAAATCCATGATTATCGTAATGCGATTTCTCTCTTCATTAGCTTGCTTTTTTGTTTCACAAGCTATTTAGCATTTGAATCAAAGCACACCAAGAAAAATGCATCATGTTTTCCATTCACTTGGATTGTTGACTATAAAAATGTCCACTCTGCAAATGCTGTGCAGCTGCCAAAAACTTGAACTGCTTTTTTTGAATAATGAGCCATGGTAACAAAGACCAGACTCTTAGTTCAGCTTACTGAAAGAAGAAGTTCACCTCAGTCAAACCAAGTTTATTCCAATGTTGAATTAGCAAGTCATAAACAACTTGCATTGAGGTAAGGTGCCATTTTAGTGCAATACCACAGCATCAGACATGGAAATACTGAACTCTGAAACTATAAAAATCAGTAACAAAGCTGGTCATAGTAAAAATTTAATCACAACCTTCATGTTAGCAGTGTTAATAATTTTGCTCGCTATGATAAGGAAAATCCTTACCATGTAATGACAAAGGTTTCACTGTGTTTATCTGTTAATATAAAAGTAAACATCATACTAAATGTTACTACTGTCTGTAAGTGCTTTAAAGTCTGGTAACCCTTTCAATTTATTTTATTTTGCTTCTGCCTTGAGTGACTTTAAAACATGTAACCTCTTGCTAGCTGGTCTTTGTTGTGCAGAACTAGTTAGTCCTCTGACATTTGCTAATTAGGTAACTGGGTAATTAGATGCAAGAAATGAAGACACAGGCCCTATCACATCTTAGGGATAGGTCTTTTAATTTATAATTTCTTGTGATGCTCTAGTGTGGAAGAGTTTTTAATCCTCAGGTTTAAGCATTGGGTCAAAATTGATTGCTTTGATGTTTTTGTATTTCTCACATTTTTATCTGATGTCATTGTAAATGGGCAAACTGTGCAATTTTGGCACCATTGTTGTTGCAATAAAACTGAGAAAAAAATGTAGTCTTTTTATTATTAGAGACATGTTATTGTTATCAGTATGACAGTATTACACTTCAGAAGACATGCACACCCTCTATGTTTTCATGAGGGACCTCTGGTCAGGTTGAAGGTAGATGGAGCTTCAGTTGGGAATCGTATGATGTCATCAAATTAACATATAAGCTGCCAATTAGAAAAAATAAGTTTTTTTTTTTAAAAAGGTGCACTTAGCATTAGCACTTAAGTAAATTGTCATAGCCCTCTGGAAAGTCATTTCCATGTGTTCCCCAGTTCTATACATGTGCTCTCCCAGCTGCCCCTGTTCCCCACCGTCTATAGCACATAATGGGAACCTGAAAAAGATGTTCCCCAACTCTGGAAACTCATCAAAGGTGTTTTTTGTTCCCCAGCACTGCCATATGGCACTAATTAACACAATTAAGGAAACTTTAAAAATGGGCTAGGATTAGACTTGTTGGTTTTATATTCTTCATATAGACTACTATAGTTATTTTTAAGCTTTCCACCAACACAGGTAATGTTTCTGAAATATTTTATCTTGAACCGGGTCATATTTGCCCAACGGAAGGGTTAACGTTTGTTCACAGAATATGGCACTAGGGAACACATGCCCCTGGGAACGTCAACACGCTCTCCCACTTGAGGAACAGAAGGTCTTGCTAACTTCTTTGCTATGAGGTTTTATCCAAGGACTCTGTGCTAAACAGGAGCGCGCTGACTATAGAAAAAAAAAACCTGCATCTTTTACATAGTCTATGGAACTGACGAACACCTAATGAAAGAGTGGAACATTTAAGGGGGGAACCCTCTCAAGGAATAAAACACTGAACCAGGGCTAAAGGGTAAGAAAATAGGATGTATGTTCAACAACGTATGTCAGTTAGCTGTTTGCTAATACATAACTCGTTGCTACTTATTTGCTTTGTTCTCAGTCTCTTGGTGGTCATGTTCCCTGCAGCTGTAAGAGAGAGTTAAATGCCAGTTTATTTAGGGGTGGTGTTAGATTCCGACGCTCGGGAGTGGATTCTGTGAGAGGTGAAGTGTGTTTCCCCGTCGATAGGTTTCCCCTTCACCTGAACCTAATCTTCCTAACCCTAACCAGTCGTGTCCTTTGATGCTTAACCTAACCCCAACCATACCATAATCAGCTATCTCTGTCTACCGCTGAGCGTTGGATTTAAAATCTTACAGAAATGTGACAATATTAGCTCGCGTGTTGTTTAATAGAGACTGGACCCTCCATCGCATACCAGCCCCGTCCGCACCAATTACTCAGTCGGCGTCCGAGCATCATTTCCCTGCTGTTTGAATAAATTTCGGAGTGCTGCTGCACTTCTGCTGACCGGCCACCAGGGGGGCTGCCAACGCTTTACTGAGTCTACAGCCTGGAACAGTAAGAAAGCGTGAAGTACAACGCAACCGAACGGATGTATTTGTGCACTTTCCTTGTGGCAGCTGTTTTTCTGTTTTTACACCGGTAGCTCGTTTCACACAGGTGGGAGGTGCTGAATAGGAAACCCCAGGGGTCTTGATTTGGCGGAATTGTTGTAAGGCTGATAGGCCTCGATTGAAAACCACCATCATTAATGCTGTATAGTCTATGTATTGTTTACAGACATGTCCATTCACCTGCATATATCTACTTGGGGTGGTAATGTTGGTGAAATATTCACATACTATGAGTAAAAGTAAACATAAAATTACTCAGCTGCAGGTAGAAGTCCTGCATTCAACATTCAACATATCACTTTGAACCAATTCAAAGTGATATGTTCATTTGTGGGGTATATTACATCAGTGGATTGTTCTATTTGATCCATTTTTAATGCTGTAGTCGATCCTGATGGAGCTATTTTAACTACCCTGTGTACAGTTGAGTAAAGTCTAAGTGTATCATTTTAATCATCTGTTCAGCCTATATAAAATGCTTTAGCTGTCAAATTAAAGTTCAAAGAATGCTATTTTCCACTGAAACTGAGTAGATTAGAAGTTAAAAAAAAAGTGGCATTAAAAAAAACGGAACTTAAATACAAGCAGGTCTACCTCAAAATTGCACTTCAGTGCAGTCTTTGCTTGTGCACTCACTGGATGTGTGCAGTGTAATTGTTCTACAGGTTGATAATATTCAGTTGCAGTTTCTCTACGGGACGTGTCTTGAGTCACCGCCCACTCTGGCATTTTCCCACATTAATATGCGGTGTGTGTTTATATATGTTATCAACAGAAAACCACAACCCAGGATCTGGATAAATCCCCCCCCCCCCCCCCCCCCCCCAAGCAAGGAGAGTCACTCCACTGCAAATTACCAAACATTACGCCATCCTCCGGTAAGCTACGTTTTTTGTTTTGGTTTTTTGGTTTTTTGGTTTTCTTTTGGACTGACAGCGGTTGCATGCTCTGCCCAGTCAGATTTTGTGCATCTGCCGGGACTGGTGGGAGGACGTCGGCACTTGACTGCAGCACATTGCGATGCAGAGGTGAGGTGAGGAGGGTGGTGGTGGTGGTGGTGGTGGGGGTGGGAGGAATAAGGATGCGATGCATGTATGAGCTGCACGCCTGAAGCCCACAGCAGCAGCAGCAGCAGCAGCAGCCAGCCGCCTCCTGTGCGGACAGAGTGCAGGGAGGTGGCGTCGGGAGTTCATGCGCACACCTCTGGACGCCGCTGCCGAGGAGGGCCGTGGTGTCTCTGCAGCGCCGCAGCTTTTTTCAGAGGGATACCGTCTCCATACGTGACTCCCGAGCCCGAAGCTGCCCTGGCTTGGGATCTGAGCGGGAGGGAGGGAGGAAGGGAAGAAGGAGGAGGGGAGGAGGAGAAGAGTGGGGGGGCGAGCCTAGCGCGGCACCCCGCCCGTCTCGCCTCATTTGGACTGCAGGGATAACGACCCTACACCGTGATATCCCCGCGCAGAAACCACTGAGCAGGTGTTGGTGGAGGCGGCGGCGGCGCCGTCATCATCACCAGTACCACCGGTTTTCCTCCATCCCGCACCTCTGCGCCAAAGGTAAGCTCCACCACACTGCGTGCGCTGTCAGGGACGGAGGGACCGTGTAGGTGTTCATGGCTTCCAGTGCTGATGGTGATAATGATGATGATGATGATGCTCAAAACGGCGGAATGTGTCATTAAAACAACCGCAGCGTCGCCTTATGCTTATCGTGTTCTGCTTTTGTTGTAGTTATGTCCTGACGGGGGATAATTGATCGATTGATCGATGTATGCGCCTTGTGAAAGAGATGCTTAAAAAGAAAATGACGTAGGGAATTCCCACAGTAATCCAATAGCGAGCGATGACACCTGCACATTCCGCCAGTGCGGTCCCTATATGGCCTGCTCAGTCATGTGCGCCAAGCGTCCGTGCGCGGCCTCGGCAGCGCACAGATTGATTTGAAATGATTAAACTTGGAGACAAACTGTTATGTAACGTGTTTTTTTGTTTTTTTTGTTTTCTGACGTGATTTCGCCATAAGCGGGGGTTACCTTCACGTCTCTTTTGCTCCGAGGTGCCCAGTGGTCCAGAAAGTAGCCATGTGTTTACAATCATATGAGCGCTCATTACATAGCGTCTATCTATAATAAAAGAATGTTGTCGTCATCATTGAGATTGGGTGCTATAATCCAATCATGTTGGCCTGCAGCGCATTTGTTAAATTCCCTTTTTGAGATATTACAGTCCCCCCCCCCCCCCCCCCCTTTCCCTTACTGTGATCTGCTTTCAAGGTAGGTTTTGGTTTAAATCTGCAAAATTGCAAACGTGCACAGCTTCTCAAAAATTTGATACCTGAAGCAAATCCGTTGTCTGAGATGAACTGGAACAGGCAGAGATACAATTTTGCTTTATTGTGCCTCTTCAGATCATCACAAAAAAAAAAAAAAACACACTTCTTCACTTGACAGAGTTTGACAAGGGGGCAACCAGTGAATGTTTAGTTTTGATGCCGTCCAGGTTGTGCACAGAGCCTACTGTTGCAGTCTCTGATGTGTCCATGAGCTGGCTGTACACAGACCTTCCATTACACATAACTACACATTCACATGTGCTGCACATGGTCATTTTGACACCTTGACTACAGGAGCCCTGTGTCACCAGCATATCATACAGCCCGTACTACAGTGACCCAAGTGTCAGATGAAAGCAGTGTGAAGAGGCACTATGAGAATCCATCATAAGCTCTTCTGGGGTCTGTTTTGTTCTGACCCTGACTTTAGAAGAGGATGCCCATGTCTGATGTGACAGACTGCTGAGGAGTCATTGTGTCACAATAGTTTGTTCGCACCTCTTCAGAACTCTTCTGGGAAAATGAAGAGGGACTGTCCTTTTAAAGATGTCACTATTTGTTAAAGCCCTTACAGACTGTTTTCACTTATGTTACCTGAGGGGCGTCCGTGTGCTCAAAGCGTTTTGACTGATATCTTTTGACTTCCTGGTTAGGTTTTTTGCATCTGTCAAAGCAGGACAGTTTCTGATGATTGTTAAAATTCTTCTTAATACATAGAGTTTGGTGACATCACGCATTTCTCAGCATAGATCCATCCAACTTTTAACCTGAGCAGAGGTCTAGTTGAATTGAAGACACCTATATTGGCCTTTAAATGGGCACTTTTCAAAGCAAAAACATTTTGACTTGACATAGCAGGAAATGGCGTTACCAATAACATTAGCAATGGCTCTGTTCTACTCAAGTGTCCCAGGCAGCCATGACAGTGAGCCAGTATGAGTAATACTGAAACAAGCTAAATGGAATTCAGCCATTTCAGTTGTTTACATCTGTGCTTTTCCTACTGTGACATGTCAAAATGTCTTGGGTGAAAAATTCCCATTCTAATGTTATTTTGTTGTATTTGCGCTGGACACCATATTAAATATTTTGCTCTTCAGACATTAACTAACTTACACACAACCTACAGTGTGCAACATGGACTGTGCACTGAACATATAGTTTTACTGGTCACCAGCTATTATGCATGTTGTATGTAAAGTATTGAAGACTGTCAAGTACTAGAACCTGGCATCAGATAGATTCTGAGTCTTGTTTATTAAGACAATATGACAGTTACTATTGACTTCTTTTGCTAAATAAAAAAAAACAGCGCTTTTGTGGATAAAACATGTTTATATTTTTCAATGTAGAATTGTTTTATTATCGATAATGTTTGATCATCATAAAACAAAAATGTCACCCTATTGAGTCCGGTGACTATAGGCTGTAAAGCATTTATAAGAAATTGTATTAGCTAATGAGTCAGGAGGTAAAATGGAAGAGGGGCATAGGGGTTGTGTCACCCTGCAGTGATGTCACTAAGTGCCTCACCGCTTCCTGAATAGATGTGATCCATCATTAACCCCTTAACATCCAGTAATCTCTGTTTGTTTCCCCTTAAATGGCTTTAATGTCGTTAAAAAGATCTTATCTGGGTTCTCTTCATTGAAGCTTTATGATGTTTACATTTAGTGAATGTAAACAGGAACACGCTGCACCTCTCTATCAAATGGAAGTATTCTAAATATTCCTGTTGTATCATTGGATATGCATTTCCCAAAAATTCACTGTGACATTCTAGGTATTTTTTTGGAAACTTTGGGGTTTCCGCTTGAATTTAAAATACGGTTATGTGGGTTTGAACAAACGTGCGCTGGCTGCACAACCTGAATTTGTAATGACAGATCCCAAAGACACTGCTCTAGATAGAACTGATTCTTAAATATAGCTTGAAGAAAAGAAAAAAGTCTGTTAAGCAGCTCAGATGCTTCTAGCAGATCCATCAGTGTACCTATGCATAGTATACAATGTGTCTGTATATAGTTTTTATGCCATTCATAAATCAATACACAACCTGTTATCCCGTTTATCGAAAGGTCAGTGTTCTAAACCTGGAGAGGGCCATATCAATCATTCCTCCGGCTGAAATGCCATTTTCAACTCGCCGAGGCCTGTCATGGAGGGATACCTCTGGAGGAGTGACTCATCCCAGACATGTTCTCTCAGGGCGATGTGTTTAAAGAACTACCCTGTGTGGGACAGAGCTGCACTTTTCCTGGGAAGTGAGAACACTCTGGCCACCAACGCTGTAGCCTGTGTTCTCTCAGAATGACTCACAAAGCTGCATCCTCCAGTGAGGCCTCACTGCAGTGAGTTGTAGTCAGGTGGACCGCTTAGTCTTCATCGTTTATTAGGTTCGTTTGGAGTGTGGAAGTATGAGGTTTTGTGTGTCTTTGCAAAGAGAATGTATTTCCATCCTCTGGGCCAGAAAAGCTGTTTTTGCAAGTGGGGATGAGGGCGTTTGTTTCTGGCTTTGTCGAGTGGCAGTTCATTTGTTTTTAGCATGTAAAGCGTCTCTGTGCTGGTTGTGTGTTTTGTTCTTAACTTTATGTGTCAGTGAGGCACAATAAGACCTCAGTGCCACGGTGTGTGTGTGTGTGTGTGAGTGTGTGTGTGCCAGCTCCCCAAGGTGCCCGTTCTGTCGGACTGTAAAGTGCTGCAGTCACCTCCACAGGGGCACAGAGGGGTCCCTCTGCTGACACCAACACACACACACATGCACACACACACACACACACACACACAAAGGGCAGAGAGAGAGAGAGAAACAAGAGAGAGAGAGAGAGTGAGTGAAGAAGGAATCCCTTTACTGACATCACAGCATCTACAGCTCACGACACAGATCCAGTAGGCAAAAACACAGGGGCTGAAACTAGGTGATTATTTTCAGTACTGGTTCATCTTTCAATTATTTTTATTTCATTATTTGTTCAACACATAAAATATTAAAAATCAGTGAAAGAGAAATAAAATGTATGTAAACATTGGATACATTAAAAAACTATTTGCCACTGCGGTATATACTGTACAGTACTGGCAAAATGAGATCCACCTAACGTGTGTGTGTGGGTTTGTGTGTGTGTGTGTGCAGAGGAGAGCAGTGCAGGCATTTGTGATTGTGAGGATTCAATATGTCTTCCTCCTGTCATGAGGAGTGTAAGGGGAGGTGTACAGGCATATTGCTGTGATGGTGTCTGTCAGTCAGGACTGTCACATCGAGACACCGGACAAGACACACTTTCTCCCAGCCTCCGCATTCATAGAAACAGATCTGTCACAAGGAATAGCATTATTGTAAATCTCAAATACTTTTAGGTCCTCTCTCACCTATCTCGGAAGAAATGCTTTTTGACAAGATGCAAGAAAACAACAATCCAGCACATTCTGCCATGCTCCATCAGACCCTCTGCTGCAGATGTGTTTCTTTTTAGTATTCACTGCACAGTGGTGCAGAGTACATGGTAAGTATTTGGTGCCTGATAACAGAACAGTTCTCAAATGACGGTCTTTGCAAGACAGGTGTCAAATTTTACATCATCCTAGAGAAGGGTTAGAATTAGAAACGCGTCTTCATTTTTAGGCACTCATATAACACCTCGTTTATTCATGTCCGCTTCCTGAGAATCAATCACTAATCCCACATTAGGTTAAAGCTGTGCAGAGCAGTTAAATTGGGATTATAATGGGAAATCTTTTAGAGGAAAAAAACAACAACACTGGAATGAGTCCAGATTGCCCCCCTCCTGAGGTCATGTTTGGGTCTGCGCTGTTTATAGGCAGTGGACAGACTTCTCGTCCCTTCTGTTTTGAGTGGGACGGGTGCAGCTGTGGCATCTCCCACTCCACATCAGGGATAGACAATGCCTGGCAAACATTGAGGGATGGGGTTGTGTCTGTGTGTGTGTGTTACTTGGACCTCAGGAACACTTACATAACAACTCAGCAGTTACATATACACTTATTTTTGTTTCTTCTTCAACTGAGTAAGCTTCTGCGTGTTTATTGAAAAATGGCCCCTCCCTGCCGGTGCTATATGCCTGTCTGTGAGGCCATGTGCACACGTGAGCAGGATTTACGTATTCCTGCATCTGTGATGAAGGTTTTATTCCGTCATAAATCCCTGTATGTGGTGTGATTGTGTGTGTGTGTGTGTGTGTCTGTGTGTGTGTGCGTGCGTACGATGGTAATCTTGTCGAGTCAGGGACGTCCAGGCTTTCCTCATGTCAAAAGCAGCAGATCTTATTTCAGTATCAGGCCTGAGATATCCAGAAACACAGCCAATCCACATACGTCAGCTCAGAGGCCAGTTCATCATTTCTGTTCAGTCAGTTCAGAATGCAAAGTGAATTGATTCAGACGCCCAAGAGCCATATATACAGCATATTAGACAATTTTTCACACAAATTGCAACGTTAGCCCTTTTTCATGAGGTGTCCGCGTCATCTGGTCCACGCCTGGCACGTGTGTAACACTTGATGTCGATGTGTTATATTCCATTCTGCTTTCAACAGAGAAAGGTGTTAGGTATTATGATTATTCTGATACGATAGGTTTGTATTGCACTGAAAGGGATGTAAACAGGGCTGGGTGATATGCAAAAAAACCTTATCACGATCATTTTTTTCATATCAGTCAATATCGATATACAGTAAACCACGATATATATCAAATCACTGTTTCTCTCAAAAGGTTCCTAAGTGAGATGTGAAGATATCATATGTTTACTTTTTTTTTTTGTCGTAAGGCATGGCGCTGGAGAAAGAGGACACTATGGTCTGTTGTTGTTGCGCAAGTATCACACTGGTTGTTTTAGGGGGACCACCAGCACTTGCTTGGGTCTGGGACTTTAAAGTTTTGCCCTGTGCGTGCTCTAAAGGATGGCACTGCTTCAGATGGTAAAAAGAGATCAGTGGTATTATCTGTCTTTGTGGGAACATGCTTTCGACACAATTTGCAGCTCATGCTCCTCTGCTTCTTAGCTAAAATATCTCCACACTACCAAATTCCTCAGACCCATCTTTTCAACAATCTTTTCATCTTTTGAGCCTGGGACTGTGTCCGTTGGGCTGTCTTCTTTGGTAATGCTGTCGCTTGAGTTTTCATTAATACTTTCTGATGTCATTTTTTCTTTTATCTCGCTCCCACTCCTGACGTACTGGTGTGCACGGCTGCAGTAGGCCAAACATTAGCACGTGTGCTGCTGCTGGCTGCTACTTCTACACTCTGTGCTGTGTGCATCAACATGACCTGACATGATTGGTTCGGCACAGCACTATTCTCATTATCACTTTTCGTGTTGTCTGTCAAAACATGGATGGAATGAGTTCTGCTGACTTGATACTGACCATGTCTTATATTTTTCCATCAAGGAAAAGTTATTTCACAATAATTTTTGTCTTGAAACGTCAGAGATTTAAAAAAAAAACATATCAGAAATCCTGTAACAGACTGATAGAATTACTTATTTATACAAGACAAGTTAGATTCAGTTCAGACTAGATTTGATATCTAAGCAGAGGATGTTGTTTGTGGGTATAGTGAGGGCAATTGACAGAGTTCATGGAGTCAAATGGAATTGGAATTGGATCTACAAATAGCTACCGTAGCATAAATTTAATGGTGCTAATTTTTCCAAAATGTAAACAAATATCTTCAAAAATAAAAAGTTGAAAGGGTCAAATTGAAGAAAAGTCCATGCACCTCTCCACAGCTAATAACTTTACAATTCAAACTTTTTCATTAAATACAGTGACACATACAGTGCACGCCACACACTGAGGCCTGCAGAGGAGGCAGTGGTTTCAAAGCATCAGTGAACAGCTCAGCTTTTGAGACATATACGCACTTAAAATGCCAAAGATATCTGGGCTTAGCTCAGACTACAGCCCACATAGTTTTCCAGTGACTGCACCAGGCACATATTAGCTGAATATTACCAAACCTTTCTCCTTTGGACACACACACACACACGCACACACAAAAACAGCTTCTTAGCCCCGTCTAAAACCAGCTGCCTTCGGCTAGATTCTGAAGTCACATGCTGCCCTTCCTTTAAAAACAAGATGGCTCTGGTTGAGACTGACAGCACTCCCCAGACGGTTCCCAAACTGGCATTTGTTGATTGAAGAGCTTCCTGGGAGGCAGATACAGCTGCCTGTCTCCCTTCTCTGTTTTTACTGAGGCAGCCCATACTGACAAAAACCACAGAAACCCAGTTGCAGAAATGTGTGTGTGTGTGTGTTAGAGAGAGAGAGAGAGAGAGGGCTATTAGGATGATGTAAACATTTATTTTTCCAATAATCTCATAGAGATAATGGATTTCAAATGAGATATTTTCAGTTTACTCCTCTCTACAGGGGGTACATTTGTTTGTTACAGTACGAAGATCATATATAGACTTTGATTAAGTGTTTCATTAATCATTAATCAAGATTAAATAGTACATGTTGTTTACTTCTTACCACCCAGATAATAGTAAGCAATGAACTAATAAAAATGAGTTCTAAATATAGAATGAATTGTGCACAAATCCTCCGAACATACATTTCCGTTTTCATTAGAAGGGTTGTCAGAGAAGAAGGAATGGAGAGAAATGGTTGTGCAGGGTTATTTGTGTCGGTGACAGGTTCTTTGACAGCAAACAACCGCCCTGGTGACTAATGCTTGTTCAGTCATTTGTTGATTGCAACTCACAGTATGCAATCATTGCTTTTGTTGTACAGGAGCAATTTTTTAGCTCACTGATTCCTCTTTGTCTCTCCCTCTTTCCTAATCTTCAGGTTCCCATTGCCAGTGGATAACTGTTGTGACTGTTGATGGATTACTTCAACTTTGACAGTGATGTTATGATGCGAGGAGCAAAAGGGAAGATAACTGGGGCCTCTGTGTAGAAGGGATCAACATTATTATTTGCAAGACTCCCATATATTTCCAGTAATGACAGCCTCTTCAAACGACTCCTTAAATGTGAGGATTTAAGTTGGGTCAACAAGGATAAATCAGCAGAATGTGTCATCACACCAACAACCAACCCAATCAGTAAGAAGCTCCTACGCATCTCTGCCTCTTCTTGGGACGTCCCATCAATCATTTTCCCTTCTCGTAGCTGCCTCTTCACCAGACACACAACATGCGCCCTTCACTCGCCACAGCAGTCCTACCACCCAGGACCCGTTCCCACAATCCACCCAACCTGGCCGTGGGGGGCCGCGAACACCTGTCGGCTCCACGAAGGCGCAGCCCCCACCTCCGGCACACTCTCAGCCCAGAGAACCTGCGGACCTTGGCAGAGAGGGGCGGGGCCACCGTCGATACCGCCTCTGTCGTCAGCAGTCCCATAGGGCTTCCGCGGGCTAACAGCGACACGGACCTGGTGACCTCTCAGAGCAGGTCCTCGCTAACGGCGTCCACTCTGGAGTACACGCTGAACCGTGGTCAGAACCTCGTCATATCCTGGGACATCAAGGAGGAAGTGGATGCCACCGACTGGATCGGGCTGTACCACATTGGTTAGATGATCATTTTTTTATATATTTAGTTGCTAGTAGAACTGCTTCTAATTCTTCTAGAGCAGGTCAAGATCAAATCTCAAGTCCAAGCCCATGTCAGGTCTCAAGTCTTTGAGAAAAGGTTCATGTCAAGTCACAGGTCTTCATAAGCAAATGCAGGTCAAGATGAAGTTCTTGAATGCAGACCATTTAAATGATAGAGCTGTGCTGATAGTGTTTATTGCATCACTGAAATCCATGAATAGTCCAAATAATAAATATTTAAGGTGCAGCCATGCAAAACCTGCAGGTTGCTGTCCTATACATTTTTTAATGTTGTGGGACTTAAAGAACTTGAGGCTTGATGTTGCTTTCGAGTCTCAAGTCAGGTGTTTAGGGATTCAAGTTTCACATCATTACACGTCACACTATGAGATGAGTGTTATGTGGTTGCTTGTAAATTATAAATTTTGGGGCATATTGTGCGATAAGTCTCTAGCGAACTGAAGCATTATGAATATGCAAGCAGAAACGAATTGAATGTTCTGAAACAAACAAAAGCGGTTATCTACAGTAATGCATAGCACATTTCTTTGTTGGCTTAGAGTTAAGCATAAAACATCACTCCTGACCTTAAACATATACTTGATGTAAAAAGTCATGACATCTTCTCTGTTTGTATGGCAATAGATCCATCTCCATGTCAACTTAGCAAACTTAAATGTTTGAAAACACTGGAAAAAGCTAGTACGTGGACACTGGTGTGATCATTTTTTCGATCTACATTTTTCAAGGTCAGGAATGAATTTTCGTACTTAAAGATAAGCTGGTTTTTACATTTAGATTTTTTATTATTATTATCATTAAAAACTGGCACTAACAGCATCTCATTGCCCAGAATGTTCTGTGTCACTGACCTATATCTGACTTGCCATATTAGGAAAAGCACAAGTGCCACTAATAATATCAACAATTGGAGCCAGTGTGCATAGTACCAGGACCCTGAAAAATGCCTACTTCATGCTACACTCCAATTGGTTGGTTTGTCAACACTGAATTTGAATCCTGACTTTGATCCTGAAAATTTCAAGATTTCCTCTGATCCACAAATCTCTAAATCAGCAGAAGAAAAAGAAACAGAGGACACAGTTTCTAAAACTACCTCTGTAATGTTCCCCCAAAATCTTTTTTTGCTGAACTGTTTCAGAAACTTGCAGGTACTCAGGACCAGAGCTGACTTGACCCCACCTGTCCTCAAAGCTTATCAGCTGATCCTGCAGTTTTATTATTGGAAGCTGAGAATAGCCAGGTAGAGCCAGAGTCTTGTGCAGGAGCTTCCATCTCAGAGTCAATACTGAAACAGGAGCTGCTGAGACTTTACACAGGGCTGGAAGCTGAGTCAACATGTAACAGCTCTGCCACAGTATACAATAACACACACACCATCACAAACCATGCGTGTCTTGGAGGCAAGCGTGGTGGTCTCCAATAATGTATGCTAATCCTGCTTAGAGACAGGAATTTGACAGGGGGGAAATACATTGACCTGTGTGCTGAAGAAGGCTATCAGGCTCAACCTGTCTGGCGGATCTGTCCATCATGGTGAAAAGTAATACAGGAGCAATTGTGTTCCACCATCACCTTTGTTTTTAAGAATCTGAATTCTATGCCATCTTGCTTACATAGTAAAAAGCTGACGTTCTGACGTCACCTTTGGGCTAACCTCTGTTCCATTTCTGTCTCTCATTCAGCATTTCTTTTTCTTTTTCAGTGTGTGTTTTTTTTTTTTTTTTAGAAAATTAAGATGAGTATCTACCACAAGCTACCTTGCTATTATAAGTTGAAAGTTATATAATTAATTTGTTAGCATACAAAAACTGTCTCCCATGAAACTGCATAGCATAGCAGTGCACAGCATATCGTAACTTGTTTTTTTCCATATGCATAATATTCACCCACATTCTCTCTAAAGTACATCTTACGCTGTGTCTCTGCTCTCCAAAAAAACCTCATTAACCTCCCGTCGGTCGTCTTTGTCCTGCTGTCATTGCAAACATGTCTGAACTAGCTGCAGACGTTTAACCTGTGATGGGTCCAGACTAATGAGGTGATGTCTATTAAAAGGCAGCCAAAAACTGAAAATATTAAAGGAGCACTACACCGTGCTCTTTTATACATAAAGGCCAGTTTACCTAAGGTGAGGATTACTACTATTTGTCAAAACAGTTATTATTATATGTGACTCCCAAGACATCCATCTGTGAAACAGTATCCTGATAATGTCATTAGGCTTATCCTAGCTTTGGCTTGGAGTCAAAAAAAAAAAAAAAAACCCTGTCAGATGAATCAAGGACTTCAAAGATGTGGGTTTTCACCAGACAGGGATACGAACAAAATGATCACAGGCATTATAGAAATGGAACCTTGTCACTAGGTTATCTATTCCTTCAGACCCTGACTATCGCTATCGAAGTTTGATAAATGATGATAAAAACCTGTCCTGCAAAAACATCCGTAGCCACACAAAATACATCTTTGAAACGGAGTTAAACCCTTGAGACATTCTGCTGTCCTGATGAAAATAAATGAGTTCATTTGAAAAGGAGCATTGCGCTTTTTCTGGCCAGAATTTTCAACTGCAGAATCAATGCTGTTGCCAAGCAGCTCATGTTGCCTTTCATTATGTGGTGAGGCAAAAGTGAAAGCTGTCTCTTTACACCCGATAATTACTGATATATTACAGTGATGTTCAGGGAAGAATTGCAGCCTGTATTCTAGCATGATCTACCGTGTTAGTAGGATAATGGATTTCGAAGACAATGGCTGACTCGGAGGTCAGACAAACCCCAATACAACAGACATAGCAGTAGATTCTGGCCATCATGCAATTATAGTATAAAAGAAATGTAGTTCATGGTTGTTTAACTTTGTTTACCATATGATTAGTTACATTTCTAACGAATCGCGGACTTAAATTTGCCTGATTAGTTTCCCTGAGATGGAACAAATGCTAAGTGTAAGAGATAATGTAAACTGTTGGTGCCGGGCCCGACGCCTCAGGTCACTTTACATCGACTTCATAAGGCTGCCAGGACTCATTATCTGCTCCAGGGTCTTACACCCCAGAGGCTACCGCCTTTGACTAAGCAGACACTCAATGATACAACCTGCCCTCCGCCCCTTCAAACACAAACACACACACACACACACACACACAGGTGCGCCACACTCATGCATACGACATATAGTACACAGTCCTCCTCGAAATCCTCCACCAGTCATTGAGTTTGGTAATCCATTAATCCAAAGCAAGTATATTATAGCGGAATTCTCCCTGTTTTAACTCAGAGGAAGTTTGTGTTTGTCCTTCTGTTGAGGCAGTCGCAGGAGTTTATTTTGGGAATGGATTTCACTGATTAAAGAAAGAGTCTGCAGACTAAACTACTTTTGAAAGGCGGAGTAGATGCAGTTTTGGGTTTTGTAGTTGTTTTTTTTTTTTCTTTCTTTCTTTTTTTTGTCGTAGAGTCCAGAGCTTAAGCGCTGTCATCTGCTCTTTCTAGTTAACGCTCTTGGTTTGAAAACTAGGGGAATGCCAACACAGCAGGATACATTTGTCCAATCACAGAATCAACACTGGCCATATCCAACTGACAGTTCTTCTTTTTCCAGATGAAACCAGTCCATCCAACGTGGGACTGTAAGAACAGAGGGGTGAATGGCACCCAAAAAGGTCGATTATTTGAGGCTAGAGGCTGGGCCCGCTTTTATGGAGCGTGGTTACAAGTCATACTTAATGATACAATTCATTCCATTTATAAAGTATGCAATCATTCAGAATGTGAATGTTTTTCTGGCATGAAAGGTAAAAAGGAATTGAAGTTTCATGCAGGCTTTCATATATGCAATTATTCTTATGTCTATATATGATTTCATGAATGATAATATTCTACCGGCAAATATATTAACCATATTTGTGGTCAGAATTTGTTAGAGCGTATAACTGCAGTGTGTGGGCCAATAATAGAGGAGTGCTCTGCAAGCCTGCCATCCCAATAGTCTTACTGCCTCCCCCACAGCTGAGACAAGATCTGTTTCTGGTGACTACCACGGAGTGAGTGTATCTCTGCCAGCTACAACCCTGCATCAATGCGAAGAATCCAGCAGTCCTGGTCTGTGTTTGTTCTGTGTGTGTGTGTGTGTGAGAGAGTAGCTGAGCTGTGAGCTGTAGTATCATGGGTAAAATGGGCATTTGTTAACATTTGGATGGGAGCCACTCAGGCTGAAAAGAAATGCTGCTTTAAACGTGGGTTGATTCTTACACTTCAGTGGAGTCTTCGTGCCTAACTCAAAATTTTGTTTTCTAATTGCCCAAAAAGCAGGGCTGAGTTATCCCATTGGCTAGATTTTAGGTTTCTGGGTTGGTGGATTTTTAACCACTATAAATATAAAACCAATGACATGGTCTCCTGTAGGCTGGATATGGATAATAAATGGTCAGTAGTTTCAGGAAGCCCAAGGATGATATGTATATAATGGAGCTTCTCAGAGTGGTTTGGGTGTAAATCTATTGTTTGTATACCATGTTTCATGCAGTCCAGTTAATTGACCACAAAACTCATATGATAGAACTAGTCCCTAACACTAGGCCATGTACATAAGCAATGTAATCTTCTCTGCTACATCAATAATGAGCGTGCATCCTGCAGCTAGCAGGAATTTATTTCCACCTCCCAAGTTGCTCCTACCGTGGGTTAGTATTTAGATTTGTGAATGATATTCCTGTGGTGCGAGAGGTGACATTGTCTCCTCCTCTCTCTCAGGTGGAGGCTATAGAGCAGGTGGGCGCTAACATCCTCGGAAACTGACTGCTTTTACTTTGACGGGTGAGTTTATAGTTTATTCAGTACCACACTGCTGTTCAGAGAGCTCTTGTAATCATCCTCACACAAATCAGAGCAACTAGCTGCAGACGTTTAACCTGTGATGGTCCAGGACTAATGGGAGGTGATGTTCATTAAAAGGCAGCCAAAAACTGAAATATTAAAGGAGCACTACACCAGTTTTACACATAAAGGTCAGTTTACCTGTTATGAGGATTACTACTTATTTTGTCAAAACAGTTATTAGTTATATGTGACTCCCAAGACATCTATCTGTGAAACAGTATCCCTGATAATGTCATTAGGCTTATCTCAGTTTTGGCTTGGAGTCAAAAAAAAAAAAAAAAACCCCGTCAGATGAATTGGAAGGACTTCGAAAGATGTGGGTTTTCACCAGACAGGGAGCGTCGAACAAAATGACACTATTGGTGGCATTATGGGAAATGGAACCTATACTAGGTTATCTATTCCTTCGATTCTGACTATCGTTGCATTTGTTTGATAATGATGATAAAACCTTGTCCTGCAAAACATCTGCAGCTCACACAAAATACATCTTGAAACGGGAGCAAACCCTTGAGACATTCTGCTGTCCTGATGAAAATAATGAGTTCATTTGAAAATGAGCATTATGCTTTTTCTAACAGAATTTTTCAACTGCAGAATCAATGCTGTTGCTGCCAGGCCCATAAGTTGCCTTTTCATTATGTGGTGAGGCAAAAAGTGAAAGTTGTCTCTTTACACCAGATAATTACTGATATATTACAGTGATGTTCAGGGAAGAATTGCAGCCTGTGGGCTGTTCAGCATGATCTACTGTGTTAGTAGTGGATAATGGATTTCTGAAGACAATGGATGCCTTTGACTTCCGGGAGGTCAGACAAACCCCCAATACAACAGACAGCAGTAGATTCTGGCCACCATGCAATTATAGTATAAAAGAATGTAGTTCATGGTTGTTTTAACTTTGTTTACCATATGATTAGTTACATTTCTAATGACCTCCAGGACTTAACGCGTCTGGATTAGTTTCCCTTGTAGATGGAATGCTATGTGGGAGAAAGAGATAATGTAAACTGCTGGTGCCGGGCCTGACGCCTCAGGTCACTTCATATCGATCATAAGGCTGCCAGGACTTCATTATCTGCTCCAGGGTCTTATACCCCAGAGGGGCTACCGCTTTCCTTGACTAAGCAGACACTCAATGATAAGCAACCTGCCCTCCACTCCCCTTCAAACACAAACACACACACACACACACACACACAGGCACGCTCACACTCATGCATACGCATATACAGTACACAGTCCTCCCTCGAAACTCTCCACTCAGTCAGCTGAGTTTGGTGTTCCATTAATCTGTGTGCGAAAGTGCTACGTACAGCGGAATTCCCCCTCCCTGTTTTTAACTCAGAGGAAGTTTGGTGTTTGTCCTTCTGGTTGGAGGTCGCAGGGAGTTTATTTTGGGAATGGATTTCACTGATTAAAGAAAGAGTCTGCAGACTAAACTTACTGAAAGGCGGAGCAGATGCAGCTCAGTTTTGCAGTTGTTTTTTTTTTTTCTTTCTTTCTTTTTTTTGTCGCAGAGTCCAGAGCTTAAGCGCTGTCATCTGTTTTTCTAGTTAACGTTCTTTGGTTTGAAACCAGGGGGAATGTCAACACAGCGAGAGCGTGATTTGTCCAATCACAGAATCAACACTCGCTCATATCCAACTGACAGTTCTTCTTTTTTCCAGATGAAACCAGTCCATCCAACGTGTGGGACTGTAAGAACAGAGGGGTGAATGGCACCCAAAAAGGTCAGATTGTTTGGAGGCTAGAGGCTGGGCCCTACTTTATGGAGCGTAAGTTACAAGTCATACTTAATGATACAATTCATTCCATTCTTATAAAGTATGCAATCATTCAGAATGTGAATGTTTTTCTGGCATGAAAGGTAAAAAGGAATTGAAGTTTCATGCAGGCTTTCATATATGCAATTATTCTTATGTTCATATGATTTCATGAATGATAATTATCTCTAATTGCAATATATTAACCATATATTTAGAATGAATTTGTTAGAGCGTATAACTGCAGTGTGGCCAACAATAGACAGAGAGTGTTTGCAATGTTTCCATATCCCATTAGTCTTTACTGCCTCCTCTACAGCTGAGACCAAGATCTGTTTCAAGTACTACCACGGAGTGAGTGGAGCCCTGCGAGCTACAACTCCCTGCATCACCGTGAAGAATCCAGCAGTCCTGGTCTGTGTTTGTGCACTTGTGTGTGTGTGTGTGTGAGAGAGTAGCTGAGCTGTGAGCTGTAGCATTATGGGTAAATGGGTATTTGTTAACATTTTGGATGTGGGAGTCACCTGCTGAAAAGAAATGCTGCTTTAAAACGTGGTTGATTCTTACCTTCAGCAGTGGAGTTCGGTGCCTAACTCAAAATTTTGTTTTCTAATTGCCCAAAAAGCAGGGCTGAGTTATCCCATTAAGCAGATTTTAGGTTTCTGTCAGTGGATTTTTGAACTACTATAAATATAAAACCAATGACATGGTCTCTTGTAGGCTGGACATGGATAATAAATGGTCAGTAGTTTCAGGAAGTCCACATGATATGTATATAATGGAGCCTCAGAGTGGTTTGGGTGTAACCCATTGTTTGTATACCATGTTTCATGCAGTCCAGTTAATTGACCACCAAAACTCATATATGACAGAATCAGTCCCTAACACTAGGCCATGTACATAAGCAATGTAATTTTCTCTGCTACATCAACAATGAGCGGTGCATCCTTGCAGCTACAGTGAATTTATTTCCCCCACACCTCCCAAGTTGTCTACCGTGTTAGCATTTAGATTTATGTGAATGACATTCCTGTGGTGCGTAGAGTGTGACATTGTCTCCTCTCTCTCTCAGGTGGAGGGGCTGGCAGAGCAGGTGGGCGTCGAACATCCTCGGAAACTGATCAGCTTTACTTTGACGGGTGAGTTGAGAAGTTTATTTCAGTACCACACTGCTGTTCAGAGAGCTCTTGTAATCATCCTCAATAACAAATCAGAGCAAATCTGGAAGCGGAGCCAATAACTTCAAGTAAATTTAACAAAGCCCTCAAAACACAGACCAGACTTATGGATTTCAGCTGAGTGATGTAATCTTATCTTCATCTTTGTCTAACAGTTCCTTTGGGAAAAGCCAGGGTAAACTTTCACAGCTGCTCAGGAAACACAGTGGTCTTGGAATTTAAAGAGGTGTTTTCCTGACAGAGGAAGACAAAAGATGTTATCAGTTTTCTATTGAAGTCAGTATCAGGATTAGTTTAATGAGTTTACAAGAATAGAATGTTGCTCACTCAAACCACTTTTCTCTGTTGGCCATTATCTTTTATATAAGGCAGAGAAGAGAGAACCAGTCCTCTGCTTCCACTGAATAAATATTTGTCCCTCTGGTAATAAGACCACTGTCTGGAATCTTTTGTTGCAGACTTGCGTGCCACTGGCCTGAAGAAGGGCATGTTTTTTAATCCGGACCCGTACCTGAAGATGTCCATCCACCCAGGGAAGAGGAGCGTCTTCCCCGTCTTCAGTCACCACGGACAGGAGCGACGATCAGCCATCATTGCTAACACCACCAACCCCGTCTGGCACGGAGAGGTGCTTTCCCCTGCTTTTACATGTCCAAAATCACTTAATTATATCATAATTGAGAATCTACTGACCATGTATGTTTTTGCCTCTCTGCAGAAATACACATTTGTAGCGCTAATGACAGACATCCTGTATATTGAGGTGAAGGACAAGTTCGCGAAAAGCCGACCAATCATCAAACGCTTCCTCGGTCAGCTCACTATCCCTGTGCAGCGGCTTATTGAAAAAATACCTGGGTAGGTGATAAACAGGGATGAGACATGATTTCAATGCAGAGAATCACACGCACAAGCGGAACATACTCTGTACGTGCTTTATTTAACAGTCAGAAGAAGAACATTTTTAATGATCTATCTCATTACTTAAACTTGATGTGTACAGTGATGTGTCTCCTCTTTGTTTGGCTGTCCAGTGTCCAGCCTGTGAGTTTCTCTCTGTGTCGGCGCCTGCCCACTGAACACGTAAGTGGCCAGTTGCAGTTCAAAGTGGAGCTCACCTCAACGGGGCCTGATGGTAAATCTGCCTTCAAATTGTATTTGCATTTTGTATTTTTCTTTTTAATTTGTTCATTTTCATCAATGCACAACCTCTTTTGTCTACTGTAGGTGCTTCCCCTGATTCTATCATTGGCATTTCATCCTTGAATGGAGCTCCAGGGACTCCATCTGATGATGAGGACCTGCCACATCACCTTCCGGGGGTGGTCTCTGCGGGCCCCTCCCCTACCGGTTCCCAGGGCTCCCAGGGCATGTGGGAAGGTGGGGCCACGGCCTGCCCGGAAAAGGACCTGTCTCTTGTTGGAGCTGAGGCTAGATTTGTGGATTCTGAAAGCTTGTCGGGCCATGAAATACTCCAGGGGTCACTTAGTGAGGGCCTGGATGCTATTGAGGCCCCCAAGGGTCCCGGTGAAAGACCCCTGGGTGCGGCCTCACCCAAACTGCGCTCTAGCTTCCCCACACACACAAGGCTCAGTGCTATGTTGCACATAGATTCAGACGAGGACGAGGAGAGGTCAGGGGCCAACGACATCACTCCAGTGCCACTGTCACCGCTGCTGATGAACGGAGAGCCTCCTGACGTCGGCGGCCCCGATGAAGATGACCCATTTCCCGAGCTCCAACAGGAGCCTGAGCAGCTAGAGCCATCAGTTATCGAGGAGGAGCCCGAGGGTGCAGGTGCTGTGACAGAAGACGTGCCCGCTGAGGTAGAGTTGGAGGCAGGTCTGGACTTGGAGGATGTTTTGGAGCCAGATGTCTTCTCTGAGGTGGAGGAGGCTCCTTTCACTGAGGCTATGTCCCATAGTGTTTTGCCCGAGGGCGGAGAGGTGCCTGAGGAAGAGAGGGTGCCTGGCGAGGAACCCTCATCAGAGATCGACACCTGCTCCATGGCAACAGCCCCGCAGACAGCCTTCTCATCATCAGAGAGCTGTCCAGTCACACTGACCACTGCTGTGGTGAGTTCATTATCCTTATATGGTCAACATTCAACTCTTTGTTATTACTTAAATGTTCCTGTTAAGACTGTAACAAAAACGTATTTTCATTGTTAAACTGTTGATTATTTTTATGATTAACCAAATGATCAAAATATTAGAAAATACTGAAAGACTCCCGACACAATTTCTCAGAGCTTAAGATGACTTGAAATTGTTTGTTCTGTCCAAAACCATCCAGGCAAATTACGTCAGCAGATGTCTGCAAGGAAACGCAAGACTCAAGTGTCATTAGATATATTTTAACATGTTTTATTTATTAGCAGATTTAGCGAGTTTGGATATCATCAGCTGTTTGTCAAGCACTGTGTATCCTTGAGGTCTAACAAACATGCTGACTGCATTTCGCTCCCCTTAAAAACCTTTGCAAAACCGTTTTAAATTTGCATTGTTTACATTCATGTTTGCTCACCATTCCTCTTCTTCACTGCCTTTGTTGGTGCACTGCTACATTAATTTGCTCATTCCTGCCAGAACAGAATCAGAATCAGACTTTATTGCCAAGTAAGTTTGCATATACAAGGAATTTGTCTTGGTATATTGGTGCTAAAGGACAGTTATAGTAAAAGAAAAGAGCGAAGAGCAAGAACTATATACATAAATATATATAACAGTCAGTTGTGAAACCAATAGCAGGATGGAAATTGCGTGGCAGGTGTGCATGCACGTCCTCATGCTTTTGCACAATACAAGCAAAAGGGGACGAACTCATAAAAACATTGCTCTATGGTGCTACCAGTGGTCAAACCTTCACATGGTACTTATAAACACTAGAATGAATTCTTGCAGACAGATTAAAATGTTCATTTAATGAAACAACCAGTGATTTCTACTGAAATGCAGTAGCAAGATAAAATTTAGGAAATCACTTTAAAAATTTAAAAAATGCAAGATGCTTGATTGTCTGTAGAAACTTAAACCATGATGAATGTGCATTAATTGTTACTGCTGTGTACTGTGCATTCTTAGAGTAAATGTCTCAGGACTGTGCATTTTACTGTTCATTGCAAAAGATTGGTATTCACTTGTATCTTAAAGTTAACATGATCCCAGTAAAGTTTAAGTAGTAAATGTCTGTTTCTCATAAGACTGTTCTTGTTAATCAGTATGCTCATGTTCATCATGTATGTGCTCAGGTAGTCATGATTGTGCCTACACTCTGCTGATGTCCTCTTATGATGTTTTGCTACCGTCAACTGTCATCATACCAGTTTTTCATCTCCTGTATGTGCAGGCACAGTCCACTGTGCAACAGCCTGAGTGTCATTAGTTTCTTCACAGTGCACATTGTACTGAGTAGCAGTCTCAGCTGGGTCCTAGCCCCAGCTGTTTTTGTGTGACACTGCACCATAATACTGCACTGTAACACCACCATTCCACTTTCAATACAGGGTGTGAAATACATATTTTTAATTTAACCAGTTAGTTGGGAGATAATTTTGCATGTAATTTGACGAATTTCTGAGAAAAGAGCACGAGAGTGGAAAACAATTATCTGTATCCAGATACCATCGGATTGTTCGACAAATGGTCCATGATTGTTTCCTTTCAGTTTTCACTCCTGCGCACCAATACATATTTGCATGGAGTCAAACGTCTCTCAGCTTTCTTTTGTTGCCTTGGTGATGGAGCCAATGCTGTCTTATGTTCTGAGCTTCCACTTGGACTGACAGACCTCTTGTAATTCAGTGACATTTTGTGGCAGTAGGTGTGAATGCCTTGCACATTTAGCTTAACCCATATTACCACTACCTCTAATATTATTGGCATTTTCCCCACTGTTTTCACTGGTATTTTGTAGGAGGCGGAGGAGGGAGCAGAGACAGCCATAGATCCTGGGGGAGACTTAGTTACCTGCATCCCTCCAACCACTCAAGCTGTAGATGACGAGGGGGGTGGGCAAGCTGCCGTCACTGAGGCTGAAGGAGAAGCGCCGCCAGCCAGGGAGCAAGAAGGGGTCGAGGAGATCAGCGTGAGGAGGCTCAGCCTGCAGGCTGCAGGGGGCATGGCTGAAGAACAGGAAGGGCAGGAGGCGAAGCCACGTGAGGAGTCTGTGGATTCAGAGCAAGTTACCACAGAAACAGACGGAGAGGAAGGTACTTCGTTTTAAGCAACTCATTCTTCACTTTTTGTCGTTGAAATTTTTTGAATTCCTAAGAGAAGGTCTCTTAAACGTTACCTGAATAGTGCCATTCAACATATTCTCACCATTTTTGCCATATTAAAACAAAATTCCCTCTGTCTTTTGAATGTTTTCTGTGTTCAGGTACACATGTCAACGGCCATCCTGTACGTTCGCTTCCCTCTGTACGTCACGACATTCACCGATACCAACGTGTGGACGAGCCTCTACCCCCCAGTGAGTGTGTGTGTCTGCATGCACCATATTGTTTTTGTCTATCTGTGTATACCACCACCTGTGTTTAGTGTGTCTTTGTGTTTATGTGTCTGTGTCTGTACATGTATCCATGTGTGTCCATGTCCATGTCCTACTGACTCAAATTAACTGACTCAAATTGAATGACTCAAAAAATAATAATTTCTTACTCTGTAATGAGCCATGGTGGTAAAAATTAATTGCATTACTTTTTCCATACTAGTATTGCTTTAAGCATGCCAATATCTTTTTATCTAATGATGTTAATGTTTTTTATTTTGCGTAAAATATCTATACAATTATCAAATGGATTGCCTTGAAATTTTATAAAGACATCCATGTTTCCCACAGGAGAGATGTTGATAACTTTGGTGATCCTCTGAATCTTCCTCTAGTGTACAGGTCAAAGTTCAAATTTGTCTGTTACATTGGTTTATAACTTAATAAGAAAAACTTTAATTAACTTAATAAGAGAGAAATACATTCCTTTCAGCCTCAGCCGTACTTAATTTTTAGCGCTGATTAGCAAATGCTGTCGTGCTGACACTCTAAACTAATGTGGTGACCATGGTGAATATTACCTTCTTAACATCAACATGTTAGCGTCGTCAATGTGAGGATGTTAGCATTCTTATGTAAGCATGCAGCTCAGCATCACAGAGCTGCTAGCATTTCTATAGACATTTTGTTAAACTTCATTTTGTGTACCCTAGAGGCATTAAACATCTACGTTGTATCCAATATTAATTGCTTCTCAGACTGGGAGGCTCGGATCGACAGCCATGGGAGGATTTTCTTCGTGGACCACGTGAACAGGACCACGACATGGCAGCGTCCCACTGGGCCGCCTGCCCCGCAGGGACTGACCCGCTCTAACTCTATTCAGCAGATGGAGCAACTCAACCGCAGGTAGGCTTTGTAAAGAGAAACATACTGCAATATCCAGAATAGCTTTCTCACTAGTAAACATTATTACAGTTAGATAATGTATTCAGTATCTCACTAATCCAAGGGTAGTGGCTTTTAACAGGCAAGAGAGGCAAAATAAAACTTGCGTGCTCACAAAAATGTCCACTCAGAGACCTATTTCTTTGTACTCTCTTTTAATGGGACATTGCCTCTGGGTTTCGCTTTGTTTCTCTTTATCGTGAGGCTCTTCAGAACTAATGTACCTTTGAATAAACAAAGGTATACAAAGACTTTCAGTAGGGCAGTCTTCCTATATTATTCTCTCTCCACTGAAAATTTGATTTTTATACATATGAATTCCATTAAATAGTTGTATTCCAAGACTACATATTTTGCTGAACATTTGTAACACTGCACTTTCACTATGCTCTCATTCACAGATACCAGAGCATCAGGAGGACCATAACCAACAGTGATCGAACAGAGGAAAGCTCAGTTGACCTGCTACCTGAACCAGAAAGTGAACTGATGCCCCACTCCATCTCTGGTCAGTTTCAACTAACCTACCACAAAATGAATACAGAAAAAGAAAAAAAGAAAAAGAGATTTAATGCTCAATAGCAGTGCATCTTTTTGAGAAACAGTATTTTTCTAATTAAATGACTCACCTCTTGATAACAGTATTTCTTTTGAAATGCTATGGTAAGCAGAAAAAGCAATTATTTTATACATAAAGGTCTCAGAGTATCAGTGGCACAAAATATATAATTCTGAAACTCCTGTCTGCATTTGTCCGCCTTTGTTTGTGCCACAGTCTTAGCATGCTGTATCAAAATAGATTTCTTATGCCGTCATGAAATAAGGTGCTTAGCTTACTGTCTCCTTATTTCAAGGCTTGACCAGTGTGTGTTGATCCTGTTGCAGAATACCGGCGAGAGAGCACAGTTGCTCACGCCAGCGGTCGCTCACGCCTCTCCCTGCTGCTCCAGTCACCCAGCGCCAAGTTCCTGTGCAGCCCCGACTTCTTCACCGTGCTGCATTCAAACCCTGTCAGTCTAACATGCTTCGCCTCCTCTGTCACCACTGACGTTCTTTTACATAGATCTAGGTGTCTAGCTGCATATAAAGAGAAACTCAAAAGCAAATACTTTCTATGTAATAGTTTGACTTTTTTAGCTAACCTTAGAAATTCCGGTTGAGACCAATAAGAGCAGCACTGAAAGAAAGTCTCATATAATAGAAGATTACAAGAGTATCCCTAATAATCTATTAATATATAGTTTTGATTCAATTCCAGAAATTTAACTCATGAAGATGTTAGCTTTCAGAAAATTCTACTATTCACATCGTCATCCATCTTGAACTAGAGTGACTCCAAAGCTGTTCTCTTGTCTGTTGTCTTCTGTCTCTTTCTAATGACCTCACCCCTCTGCCCTCTCTGCCCAGAGTGCCTATCGCATGTTTACGAGCAACACCTGCCTGAAGCACATGATCAGTAAGGTGCGCCGGGATGCTCATTACTTTGAGCGCTACCAGCACAACCGCGACCTCGTCACCTTCCTCAACATGTTCTCCAACAAGCAGCTGGAGCTTCCTCGGGGGTGGGAGATGAAGCACGACCATACTGGGAAGGTGTGTGTGTGCGTGTGTGTGTGTGTGACCCATAACCTTTGACTCCATACCTAAGATTACCTTAACCCTGAAGGCCTTGTGCATCCAGTGATTGGAATCTCAGCTCAGTTGTCTTGTTGTTTTCACTGCTGCTTATTTTTAAATCCTTACTTTCAGTGTGCTGCATGTGAACATATGTTGCCCTGCACACATAGTGGAGTCTATCCAATGCCTGACTGTGGGTATTTGCGTCTTAATCCCCAGCCCTTCTTTGTGGATCACAACTGTCGCTCCACGACCTTCATTGACCCACGGCTGCCCCTCCAGAGTTCTCGCTCGACCGGGCTGCTGGCCCACCGCCAGCATTTGAGCCGCCAGCGCAGCCACAGTGCTGGGGAGGTGAGAGACTAGTCTTCCACTGCGCCACTCGTCACCTGGAGTCAACTTAAAGCTCATGCAGACACTGCGATGTTTGTAGAGGCCAGTTTGAAGGAGAAAAATGGTTAGTAAGTTTCTGCATCATGGGCACAGGCAGGGCAATTTGCCACGGTCCTGGGTGATGACACTAGTGCTACTGGAAAAATGCAAGTCAAGGGTGTCATGTGGAAGAAAGTTAGCCTCAATTTTGCTTTTTTTTCACATTCTTACTAATTAGAATTTGCATTTCCACCTTTTCAGTTATTTGCACAAGCCCTTATTACTCTCACATCACAAAATTTCAATTCTAAAACAGCAAATCCAGTTCTCTGTCTTAGTCCTTGTAGATATCCTACTCTATCACCTTAATGACTGAAAAGCTTCATATTGTGAACGTACTCTATTGTATGTCAAATAACTGACTCTTCTAATGTTCATATGATAAGGAAGAGAAATGTATTACACCTCAGGCTGAGAAATTGCTCCTTGCTTGTTGGCAATCATCTCTTTAAAGCTCTACCTAGAATTGATATGCATCCATAACATTGTCAAATTGGTGGTGATACTAATTAGTAGTGATATGTTATGATTACCATAAACACAACGGACCATAGTGAGCATGGCAGACAGCTTTAGTTGCCCTGTTCATCCATAGAACCTGCAGCATTATTTGGATTAAGTCTCTGATTAAGGTAATGGATTTTTGATAGGCGTCCTAAACATTGGTATATTGCATACTAAAGCATCAGGTTCTGTTTTGAAATATCTTTCTTCGTGATGCATTCAAGCGTTTGTGGGAAAATCTGATATCTGAGGCAGCTGACCTTTTTAATTCAAAGTACTACCAAATTTACATAATCATCTCAACCTAGTTTACCTGTAGTTTGTCTCCTGGGTTTGAGTTTCTTGACATTCATAGTCAAAGAATTCATTGAGGATAGTTCTTTAGATACTTTATAACAGCCACTTTAAATCTTTAATACTTAGCATGTTAAATATTCACTGTAATGGTAGGCCTATTTCAGCAAATTCAAATCTCTGTTGCTTTCATGAGTTGATTTTCATACCATATTGGCATGAGCAGAAACACAGACGCCTGAACAGTACTACATCTCTAGCAAAACATATGTGGGCAACATGTATTCGGAGGTATTCCTGTTTAAAGGGACAGAATATGGGAGGAGAAAATGGAGATTTATACTGAATACTGCAGCAGAGGAAGCAGAGTCTGAAATTTTGCATCTGAGAAAAAACAGACAGACACACACAGAGGGAGAGAGACTGGCCAGGTCAAATTGTGAGGGAGAGAATGACAGACAGAGAGAGAAATGGCTATGGAAACAGCAGTAAAAACAAAATATTACATCAATTTACAAGATGCATAAGAAAGCTAGAAATACCAACTGGTTTTACTGCTGTCGCTGAATGTTGTATCCCTATCTGTAGATAGATAGATAGATAGATAGATAGATAGATAGATGGAAGAGTTCTATCATTAATGGGCTAGAACATGAAACCTTTAAGCACCCAGCAGGTGTCGCTATGTGTCGAGGTAGAGTTAAGGTTACTTTGCTGACGACTGCAGGATCGGTCCCAGAACTAGGCTGCGACCTGAACTGTAGTGCCTTTGTCACAGGTGGACGATTGCCAAACCAACCCACCCATCATGCCCCGCCCTCCATACCTTTCAGCGGCTCCAGTCGCAGCCGGGGCACCACGCAGTGCCCGTGGGTGAGTCAGGCAGAATCGCTGCTGCATACGCATAGGTACAAGCATTAAGTGTGAACAAACACAAAGACACAGAGCGCACTAATTCCCTCATCTCATTCCTCCAGCCTACAATGACAAGATCAGAAGTGTTTCTACGGCAACCCAAGGTCTTTGAGATACTGCAGGAAAGGCAACCTGAGCTTGCCAGGAACCACTCGTCAAGTACGCCTCTTTGATTCTCTGTCCCTTCTTACTGTTTTCTCTTCAGTGCTTCCTTTATTTCTGCCTCTTCAGCCTTGCTTCACCTCCAGTGCCCATTATCATCATCATCATCAGTCAACCTGAACACACAGTTAACCCTTTAATCCTAATGGATTGTGCCAGTTTACCCTCTGACGCGGTGTGTTTTTCTAGAGAAGGCAGTTTATTCGCAGTGAGGAGTCAATGGGCTGGCTCGTCTCTAGTGACGTAACACCCGCCATGTTGCTGAGGTAGTGGTCCTGTGCATGTGAGTTCGTGGTGTGGTGTGGGGCTACTGCTTATTGGTCATTAGGAAAATTTGTTTCAGTTGGCTCCTTCGCTTTATCCACCTATGCCCACACGCTATACTGTTCTTCCCAGCTTATTTGAAGAGGAGGACAGCCACACGCGTCTCCGCTATCTGCACCCAGGTTACTGCATCTCCTCTCCTCAGAGCTCCCTGGTAGGTCTCTGTCTCACTCTGTCTGCATTACTCAACCACAGCAGCTTTATTGGCATGGATACAATTCATTTCTCGCCTTTATTAAATTCTCACTGTTATGAAATTGACACTTTCACCATGACGGCTTACATTGTCTTACTACAAAAAGAAACACTTTCATAGTACCTTCATATATAACATAACGATGTCAGGCTAAAATAACACATGAATACACTATATCGCTTGACATAAATGTGTGCTCAAAACCCCAATTTCCTATTTCCGTGACACTGTAAAGTCTGCAACTAGAATTATAGGTGGGAACAGAAGCCGTAGCCCAGGGCAAAGTGAGAAAGCTCAACAGCACAGTGTAAAAATGAGGGATTTTTACACCACTTTTGCATTATCATAAACACCAGGCTGTTAAATAAAGGGCCTGTTACTGGCCTGAGAGCACACGTGGATCCCTATGTTTAAGACACTGACTATACAACTTTAACTAGAGCTGGGAATTTTACAAGAGTGGTGCTAATCATTGTCAGACACACAAAAAAGTTGTGTTTGTTGTGCAAACAGAACAAACAGGTACTGTATGTCTTGTCTTGTAGAGAATGAAAATGTAGTAATAGTGTTTACACAGTGTCGTATGGTGAATATATTTTCAGTTTTACAAACAAGTAATCCTGTTTGAAATACTTACAGAATGCTAAACACCTCTCCTTTAGAGTTATGTTCAAAGAGAAGTTTAGAAAATTCCTGACATGTGTTATGCATTTTGCTCTCAAGTTAAAAGTACCTCTTATCTTAGCACCACTTCTGCTTTCACATGTTCACTGTGTTTCCTCTTTGTTTTTTTTCCTCAGCCCCAGAATATTCTCCTGACCAGCCTGTCTCCTCCAGGAGACATAAAGATTGTAGACTTTGGCCTGGCACGTAGACTGGGTGCGGTTGGAGAGCTCAGAGAGATTCTTGGCACACCTGAATATGTGGGTAAGGTGATGTTCAGAAAACAGGCTTCCATTACTCAGAGACATCAGACAAGAGCAGACGAGGCCAACATAACCACATTAGAGTCAGTAAAACCTGTCTTATGTTATGCTAATAGGGGTGCTTTTTTTTTAGGCAGAATCTCTTACAAATTCTAATATCACTGGTGCCATTAGCATTAATTTCAGTACACACACAGACAGAGGCATCATCTTTAAACACAGCCCCGCTGTCATACAAGAAATACTGGGTTTAATCCACTCCTGCAGACCTCAAGAAACCTCAGCTTTGTCTTATCCTTGCACTTTTTTCTCGAGCTTTGCTATGTAAATTTTACTCTGCCAGCACCTCCATGAGTTTAATTTGGTTGTTTATTGTTATTATGATACAGAATAAAGACACAACTGAAATGCACTCTCTGTAGTGGTGAAACAAAGACACAAAGCAACATGAGGCATGGAATGATAAAGGAAATTACAAGGAGACATTCTTGTAATTCTGAATGTCAACTGACTTTTTCTTTCTTTCAGCTCCAGAGATCCTGAATTATGAACCAATCACAACAGCCACTGACCTATGGTGAGTCCATTCTAGCCAAGCTCTATCATAGCTGTAGTTGCTGCAGTTCCTACAGTTGGGGTACAGTTTTCTTTTGTTCTCACTCTTGTGGTAGCCAGAAGTATGACTGACCCTGTCCTTCACGCATGTCTCTGTCCCTTAGGAGTGTGGGTGTCATAGCCTACATGCTGGTGACGGGCGAGTCTCCGTTTGCCGGGGATGACAAGCAGGAGACGTATCTGAACGTGTCCCAGGTCAACGTGGACTACAGCAGGGAGGCCTTCTCAAGGGTATCTGAGCTGGCTGTGGACTTCATCCGTAAGCTGCTGATCAAAGCGCCTGAGTGAGTAAAGACAGTAAGAGTGTGTGAACTCACTTCAAACTTCCCTCACAGGTGAAACACTCAAATGATTTATTTTGAATGGAATGTTAAGACGGAGCTGTAAACAAAAGAATAAGACATGTTTTTCCCACGAGGAAACCCATCACGTAATGTCTTATTTTAGAGCTCCACTGGTGTGTGACGGATTCACACACATCAACCAGCAGGCCGGTGCACATTCCAGAGCAAATCAAGCACTCATTGTTTTTAGACACAAAAAATATTTCTGTCTACAAGAATGTGCTTAGAATTTAGCAAGTAACTCACCTCTGTTCATGATGACTTTCTTTAAGGTCTTTTCACACTGGGGGCGTTTTTTTCATTAATTTGCACATCAGTTTATTTTTTTGATCAGTTGTTTTTTTGAAAGGAGGTTGATTTTCCTGAGCTTGTGCACTGCGACTGAAGGCAGACACATAGATTGCCAGAATCTGCTCTGGGTCAAAGGATCCCAGTAGTTGGTCCTCTGCCTCCTCAGATGCAGCACTAATATCTGCAACAGGACCTCAGATTGACCCACCAACATCTTAAAAATATGTCCGCATCCGGCCGTGGTGAAGCTGGTGGGAGAGTATTTCACATTGTTTATTCACATTGCACTGTATGTGAAAAGACCTTAAATGGTGATGTCTCTCCCTCTTAAGAAAATAAGCAACATATTAATCGATAATGAAAATAATCAGGAGTTGTCAGTCTAGAGTCAGTAAACTCTAATCACAGGCTAGATTCCGAGTGTTTTACACTGTGCCTTTGACCACAGGGACCGGCCCAGCGCCGCCGAGTGCATGAGCCACCCGTGGCTGTGGCAGCAGCAGCAGATCTGCCTGAGCCCCGACCCCACCACCACCCGCCCCTTTCGCGAAAGGAGCTGCGGCACCAAGTGGGCAGCCCCGCCTGAAGACCCAGAGGACAAGGAGAACTTCCTGGAGTCCCCGCACTCACACGCGAAAAGATTTCGCTTCGATGAGGAAACGTCCGCTCCCGGAGACGGTGACTTTTAGAAAAGAAAAATGAAAAAGGGGGAGGAATGAAAGGCAGGTGTGCCCACTTCTTCCCCTGAGCTTTTAAATTCTTTTAAGCCACAAAACTGGCTCTACTGCCCACCACTCAAGAGTACTTAGGTTGTGTTTATATTCCACTTAATTGCAAAATTCCAAGATCGACCACTCAAACCAAAGATAACCAGCTTAATTTTGAGATCTATCACTGATCCATTGCTGTGTAAAAATGTACGTTTCAATTAATGCAGTTTGTTTAACCTTAAGTATTTAATTCCTTTCATTGTTCAAATCTTTGGTATTTTCAGGGGCTGAGTGAACCTGCTCTGTGTCAAGTGTTTTTATTTGTCCCCGTGCTGATGAAGGCTAGCGTGGAGTATTTCTAGGGAAATCTATGCAATACTTCTCATATATATTTGAAATCTATCTATTCTATACCTTAAAGAAGCTAATAGCATTCTGCCTTAAGGTGGGAAGTGAAGTGTTTTTGTCACCAGCTCCAGCGCACTTGTGCTTCAGCAGAAAATGAGTGATATCGAGATAGGCACCTCTGCAGTGAGGAAGTGATAACGTCCTTATTTGCATGTTAAAGAGAACTAGGGGCAGCTGGACAGCAGCATTGTGGGAAGCCAGGTTGAGTTTAAAATAATGAAACCTGCCTTCTGTGCTTTTTTTTTTTTTTTTGTCTATGTTGATAAAAGATGCTGCTGTCCATGTCTTAGCTCTGCTGTGTTTCATGTCCGAGCTGCACTTCCATTCCAAGCAGCAGGAGGACAGGATCACACACAAGCATATTACATTCCTTATATGTTTGTCTTGTACCACGGTGTCAAACTTTGATTTTCTCCGTGTCTGCTGTAGATTGAGGGTTTAAAATTAGCTCAGGGTTTAAAACGAAACTCATTTTAATAACTTGAACCACAGTGTAGTCCCTGTTCACAGAACTGAGAGGCCTCCACATGTAGTGTTAATCATGTTTTTGGGTTATTGTAAAAAAAAAAAATATTTCTAGAAGAAACTGCTTTGACAAGAAGGTATAAAGTGAGCAACAAATTGCGGTACCCACAGAACTCTTATTTATCCTACAACAGTAAGATAGAAATTTAAAACTGCAATGGCTCAGAAAACTAATGAGTCATACAGTGGTTCATATGCCACGCCCGCACTTACTCAAATGATTTCCTCACCGAGCTCTGCGTTCCTCTTTGTTAGCTGGGCCAGGAGAGAAACTTTAGCACTTACTCCATAAGCACACGTTCTGAACTGATAAGCAAAACGGGAGCTATTTATGAACGTTTGTATGTTCGTGTGTCCTTGTCCCTCACCAAAGCCATTCAGTCAGCTTTTCATAGTATCAGCATTAAAAGCTACTTTGGTCCTCCTGGGTCCGGGTGCCTGAAGTGATCTATTCCTGTTGTTTTCTTCATCTCAGGGCGTGCTGCTCACTCTCTGCTCCCTTTGTTTTGTATTCTTAATGTTATTCTTATAGGCCTATTATTATTATTTATGTGCTGGACTTATACTTTATATTTTTATGTAAATAATGTGCTCATATGTCTTATTAAGGAAGATTGTGGTGGGAGACAGGTGATTTCAAATGATAAAGGTGTTATTTAAAACAAAAAGATGCTGTTGTGGTGACAGTGTAATGAATAATAAATGTTTGCGGTGAATTAGGGAGATGAAAGCGAGGATTAGTTTTTAAGGTGGTACTGGGAAGTAAAGAAAAATGTGGAAATGGACAGATGAGTCAGGCGATGTTAGTCAGGAGGAAGATGATTAAATACTTTGATGTGTGAGTCCTGAAAGAAGCATTTAAAGGAGTAGTTCAACAAATGGGAAGTGAGGGTATTTCCCAATATGTAGAACTGTTTGTTTGTATTCAGATGTTGGCTGTTAAGATACGTAGGCATGAAAGGTTTTTCGGTTGGTGATAAAGTAGGAATGATGATTTGACTGTAAAGTTTTAGAAAGAGATGGATGTTTGACAGCGTGACAGAACCACTGTAAAATGTGAAATATGAGGTGCTATTGAGTCACAGGATTTGCCATCTTTTATTCAAGTAAGACTTGAATGAGAAAAAAAAACCTCACCTCTTAAAGTGCAGTGATGGTAAAACATTCCTCTTTTTGTTGCGAGGTGCCAAACTGAATAAGACCACATTGTGTTTGTTTTGTTGTTGTCACCAGCGGGCACACAATGGCTTTTGTGTTGGGGGGGGGGGCGTCTCCAGCCACGGCCATGCTCTCATCTGTATGCTGTCATCCTTTAAAACTGGAACATCACACTGTAAAAGATTTTCATCTCAGTAAGAGATCCAATCTCACTGAGTTAGCAGATTCCACTTGAGCTTGTTGTAAAAACAGCTGACGAGTATGTCAGTGCGATACTGTCAGGAGATTATCGAAACCAGAGACGCTGCAAAGCCTCTTTTACTACTGTACAAGGAAGTAAGCTCGAATCTTACTTCATCTCAAGACTCATCTCAAAACATCTCAAAGTCTGGATGTGTTGCTTCCTCCAATACCTCTGTAAACAGGTGACAGGTCTTAAAATAATCTTGATTTAGGCTAACACCATGTGCCTTGACAAAGGAAGTCTAAATTTTCAAGCTCAGTTGTACCAAAACAAGTGCAGCTATCTTTCCTGTTGCAGCAGAATCTGTAAAAAGCATGACGTTTAGACTTGACAGGTAGTAAATCTCCAGAGAAGATGGACTTGTTTTGCAGCGCAGGGATGTCCGTGATCTCACTTTGCAGGATGACGAAACGCTCGAACGGGTTGGGCGAAGTGGCTTGTGTTTGCTGGCATTGTCTATCTGTCACTTGAACATGACCTATGCTGTGGTGTTGATTATGTTATTTTGTACAGCTATTGTACTGTTATTTTCAGCAGCTAGTCACTTGGTGGCCTCGGTGTGTGTGTGTTTGTGTGCGTGTGTGTGTATGTATGCGTGTGAGCGCTCATTGTCTGAGCGGGAGGTGCTTCGCCGGGTAGTCGGGCCGTCATCCTCGAGAAATGGGGCACCACTGATGTCACCTAACACTCGTTTCTTTTCTGTGACTGCAGCGAGACTGAAGGTCACTGTAGATTAAAGTCAAACCAGCCACAAGCACAAGCAATTAAATGTTTAAGAGATGTATGTTTATTTTGCATTTTATATTTTTTTTAATGTATGAGCATTCTGATTGCATCTGAAATGACTAAAAAAAAAAGAAAGACATAATCCGTATTGTATTCTGATCAACTGCAGGCTAATATGTAGGCATCACAAAGCAAACTGAAAAAGCTCATTAAAGATTGTAGAAAATATCCAATGGAGTATTTGATGTGTTTTGTTGAGTCAGTCTGGTGTGAAACTGGTTTTTCTCCTCAGTTCCTTATTTTCTAGTTTCTCCCACACTGCTGCCACCTGCTGATTCCAGAGAGCTGAAACAAGCTGCACTTCAGTAACTGTGCTGCAAACTCCCCCCATCACTGGTTAACCATCCCCAGAACAAAGTGGAATGGTGTTAATGTGTACCAATTAGTGAGCAGATGATGTATGATACATGTTATGTTGTGCACATAAAGGCTTCTATCTGCCCTGCTTGCAGACTAACAGGGACTTTTTTTTTAACAGCGCAACGCACAGCGAGTAGTAAACTTAATGGAATGCTCTGAAGTTACATTCAGCAAAATGAGTTGCAGCCATCAGCAAAGTGCAAAGATGCCATGTAAGCTTACAAAGAGATCATTACAGGCTGGAATACAACATACAGAGATAAATACACATGCTGCCAACACTGACAGGTCATCAGCAATCTAATCTGAACAAGTTACTTGATTTTTACAGTTGAGACTAAACCAGCAAGTATGTGAATTTTTTTTCATACTGTAATGCACATTGCTGCAGTCATTAAAACAGTACAATATAGAACACATATCTGCAACCATGAGAAAAAAGCATTTTGAGGAAATTAACATATATACCCTGTTAAAGCAATTTGTTTCATTAACAAAAAAATTAACATTGTAAACATCATTGCAGTTTGTCTAGTTACAACTTCTCAATTTCTAAGTTAATCGTTATTGTAATTAGAAAAAATGACATGTAATAACAAGCAAAGTTTATCATTAAATCATGTCAAAGAATGATGTTTTTACAATGACAGTAAGTTTGAAAGTTCATCCTTAAAAATTAAAACAGCAGATGACGATATCTTGCCTCAAGGTCCACATGATCTTGATCAGCAGTTGACGTTCAAAGCAGCCAAATTCCATTGGTTGATGAAGATCATGTGATATGAGTGCCAGAACATTCACTACTCAACAGACCTTGAGGAGATCGTGTCAACTGTTCTAATGAAGAGAAGTGAAATAGATTTGTTGATGTTTTTGTCATGGTGGCAGTAATACGCTTAAGGTAAAATAACAGCGCCTAAAGAAGCTTCCCACATTTGGTTTTTCCTTTTCACAGTGCAAGTTTCATCTGACATTTAAAAACAGAAAAGATGTAGCAAATTATTATTGGTGGAAAATACACCACTGATGTGGTAGGAATGACAGAACCATTTTTAACTTTCTGACTAAGGCTTAAATTAACTGGCCACAGTTAAAATACAATCAAGAATCATCACTGCTGAGAGATTAACTGATGAAGTCTGAAACAGCACTCGCAGAGTCAAGTTCAGAGCATTCAGACATTCACGCAGTTCAAAGTAGCTCAACGTGCAAGTGCAGGTAGAGAGGTCGGCTAAGCTGCTCTTATTTGAGCCAAACATACATTGAATTCAATTTAAATTCAAAGTCACAACAAGCTATACTCAACTCTCATACACCTTCTTCATTACAGAAATTCTTTTGTAAGTAAAATCAAACTGAAACAACATGAATCATTCATGTTTCTCAAACAAATAGCCTTGCAGCAAACGCAAATTTAAGCCAAAATGAAATGTAAAGCTTACATTTAACCTAAAGAGTCAACAAAGAAAGACATTGATGTCAAAACTTTTTTTTAGAGGGGAAGGGAAGGCTACTCGATCATTCCACCCTAGTGTTAAGTGCGCGCCTGTCATCTGTCACATGCTCTAAAGTCTGAGCCTTTAAATCACCAAAATATTGAGGTAAGACTAGCTAATAAGACACACAATCTGTATCTCCTACTAGTAACCAGTCACTTCAGTGATGTTCAAACAATCAGCCTAGGTTTCTGATGTGTGCTGCAGTGGTGTCCAAAGTGCTGCAGCCACTTGAACCACCCAACCCTGATGACCCTTGAAGTGGTTCTCGATGCAGGGGCCTGCCTCAAAGTGCAGCTTCTTACTGGACAGGCCCAACCTCCAGGGTTTTGATGAGGTTCATGCTCAAGGCCCACCCAGGCCCGTGATCGGGTCGCACTGTAAGGTGTCACGTGGGCATGAATCGACACCCTTCGCTGGGCGGCTAGCTCCTTCAGCACCTGCTTGTCCGGCCACTCCAGGTCTCGCTGTCTCTGGTGTCCGCCTGGCCCAGCCAGTACATGGCCGAGATGCATTTGACGAAGATATCTGGGGTCGAAGCGTGGCTCACTTTAGCTCAGAGCACTCCATCTGGTCTAGCACAAATCTTTGCTAGCCTACTCACGCCAGTGAACTTGAGGATAAGCATCAGCCCCACTGTGGCTGAGGGGGTTTGGGAGATCGGCTCATTTCCATGCCATTGCTCAGCAGGGCCCTGCAAACCCAAATACCGCCTTAGACCTACTTTTTCTTTGCCATTATAGCCTTTCTGTAAACTGTCATATTTTGAGGACTTGGGTACAGTCCTAATATAATGCTACGTGTTTATTAAACTAAAGTTGGGAATCAAACCTCAGTAGTTTTTGGTACCATCTGATATCTGTCCATGTAATAGTATTTTAAAAGTGAATAACAAAAGCTAGCAGGAATTCATGATTCTGCCAATTTTGGTATTTAGAATTATTTAGGAAGAGTTGTAACCAAATAAATAAATAATATGTTAATACGCTTATGGGCTGGAAAGTGTTTTAACTAGAGAACTCAAAATATTGACGCAACTGGATGATGTGCAAAGTGCAAATGTTCCAGCCAAGAAGGCCACAAACCTGAGATGGCGGTAAACGCCCAAAGTCGGGGTGAGGTCAGCAGTGCTCTGGCGCCCGAATATGTTGCTAACCAAGGTGCTGCGGTAGCAGCCAACGTGGAGGTGCTGCGCGAGGCTCTGATAACCCAAATGTACTGTCAAAACGCTTGCCCAGAGTGAAGGCCACCTGTCTAGACTCCAGGAGACACTGAGCCTCGGGCTGCAGAGCCTATCTCCAAGTTCCAGCCAGACAACACAGACATGGATCATTCAAAGCTGCAAATATACATACTACATAAGCCTGCCTGCACATACTGGAATAACTAGGTAGGAGGGGTTTTGCCGGATGTAATTACTGGGCCTTTCAACGCTTATTACTTATATAGATAAGCAACAAACAAAATTTAATTCCTCCATGAAAATTCACTAAACGTCATTTTCAATTTTTCAAGACATTTTTCCATAAATGTTTATTTCAGCCCTGAAAGTCTGACTAAAGACGTCTCTCACACACACACACAAACATGCCACATCGGTGAATCTCTCTGCCCACTTAGACCAGTTCCATCAGCAGCTTCCTCACTTTGCTGGTTGGGATCATAGTGTGTGGTTCTCAACACAAGGACTTCATTCATTTTATTTACACGAACGGCCACGGTGACAGCGCCCCGGCGACAATAACACCTCCTGGAAATACTCAGCACACCGGAATATTTAACACTTGCTTAGAAAGTGTCAATGAATTGCAGTAGATGAGGATACCGAATGATGGAGGGCACCAAAAGCTGTAATAAATGAGGGTTCTTGGAATTCTTTGAAGGCTATTAGAAAAGTGTGTGATATTTAATCTTTTAACTTCTTTTTAACTCCTCTCTATATTTTAATTTGATTAGTAACGCCTTCACCTTACTAAAAAGGAACAAAAGTTTGAGATAGCTGTAGTAACTGACAGCTGCAGCAATTACAGATTTGGTACACGCTGAGAGACACCGCCACGCCTATTCTTGTGCCAGTTTACTCAGAATTGAACATGGCTAGAATACCTTCTTCTTTGCTGATCAGTTCTGCAGTTTCCTCATGTTTTCTTGTTTGTTTTACGAGCCACCCTAATGTCTCAGGCTAACAAAATGTGTGCCATGTCCCCAGTGCTCTGTTCTTCAGGGATGCCTTCAAGAAGACCTATTATATTGCTTTTATCTGGCTCAATATTTCTATTCTCAGACTCACACTGCCTTTATGCAGCCTCAGTTCAGCCTCTGACACAGGGTCCAGATGAGCCCACTCTGCCTGATTGGTCAGCTCTAGTTTCCTCCGCTTCAGAGCAAATATAAATAAACTATAGTGTAAGCCAGTGCTTTGAGTATATGCAATATGGAATATGTCAAGAGCTGACATTAGCCTGCCTGAAAGTGAAGAATAAGTCTTTGAAGTGGTGCTATTTGTCTACCGATTATTTTCTATATATGTTTACTCTCTATTATTTGTAACTTTAGCCATGTTTAATATGAACCTCCAACACTTAACATTATATATATGACAGAAAATAAGGAAACGCTTAAGAGGTCCTCTTTAAACAACAGTTATAATTGATAAGAGATTGAAAAGAGAACCTTCCTCTGCAGTTAACTATTTTCTGTAATGTAGGTAGGGAAGATAACTTTAAATATTGACCTCAGTTTCAATGCTTATGATGTTTATGCAGACCACTGATGTTATGTTTTTTGGAGAGCATTTCCATGGTAAAGTCTGATTATGTTCTGTTTTTCCATTCACAATAATTTACTACATAACATGCCAAGATACACTTTGAAGGCAAAGAAAAATAATGTTGTACTTGCAACATACTATGTGTCAGCACTGCAAAATTTCCCATTATACTCTTCTACAGTCTGAGAGGTTGGGAAAGCAAGTTAACAGATACGGCAATATAAGGTGAAATGTTCTCTTGCTGTCAATACATTGGACATACCAGCACCAAATACTGTCTTTATCAAATTACTGACATTATAATAAGTATTTTTTTAAGTTCTTCTTTCTTTAGGTTACTAATGAAAGGAATATGTGCATCAGTGTGTGTGTGTTACATGTCAGACCTGATGAGCTTTGTTACAGTTTCATCTCAATATATATTGTGAATCTGAACGCGAAGTTCAGTGAATACATACTAATTCCTGATTTTTCAAGAATGACGCGTATGTTTTCCTCTTTATTTACAAAGATAGTTGGATATAGTGAACATGTCTGACTTCTATCAATGCTATATTATATAGCATTATATCAGAATGTGTTACAGAACTGCCTCATGATACTATCACTATAATATGCAATGTGTTATTGTCAATTTTTTTTGTAATTGCAAACCATAAACTTACACAGAGGAATTCAGGGCATTGTAGTTTGGTTAGTTTCAGCTCATCCTACTCAGATAAACATGGTGATTTTTATCAAAGCACTCTGTATCACACACAAAGCTGGCATAAAGATACAAACAGGCATATCTGCAGTGCTAACCCCAATCAAAGCGCACTCTGCTGTGTGTGTTGACAAGTTGTTATTGTACCTGTCTTATGCATGGGTACAATGCACAGTGCACAGTATACTCTGCTCGATACTCTTTCACTTGGTGTCCAGAACTGCTGCTTTCAGTTACATTTTGTGACTATAACGAAGCTCTAGACACACTCCTACCCTGAAGACGGTCCTTATAAATAAACTTCACTTGATATCAGTGTAGGTGAGAGCAGCCAAGTGTGACAGGGTCACATATCTACCCTCATATGTGGAAATCCTCTTTCAGACTTTTTTCTATATATTATGTGATATCTGAGTTCCAGATATGTGTCATAAAGTTACAGTTAACAATAATTCATGCAGAAGGAACTCCATACTCCCACTAAAGTGGAAAATAACATTCTAAGGCAAGCAAGCCCAAATGTGCTTCCTCGGGAATACAATGATAGGCAGGTAATGGTTACCAGAGTTGTTTCTTATCAAGCAGTAGCACTAAAAAATGACTTACTCTGCTGATAACCTTTTGTGGCACCCATAAGGTGTCACATGTGTAAAATCTATTTTTAAAAAAACCCTCTACATCTGCAAAATACATCATAATTACCCTGTAAAAGTCATATGGCACTTAATGGCTATATAACCGAGCCATATGGCAGCACATAGAGTAAATATATAGCGGCACAAATTGTTTAAAACCTCCAGCACAAACTAAACAAAACAGCAAATCTTAAATGTAAATGCTATGTCACGTTGTACTTGAACTGTGCAGAAATAAGCACTGACACTGTTTTGACCTCTCACAAGACTTTACTTGCTTGTCTCGGGTTTACTGTTGATATCAGTGAACAGAGATACTATTTGTACTAACTTATATATAATAGCCATTAAAGTCATTCCGTTTAGGCCAGTCGGGATCTTTCTGTGGAGACCCCTGGATAACGTGAGACCCCTCCCAGATGAGTGGTGCTCCCACCCTCCATCCCACTCACCTGAATATCCCCGTGGAAAAACATGACGTGTTTGTTGTTGCTCTTCTCCTTTGGTTCCGAAGTACACTGATTATCTGTATCAGGCCGCAGGAGCAGCAGGTCGTTAACTCGGCTCGGGACGCAACCGGGAACCGCAGGCAGCCTCTGCAGCCTCTGCAGCGGACTACCAGAGTATGCATCCCGGCTGGCTGCTGCACGCAGCCCCCGGGACTCAGAGGATGTGTTTGCTGCTACAGATGTCATTGCTTTGGCCGCCGTTAGTAAAGTGAAACCCACCGCAACTACTCGGGCTGATAGCATGGACTCTAAAATAAGCAAATGATATGGCGTTTTCTTTCTCCGCAGAGTCACTCCATGCTGCTGCTGCTGTTGTCAGCTAGCTTGTCAACTAACAATAGCTTCGATAGCCACACAGCATCACATTATCTGCGGTTAACCTAAAAACAAGGCCCGGGAGCCTTATTTCGTGGCTATAACCGGAATACTCAGCATTGCACGCCGTCTTCTAACCGTTGACTATCTCTCATTAACGCAGATTTAAACAAAACGTATACCCTCATGTCATTCTGACAGTTTCTGGGTCTTTTTTGTCCACGAAGAGGCGCTGTTTATCAAAAACACACCTACCGACCAAAGCTGCCAGTGGAGAAAGCCAGAACTAACTATTAGCACTAGTGCGCATGTCTTTTTTTTTAATCTTCTCCAAAGATACTTGAGTACAGAGGAGGTGTACTCGTATGTACTTCCGTTTTCGACGAGTGGGTCAACCACAGCAGACAGTCATGCAGTCTAGGGCTAAGGACAAAGAAATATGGCAAAAAATAAAACAAACAAACAGGAAAAACAAAAACAAAGAAAATATATACGGAGATGACTATATTCATAAATAAACGATGCTGTTCAGTTTGGTTTTATTCTTTCCTAAAACGATACGAAGTGATAACATTAGTGTAAAAATATACACAACACCTTAATAGATTCATGAAACACATTAACCATATTGTGGCCCTCACACATACATACATACGTACGTACATTCACACATACATGAAAAAACGCTGTACGGAAAAGTTACATTGCGCCGTCCAGAGAGAGGACGTTTCCAGTAGGTTGGTAACAGGAGGGAACCATCTTGCGCTGAACTCTCTGGTCTTTAGCTAGACTTGCTAAAATGTTCTTGAATACGATTTCGAGGAGCTGGACGTGCATGGTTTACCAGTTGCATTAAAGTTAAGGCTCTTTTGGTGTTTACGCAGAGAAATCAGTTAATTGCGCCTTTCCCCCTTGGTATAACACCAGAGAATACTCTGCACATGTCAGTTCTGAAAGAGAATTCAGTATAACGCAAGTATGCCATACGTGACATGTTTTTGACTTGCATGCCATGGTAGTGAGTTAGTTTACTCCAGTTTGGACTTTGAACAGGTTCTGTAACAGTACAGACAGACAGCACTGATATGGGGCAACACCACCCAGTTTAAGAATTCCCATAGGCCACACTGGACGACTTCATAAACTATTAAACACTAAAATTATTAAACCCTCAGACGCAGTGTAGACATAAGGACACTCTCCTCATCTGCTGAAAGGTAACCTATATTCTTAAACATTTGTCACATGCATTGCTCTGCAGATGTTGCCATGCCCTTTGAACATTTTCTAGAACTGCTCTTGCTGTCATGCTAAACTTTGCAGACTTAGAGAACAACGAATATTGTGTTTTTGTTTGTTTTTGTTTTGTTTGTTACAAGACAATAGCAAATATTCTGTTGCTTGTTGCTGTGATAAAAAAGGCAGCTCCACAAACTGTCTGTAGATGGCATCATCATTAAAGGCATTCATTCATTTTGAATGAACACTATACATTTGGTAGTTTAAAGTTTATGGTAGCCATGCATCCAGTAGAGAATTTCTCCACTAATAGCCAAATAGCCAAGCCGATAAAATTGCTAACTCAAATGCATATAGAGGCAAAGTACAGGTGGATTAACAACAAAAAGGGGGAAAAAAGACTTTTAGTGACCTGGACTTGCTTACACTTTGTGTAACCCTTGTTGAACAGCTGTCACTGTGACAATTAGGGGATAACGGTAAATGTTAAAACTACTAAGCACAATTAGAGTGGAGTCATCATGTTAGCAAAGTGACAGAGTTGTGTTAGTTACACAGCAATATCCATCTGAAGTTTGCTGACATCAGCGAACAGTAGCCACCAGAAACTGCTGGTCATACCAGACCAAGTCACGCAGTAGAAGCGAAACCTCTGAGTGTAATGAAGTGAGCAACAGTGTATTTCACTGTTTATGCATTCAGCTGTGAATGAATTCAATATCTTGGCTACATTTGTGTCCAGATAAATTTTAGCTGTGAGTGGAAAAGTTTACATTTCTACCTTTTTAAAGTATTTGTTTCATCTTAAGTCTGGTCTCTGTTCTTCATATTGAAGTCATGTGCTTTAAGCAGCAGGCTAAGTCATTCAGTGTTGGTGCTGTTGCAGTAACATGGCCTCTAGTTCTTTGGGCAGACAAATGGTGGCTTGTCTCCTCAACATTTCCGAGGCCCGCAGGAAAGACCTGGTGGAGACTGTGGCTAAGGCAGCCTTATACAACACTGAAGGCAAGTGTAATGTTACTCTGTATAGAGACATATGAGTAATGACTACAGTGCTCTTGAAACCTTACATTTCTTATGGCAGCTCTCAAAAGCACATGCTCACACTTGACCTTTTATATAAAATTATGAAATATTTGAAATCGGGCATTTTTTGTAATGATTATACATCAGGTGTTAGACGAGAGGGGACCACAGTACTGAACATCTTTAATGATCATGACTACAACCGCTCTGTCATCACCATCGTGGCCGGCATCGACTCTATCAGTAAGTATTTAATCTTTATGTTTTTTGCTCAAGCCCGACGAGGATATAAAATGTTTGCATTCATTTTCTTACTCTGAGGGACAGATAGAGTCAGCTACTCATTGTAGCACTGCTGCTACAGTAGGGATTCAGTCTCTGTCCCCTGCTTTCCAATCCTCTGAGAGGAAAAAATCCTTTAATAAGCTTTGTCAGGGATTTAAACACAAAAAAAAATTCAGGATGAACATTTTTCTGGCAGAGATCATACTAAAAACTTTATCTTATTGAATGCTTATCCGAAACACAACCTTCTGACAATGCAGGCAAAGCTGTATGTCCTATACTCACCTAAAGACAAATAAATCAACCTAATCTAATACACGACACTGTAACTTTAAAAATGTCTCCATCCCACACATCACATCAGCACCTCACTTTGACAGTATGTTCGATGTACAGCGTTGTTTGATGTAATTTTTGATGTGTTCCAGGGGAGGCGGTTCTGTCTGCATGCGAGAAAGCCTGTGGGCTGATTGACATGAGTGCTCACACTGGGGTCCACCCGTGTATGGGTGCCGTCGACCTCATACCCATCTACCCCCTGGGGGAGGAGGTGCGAGTGGAAGACTGCGCTAAAGAGGCTCGAGGTGAGATGCCATTTGTCTGTGTGTGTGTGTTTGTGTGTGTTATTGTACTTAGAAATATGCCCTGTCCATTTCATTAGCTGTCACGGCACAGTAATCACTGGAGTCTCTTGTTTTGTATTCATGTCCAGCATGTGCTCAGGACAGGGATGTTTTGACTCTACTGAGTGGCGCAAATTCATTTTTCCTTTGCAGTACACTGCTGCAATATGTATTAAATCCTGTGTTTGGTTTCCATTCCTAGTATATGATAGCATAGTCATTTAGGAAGTATCAAAAACTGCCTCTATCTCCCTGATATATTGTAAATGTATATATCCTGTAATACTGTATACTGTGGTGGATGATGATCTGACATCTTTTGCTTCCTGTGCTGGTAATTAGTTTCACAGTTTACCGGCTGACTTAGCAGCCATGCGTCTTGCTGATAATGAGCAGTAACTCAGCATGTGGCCCACATGCCTGAAGTGTGCTCTCAGCATGCTAATCTGTGTGGTGGGATTGCAGAATAATAACTGGCAAGCTCACTAACAATCGCTGTATTTATGTATGTGTGTGCATATTTTTCCTTCTGGCTGAATTATATCCCCTCAGGTGTGTTTAGTCTGGCATGCTCCTATGGTTCTTGTCTATGTATGACATGTGCTCAATTTGCTGGTTAACTAACATGTCTGCATTCTTGCCTGGGCTCAGCTGTGGCTCACGGTCTCACAGAGAGGGTCCGGGGCACCAGTGCCTTCCTGTTTGGCTGGGCAGACTCCCCTCTTCAACGGGGGCTAGCGCAAAGGAGAAAGGAGATGGGCTGGTTCAAGAAGGTGACAGACTTGCAGGAAATCAGGCCCGATCTGGGGACACAGCCACAGAAACGTTTTGGCCTGACAGGTAGAAAAACTCAAATTTTTATCCCAGACATGCTGATGTAGGTAAATGTTTTAGGCTAAAAGGAAGGTTAGAATGTCTCTTTGACAGCATTATACAATGCTGATGACTTAATCTCTGTATTTACACAACTAGTGTTTGTTACAGCCTGATCACAGGCAATCTCTCTCCTCTATTTTGACCTTTTAAAGGCAAAATTTAAACTGATCCAAACAATTAAAGGGCTGCACCTTTTAAAGCTACGTTCTTACAATACTCACATGATTGGAAGAGACTTAATTTCCCTGAGGGAGTCATCCCAAGGGATCAATAAAGTCTAGTCTAAGTCTAGTCTAAGTAATATTGGGAAAGCAAACCTGTAATGAGCTCCCTATCAAGGCTGTGTGGCGGAAACTATAAATATCCATGCATTATTGTTACCTTTTGCTTAGGACATTTTATGCTAACATGTTATTTAAAATGTAAACTAAAAAGGTCCAGTGAATCAGCTTGAAAATTGAATGAAATCAAATAAAAGAAATAGAGCTTATCATAGTGCAAAACCATGGGGGCGATGTTTCTAGACATCCTGGTAGTTGCATGTAACACTAGCGGTGAACCTACCTGGACAAAGATAACCACTTGTTCTGGCTAACTAGGACTGCTAGAGCCTGAAATGATCTTCGGCTGAACTTCAGTCCTCCAATTTCTCATGGTGTAGGCACATTTCAACCAACGTCTTTTATCACATAGCCCATACAGCATGTACTGTAAGGACTGTATGAAGAGAGAAGAATCTTTGAAAACTGGTGTTATCTACCTTGGATTACCTGAGTCCATATTGTTGTTTGGTCATGTAATTCTTACAAACAACTTTGTCAGTCATTGTCAATGTATTTCTACTGCTCCTTTGGTGGTGTTTGATAGACAATCGTCCCCAGAATCAAAGAGTAAAATTGTCTTTCTAGACCGACTGTTGTCTAGTGTTTGGTTTATGTGGAGAAAAGTGTTGTAGGAGTAATGTGTTGCTTTTACAGTTAGTAATTACAGTGTTGTTGTTCTCTGCACCAATGTGCTCGAATAATAAGTAAAAGCTCCAAATACTCATTTTCTGGAGCTGCTGAAAGCAATCCTGGGAACTGCAGTGCAGCACTTACCAAAACAGAAGCAGAAGAGACTGTTTGAGGGACAATGGATACAGCAAAAATGTAAATTACATTGGCTAATGTCCTGCAGGTGTTGGGGCCAGTCCATATGTCATGAACTGCAACGTCACAATCAACACCCAGGACATCGCCATGGGACGGAACATTGCCAAGGCCATTAGAGAGTCAGCCCCTGGGGGCCTACCAGGGGTGCAGGTGTTGGCTTTGCCACATGAGGGCACTGTGGAAATTGCTTGTAATGTGGAAAGCGTGAAGGGTAGCCCACCTAGTCACATGACTGCAGGTGGACCCTGGCCGTCTTTCAGCATCGAGGGACAGCCATACTGTCACGCCCCAGCTTCCCTCATCACGGCGAGGGTTGCGGAATTGGCAGGGAAGCAGGGGGTTGGTACAAAGGGCACATCGTTGGTGGGGTTCACTCCCCATGAGTGTAGGGGCTTAGCAGAGTTAGCACTGTCTCAAGGAATTGCTGAGTTCTGGAAGGAGCAGCGCAGAATCCGTATGTGAAAGCCAATTTAAACTTCAAACAATGGAACATCATCTTTGTTTGATGTCACTTTAATTATCAAGACAACTGACCATTTGTTAAACTGAGCCCCCCTCTGTCACCATCGCTGCACGTGTCAGGTTTCCCATTCATCCATCCATCCGGTGTATTCAAGCTGTTTTTCAAGCTATCAATTTTCAGCTGTTACTTGCTCATTATATCATCCATAGTTATCTAACAGTACCTAATTAAACAGGACTGTGTAACTTTTGCTGACCAGTGGCTACTGCATCCTCTGTTGGGTGGTTAAGGATACTGGAAGCAGTGTACCCCCAGAAGCTAACAGTCCATGTACAGCAAACAAAGCCTGTCAGTCGCTCAGGCAACACAAACTTCATTGAAGGGGTTGATAAATGAAAGAAAGAATCACCAAGCTATCTTCTATTTCTAGCCAGCTAAAGACCCATAGTTGATGGTTTGTGACAGTGCCGTAGAGCGTTAAGCAGCTCCTGCAGGAGACTGTGCCCTCTACATAATGCAAGAGCGGGTGTTCAGGGCGCAAAGTGACAATGACAGAGGCGCCATTCTCCTTTTTACAAGTCAGTGTGCTATCAAAATAATTTTGAAGATATTTAAAATAAAATAGTTGCATTATGTTGCTTTAACTAACAACACAACTGTAAGTTTAGTGAAAACTGCTAATATGAGGCTAAAGCTGCATGTCCCACCATTAAATGATCCAAGCAGAAACATGAAAATGAAGGCACAGCATTGTTCTTTTGTTGTGGGGTAGAGCTTGTTAGCTGTAGCATTATACAGTATACAAAATGTGACCAAAACATATTTGTTTTAGCACAACCTTGATGTTGCTGAGTCTTCACAGGGTCTAATTTTACCTTCAATCCCACAAAATAATGTAGTTAGCTAATGCTAAACTCTCGGATTTGGAGGTCATACTAAGATACTGCTGTAGCTAGTTAGCCAGGCATGCTAAAGAATGCAGCTTACCTTAGTGCAGACCAACGTGCTGTTGAATTCAGAACAGGAAAATGAAAAGACACATCAATCTCTAAACACTCACTGTTACTGGAGTTCCATGCCCACTAATTCAGCATGGGGAAAAAAAATCCAAAGCTGTCGGCAAATAGTCCATTAAATAATTTGAGTGTCCTTTGATTGTTTACAGCATTGTGAATGAATTATTCACTTTTAACTGGAACCTTAATGGCATTGTTTAGTTATTTCACTTGATTTAGAAATATTACTTTAAATAAATACTTTATCAGCCAAATATCTTTTTTCTGGTATTATTTTCATGAGGGGGATCAAGTCAAACTGAAGGTAATATTTCCACATCCTCTATAACACACCTGTCTGCTCAGTACCTTCCTAATCTGACACCTGCAGTAAAAGAGATTTGGGTTTTTATTTCTGTATTTTTCAACTGAGACCAAAACCATAAATCCCAGCATACCATCCTCCAGAGTGGATTTTGAATTATTTTTTTTTAATGTGTGTGTGTGTGTGTGTGCGTGTGCGTGTGTGCGTCATTTCCTGTTTTGAGCAAATTGGACACTTGTGTTTACTGATGAGTCTGTTGATGAGTCTTTTCCCATCATTTTCCACCATCAGCCTTACCATGCATGACTCTGTGGGTGAGTGACCATATGTGTGTGAAACAGCTATTTTTATCAAAAGTCATGGATTCTTCTAGAGAGATCCAGCACTTTGGCAGCATTTCAATTAACATGTTAAAGTGTACAGTGTACAACCCAGTTTGGGAAATCTATAATTTTTTATGGCCATTTACCACCAAAATATGCAAAGCTAATATTTTCTTGTCAATCCTGTAAGTGTAAGCACACGATGTACAGGATTAACTATTTAATAACATGGAGGCGAATTTGGCCAGAGGACAGGTCAGGAATTAACTGGGGCAAGATGATTCCACTCATTTCTTACATAAAGCCAATGTAATGCATTAAATAGCAGCATATTCATGGAGTAAGGAGGTATGGATTTTTGACGGACATTTGATGATAATAACTTGGACTTTACAGACGCAGCATAGAAGCATAGTTAGTTTTTAAAGCCATTAAATGCATCATATAGGATGATGTTTAATTTTATGCAAAGGAAATTAGTGATCGCATTGGCAGTAACTGCCTGATCTGCAGAGTGCTAATCTGTTTACACACAAACCAAGATAGTATGAATCACAAATCTTTCAGTGAGATTGGCACGCTTTAGAATTGTTGTTTTTTTTACTGTCATTATGTTGTGTAATTTTTTCATTTCTCTGCATTTGTAGTTACATAAGGTTGCCCTTTGAGGCAGAAGCTGTGCAATTTTCATCAATGTGTGCGTGCTTCTTTGGATAAGCTCTCTTACTGTGTGAACATTCGCCTCTTTGTATGCCATCCAGCTGAGGCTCTTAGTCACACAAGCAACACAGCGAGCTTCAATGCAGCCTCATTTCGTACGTACATACATGACTGCCCCCCACCACCCCTCCACACACACACACACACATCCTTTCTCTCTCCTCTTGGCTGTCTTCTTCTCCCTTCTGTATCTAGGCACACGTGCACACGCATTTACTCTATGCATAGCACACACACACATATACATGCACTCAGCCTGCCAGGCTTGGGAGCATCAAGGCCTAATCTAGGTCACAGCATAAGCCCAGAGGTATCCTGGTCTCCACACACACACACTTAAACTCACGTATTTAAATTTGGAAAGCAAATTATATATTACATTGCATTACACATAAAATATAAGATCCATTCTGACTCAACTAATTTTCCTTCAGCTAGCCATGAAAAGGTTTTCATTTTGACAGCAGATGCACTTCACATCCCAGGAAGACGAAGACTATAAATAAATCCAGCAAATTTCATATTTTCCAAAAATCTCCTCCCCCATTTTCATTTCCTTCTTTTTCCTCCCAAATAACCTCATTTGTTATGTGACTCAGTCTAATGGCTCTTATGATTGTCACAAGGCCATCATTTCCTTGGTTAAGTGCACTTTCGGATGCTTCCATAGCACATCACTGAATCAGCATCCGTTTAAGAGACGCTTCCCCACTGAAGCCTAACCTAGATCGATTATATGTATCATCTGCTTGAAATAAAGACACGCATCTTCATGCATGCTGCTGCTGCAGTTTATGTGCATCTTTGCAGCAGAAGCACCATAGGATCCCTTTGATATGACTTAGGCTGACAGCGTATCATCCGAGATGCAACTGTGTGTCACAGCACAGAAATAGAGGAGCTTATTTCTTTACATCAGTCTCCAGCCTTCTATAAATATTCCAAAGCTCTCTGTTCTCTCTCTCCCCGCTCTTTCTTTCTGCTTTCTCTGTTCTCCCCCTCCCTCCTTTTCCCTTTCTTTTTCTCCCCCGCCCCCCCCTCTGTTTGTCCATTTTTTCCCTACGCTCTCTCTGCTGCCTCCCACATCTTCTCTTTTCCCTCTGCTCCTGTCGTACAATGTAGAGAAATGCACCTCTTGTCTGTCTAGGAAGAAGCAGTAGTGTTAAGTGGGAACAAAAACACTCTTGTGCTGCATATCATTTCTGCTCCTGCAGGGTTTGTTTTTTCCCCTCTGTCAGTCCTTTGGGGCTATTTAGTGAGATGACAGTGATTTTATCATATCACATGTAGAAATCCTCCTTCCCCTCATTGCTGTACTACTCCAGATTTCCACCAATCAAGTACAGTGTGACGGTTAATCATCATCTCATCCATGACAGTTGAGATGTTTGAATCAAAAATAGGCACATTTACAAGAAAAAAGAGGCCAAGCAGATTTTTATCTGAAGCAACTGCCAGTTAGACGCTGCTATGTAAGCACACAGTGCCATCCTCCCTAACCTATCAGTGTGGGAAGTAAGCGTGCCACCTATGAAGTCAGCAGTCCCCAACCCCCACCCTAAACACATGTTCAACATCCTCTAGGCACAGGCTGAGCAGAGCACTGAGACACAGCTGAGAATTAGAGAGGGGAGAGACAGGGAGAGAGAGAGAGAGAGAGAGAGCGAGAGAGAGCAGTGAAGTGGAAATATGGGTGAGCGTCAGAGAAAGACAGAAATAGAGCGATAAAGCAGTGAATTAGGCAGGCAGGGAGAGGAGGAGGAGAAATAGAGGCAGTCTTTCGCTGGGGCTGTGATGCTTTGCGCGGATGAGGTTATATTCTCATAGCAGAAAGGTATCGTCGTGTGGGTGGATGTGAGAACCCTCATGGATTTGCTCCCTTCTGAGTCTCAGTGGAATTCATCGCATCTGGATCCAAAACAGCTGCAGACAGAGGATGCTACCGTGGCTGGGATCTAGGATCCATGTGGGCCTGTGACGTATGCGCTCCCCTCCGTGGCTATCTTCCTCCCCATAAGGATGGCTCCGGCAGCACTGACCCAGATTGTGGAGTGGCGGCTCTTCGCTGTGGGCTGCTCCTTGGTTTGTCTGTGAATGTGAATACGGACGAGACATGCTCTACACCTCGGCAGAGACTTCTGAGCCCGCTGCCTCTGCTGACATCTGTCTCTGTGGATACACACAGCAACCGACAGGGTAAGGATGCACTGCTCTGACCTGCACGCTCAAATGTCAAGGTGATGGATTTTGAGTGTGTGTGCCTGTGTGTTGTATGAATACCTTACAAATTACTACAACCATGTAGATCCATTTTTTGTTTTCCACTCATGTGTCTGCTCCTTCTTGGACACAACCACAAAACAAAAAAATTTGGGCTTCACAGCGCACCATAGTGTGGCTTCCATAATGAACTGAATGCCATATTGTATGCATGCAAAATGCAGAATAGCTCCATGTATAATGTATGACCTGGGAGATATCATAGTGAGCAACAAGTAACTGTGCTTCCCCCAAAGTACCAAAGAAAGTAGGCTAGGATGGCACAGGCAGAGAAAACCTGGATAAATGATTTATTAAAGTCTTTTTGGTTTCTGAAAGCATTTACCTTTAGTCTGCTTGGTGGGAACAATGGGCATGGGGCGAAAGCTATTTGTTCCTTTATACTAGGAAGGATAAATTTGATTCAACTGAATCCCAAATGAACCAGTCTAATAAACATCATCCAAGTCATTTCCTCCTCAGTCTAGTCAGTGTAGGCCAGTTCAGCTCAGGTCAACTTAGTTCAGTTGAATTTAATTTTATTCAGTGCCCTTAAAAACTTGATAAGATACATCAAAGATTAACATGTCATCTAACCACAAAACAAAGTAGCAGGAGTCATTTGACCAGAGATTATACACTTTTACCAGAGGTCAGACAAAGGTCAGAAGGTCAAAAAAGGGCAAAACTGTCTCATTCCATTTAGTAATTACACACATGCTGTATCATTGTGAGGAGTGCCGACTTCAGGCCTTTCACTTGTGATAATTATATTCATATTTGTTTTCCCTTGGATGCTGATTTAGTAGCGTGAGAAAGATGTTTGTAATTCTACTGACTTATTTAAAAAGGGTCAGTCGACCGTCACAGAGAAGGGGGGAGATGCAATCACTTATAATGGGGGGATGACACACATTTTCAGACAATCTCTCCTGAGAGACATTCATAAAATTTCAGTGTTGTTGTTTACATGATAAGTGACAGAATTAGCTGTGTCAATAATGAGAGCTTGATAGAGAAGTTCAAACCCTGCCTCCTTCCTCACCCCCACACACATGGCCAATCACAGCATGAAGTGGGTGTGAATGTTGGATTGCCAGTTTTGGAAAGTTACAGAAATGGCTGGACACAACCCCTAACCTGTGGGGTGAGGGGTTTCTATTTAATCCAACTGTCCTAGTTGGCATCTGGACCAAACACCATATCATGTTTTAATGACCATGTGCCACCAATGGCACAAATGTTCAAACCATATGTCTAATTACCGTCTACACAATGGTATCAGCAGGACAGACTCAAGTCTGTAACACTATACTGGGTAGAGCCTCCTTTTGCTCTCCAAACAGCCCCAGTTCTTCGCGGCATGGATTCCACAAGATGTTGGAAACAATCCTCTGAGACTCTGCTTCAAGTTGGCATGATTGCATCACATAATTTCTGCAGATCTGTCAGCTGCACCTTCATGCTGCCAACCTCCTGTTCTACCACATCCCAAAGGTGTTCTACTATTCAGATCTGGTGACTGGGGTGGTCACTGAAGTAACTGAACTCATTGTCATGTCCATGAAAGTTTGAGACAACGTTTGCTTTGTAACATAGTGCATTATCATATTGGAAGGAACCATTAGAAGATGATCAGTTGTGGCCATACAGGGATGAACAACAATAGGCTATAGGCAGATAGGCTGTGGCATTCAAACAATGAATGATGGGAATTAAGGGGCCCAAAGTGTGCCAAGAAGACATTTCCCACACCATTACACCACTACCATCAGCTTGGGCTGTTGACCGTAGGTAGGTTTAGTCCATGGATTCATGGTCTTGGACCCTGCCATCTGCATTCCTCAGTAGAAATCCAGACTCATCAGACCAGGCCATGTTTTCTCTAGTCTTCACTTGTTCATGTGTTGTGCATTCTGAGAGGGTTTCTGTTCACCACAGTTGTAATGAGGTTATCTGAGTTACCATAGCCTGTCTGTCAGCTCCAACCTGTCTGGCCATTCTTCTCTGACCTCTCTCATCAACAAGGCATTTCTGTCTGCATGGATGAATGGATGTTTTTTTTTTCTTTACACCATTCTGAATGAGCTCTAGAGAGTGTTACGTGTGAAAATCCCAGGAGATCAGCAGTTTCTAAACAGCCCATCTGACACCAACAATCATGCCACAGTCAAAGTCACTGAGTTCACATTTTTCCCCATTCTGATGTTTGATGTGAACATTAGGTGAAGCCCCTGACGTGTATCTGGATGATTTTATGTATTGCACTGGTGCACTGGCTGATCGTTGCATGAATAAGTGTACTGGTGTTCCTATTGAAGTGCTCAGTAAGTGTAAATTTGTCTTCCTTAGTTATGTCATGGAAAATATGGCTTCATTTAAGAGTGATGTTACATACCTAAAGACCATCAAGAGAACTTTCCAGTAATTACAAAAATCTGTAGTCAACACTTCTAAAGGGGTTTGACATCACCTAAAGGTGTCTCTTGCTCACATGTCCTGCAAGCCATTAGAATGGCTACAGTATATTTGTGTGGGTGTAGTGCTAATGACAGTTGTAGGAACAGCAGTGTTTCCAGTGGTTGCTATTGTACCAGACTGGTTATTAGACCATTCATGGTGCTGTAGCTTCTTAGCTCAACAGAACGAACGGAAAGAGTTAACATGTGAAGTGGCTAAATAGAGAGCTGAAGCAAATGTGACAGCTGTGAATTACAGTGAAAAAAGAAAAGTGAACAACTAGGCCCTGTCCCCCATGGCAAAGAAATTACCACACAGACTCTGACCTATTACACAAACTTAACTGCTCCACTGATATGGCATTCAAAAATATAAGGATTTGTCAATTCACATACTCTTGCCTCTGTTACTGCTGTGTGACTTCCACTACAATATCCAGCCTCACTTATTTCCTCAACATCCTCTGATACTTAGTTACTTAGTTACTACTTACTTAGTTAGTTGACTTATTCAATAGTAGGAGACATCTGTAAAGTATTATTGTAGCAACATGGATAACCTGACCTCAATGCAGAAAAAGCCTGCATGTACAGTAGCTCAGGGCAAGGGGATAACATTGTCTGTAGCTGCATCTATTTCATGTTTGGTGCATTGAGGCATATAGTCTAATGCATTCGATTGGGAGACAAGATGAGGGCATTGTGCAGCCACATAAAAGGGGTCAGCAGTAGCCTAAAGGTTAAAGAAGGGTTTTGACAGGGAGAGCTGTCACTGGAGTCTTCCTGCTGGTCATGAATATGTGGGTAAAACGTGAGTTAAGATCTCTTTCAGGAGCCATTGTAGATAAGTCTTAAATCTGCAGTAATCAGTATCTTTGAAATGAACATAGACTCAGTGTTAAAGAGACTATTTAGTCTATTTTAGCCAGTTGCTTTGTTTGCAAATGAGCTGTGTGTTCTAAGATGATTTTATTAACCTCTTGAAAGCCGTTTTAACAAAAAAGCTCAGATTAGCCCACTGTATGCTACCTGTCCAACACCAAATGGCAGACAAAATTAGCAACTAGCTAATGAATGAAGCTAAGCATCTATCAATAAACACCCAGATCAATGTCAGAGGAGACCAAAAAAGAGCTAAAAGGAGAGTTGATTTCAGACTTAAATGTCACAGAACACATGGCTCAAAATGGATTCAGATTTGTTCTGCTTCTGCATGGGCCTTAGTGCTCTGAGCAGTGAGTCCACCGTTCAACTCCCGATGCATGTCACTCTCTGCACTCTCTGCATGTCACTCTCTCTCCCCATTTCCTGTCTCTCTTCACTTTTCTATCAAATAAAGGCAAAAAGCCAGAAGAAGTACTTGAATTGCTGCATAACTGAATGCAGCTATGCAGCTAGTAACCATGATATATTTTTACATAACCATGTTTTGTTATATGCTTGCATGTGATGAAACACTATAACAGCATATTTACCAAGAGTTGCGATGCTGCCACATTGTACTTCTAAAAGTGTTGACTGGTTTGTCAGGTTACACCTAGTTATGTAGCCAACACTGCCACAGCCATCTAATAACAGCCAGGTGGTATAAATTCAACAGCAGCTGCCAACTTGCTAAAACATATTAGCTGTAAACAGCTGTGTTAGCTTCTATTCCTGGTGACCCTTGGTATCAGTCAACAGGCTTCTTTCACAGAAGACATTTTCACATGTTAGACAAACAAAGAAATTAATGGCTGGATTTGATATTGTTAACATGTTAACAAGAAGTTGTCTATTTATACATCTATTTATTTGGAGTTGTGTGTCTGGCTAGATGATAAATCTATCTGTCTTTGTCTCCACCAACATATCTGGCTCTTCAGCTGCTAAATGCTTCACTGTGTTCATATGGTAGTCAGTAACTTGCCGTCTGCTGTTTTGATGCTGAGCAGGGAGTGTATAGTGGTTAGTCACAAAATCTTTCAGTTTGTGCTTGCATATAGCATATAGTGGGTTTATAAGATGCATAAAAAACAACTAGTGATAGATGTCCTGTAAAATTATCAATGTTAGTTTTGGCCTCCTCTAGCATATATGATCTTAGATCTAATTAAAATGTTCAGCAGAGTGGAACTGAGAAAGAGCATGTGTGCTTAGCTGAATCATTCTCTGAATAAATAAAAGTTAAAATTAAAACCAAATCTGTAATAAATAGCTCTTCATCAAAGATTTAACTTGACTGTTCCATAAAAATTTGCTGCAGAATCAGATTAGAGGCTGTGAACGACAGAATGGTAACAGCATTACAGTGAGTTAGAACCTTTGCAACATCAAGGACGCATAAAAAATAGCTTTGTGCTAAAAATATCTCAACCAAGGACTATTTATGGAGTGGAAGCAGAGAGGGATGCATAATATTTCCATGTTTACTAGATCAATAAAAAAAAAACTCTCAAATACTGTCAGGATTTAGATGGGCTCATGACTAACAGAGGGAGGTTTTTTTTTATGGACATTTCAGTATTTCTCCATCAGTCACAGGGTCAGTCATTAGTCACTGCATTTATTTTATTATTTGTTTTTTGTTGTTGTTATAGTTTCTGTGTATGCTCAGAGTTAACAAATCTGTCTTTTATTAATTCTGACAACTCTAAGCTTTTATATAGCGTGACTGTTCATTAAACCTGTCCTTTTAGCTATCCTAATGGTACAACTTTAGGGATGGCAATGTTGGTCTCTCAGTTGATCAGTCCACCACTTTGGTCCAGTCTGAAATATTTTGCCAACTACACAATGAAATGCCATTATATTCTATAAAGACATTCATGGTCCCTAGAAGATGAATCCTGCTCGTCAACAATTGGAGGGATTGTCATGAAATTTATCACAGATATTCAAAGACTCTAGAGAATAAATTGCTTTTGGTAATGCCTTGACAAAATTTTCAACTTTTTCAGTGAAATATATTAACATATACTTGATGGATTATCAGTACATTATGTATAGAAACTTTGTAATGAATCCTACACTAGCTTTGGTGATCCCTTGATTTTTCCTCTTGCACCACTGGAAGATTGACATTTTTGGTTGTTATTAAAATATCTCCACAACAGTTGGATGGATTGCTGTGAAAAATTTCCATCTTCTGTTCCTCAGAGGATGGAAATTTAAAGTTGTCCAGTATTTTGGAATCTGACCAAATATCTGCAAAAATGACATCCCATTACCCATCATGCTAAGTGCTAATTAGCCATAATCATGCTGACATGTTAAACTAAGATAGAGCTGCTTGACATCAACGTGCTACCATTGTCATGGTGAGCATGTTGGCAAACTAATGTCAGCATTTACCTAAAAGCTCCACTGTACCTAAGCACAGCCTCACAGAGCTGCCAGCTTGACTGTAGACTCCATCAGTCTTGTTGAATTTATGTTTTTCAGTGTCATACATGCATACAGTGATGACCACGCAATAGCCAGCCTTGGATTATTGTTTGCTTAACCAAGGGTCACGGCAATTTATGTTTGTGTCCAAAGAATTACAAATTTACTGGCCAAGTGTTAGCGCACATATGCAGATTTCTTGAATTGGTCATGACACCTATTAAATTGACAAAATTAACTAGTAAGTTTCAGATTGTAGCAGCCCACTGTATATGAGTGGTAGCAGTACATAGAGGAGCACATAAACTAAGTAGCACAGAAAGACAATGAAGGTACAAATTAGAGAAAGAAAATAGGTTTTCATATCATCATCACTCCGATCTCATGGTTCTCAGACTGCTCTGATATTAATCTATGAAATTGAGGGCTAAAAACGATACTCAACAAAAGCTATCTAATTCACAGAGTTGTTCTATTCTCCTTGTGTACACAATACAAGTTGTCTGAGTTCCGAGCCTCAGCTTGATGTCTAGAAGTGTACCCAGAATTCCATTTTAAATCTACATTTCCTGTACCACTCATTTCCCTGTGTGAGTGGTATGGCACAGTCACAGGACTGGCTCGCCACTATATCAGCAGGATGTGATTTGAGGGAGAAGTATGTATTCATTAAATACCCAGGGGGCAAAATCTCAGCAAGGTCCTGTCCTAATTCATTCCAACATCAATGCCAGAGGCTGAACTGTAGCCTTGATTATACCAATTTATCCTCCCACCCACCCAAAAGGAAGACATGTAATTACACTATTTACACTGGAGTGCTTCCCTCACTGAGAGGTCTCCAAGTAAACACACGCCAGCTTTGTTTTTCTTCTGCATTGCAGCACTGTGATCAAAAAGTACAATGAATTTTCCAACTGTTTGTCTCAGTGGCACTGATGGTATGGTACTGAAAGTACTGATAAGTATGTTAGGATATGTAAACACTGTAATAGGGGCTCTTATGCAGACTGAATACTGTCATCTCATGCAAGTACACAGTGATCAGTGTAACTTTGTTACATGATAATCAGATTACCATTGTAACTGCATAATGTTGTATTGATGATGATATTGCTGAACGCAGGTTTAGGCAGGTAATTGTTAGCCTGTAATGAACTGAATGAAGTTTTCTCCCATCACTCAGACTATCTGAATATAAAAGAAATTCTCTTTATAAGATTTTTATGCATTGCTCAAGAGCTCAGTGTGTTGCTGCCTACAGGAAGAAAACATGAGCCAATTAAGACAAAAATCCTCACCACTTAGAAAAACACACAAGCAAATTTAAAGGAATAAATCACCACTTTGAGAACCCTGGTTATTTGCTGTCTTTCTGTGAGTGAGATGATTGATGTCTAGGGACCCTAAATACCGGTGAACACATGATTAGCTGAAGTCAGCAACTTGTCAGTGATGTTGCAAAATGAGAAAACAACATTTAGTTTAGTTTTAAATCAGCTACAACAGTCTTACAATGTCAAAAGGATTTCTGGTGGTGATAGCCTACAGAAAACTATCACCTGAATCTGCAGTTTGCCTCAGCTTTGTGGACCTTTATAGTGACTTTCAGCTCATTGTTTAGCTGTCTGACCCACAACTTTATTGTTGTGGCTCACTGTCTCCGCTCTCAGCACTTTTTCAACTGCGGTAGGTAGCTCTAAAAAAGTTCTGAAAATCCACTGCACACTACCTGCTCAACACCAAGCAGCAGGCAGACACAGTTAGTGACTAGCAGATGGACACATAGTGGAGCACTTAGCAGCTGAAGAAAGAGGTTTAATATTCTAAATACATTATGCATGTTCAATATCTGTTATCATAGTGTTGAGGTCATTTCTTTTTTTTACATTTCCTTTTCTTTTGTCTATTGACAGTAAGTTGCAGTCTGCTGAGCTCTCTGTTCAATAATAGTTTTGTTGCTTTGTTCTGTACTTAATTTTAGATACCTTCCACTTATACCATCTACATTTCATGGGGAGTCATAGCTTTTATTTAACTAGATTTCTTTAACTGCTAACATGCACTGATGCACTTTAATTGTTCTTCTCTCTCTTAGTGTATTTTTTGTTTTTTGGATCTAAATCCTCAATATTTATGCCTCTCTTGTGAGTAAAGTCATTATTTCACTCCCATTGAGATGCATGAATGAATAAAACTTATCAGTGTATATAGTTTAGCGAAGATAGAACTGACCTGTGTTGGTGATTGTTACATTTGTACACTGGCCTGATCTTGTCCATAGAACTGTGCGTCACTGTGTGGATGACGTTTAGGAATAGAGATCTCTCAGTATAATGGGCTTATAATGATGTGCATTTACAGTAGCCTATTGTATTCTATGTGCAGTGTAAGTGTGCAACTGACATTTCCGTACATCCCCAGGGAAACATAGAACCAGCTGATCTATAGAAATAACATCACAATGGGTACAGTTGAAGAGCTCTGCATACAAATGAGACATCCACTGTTTTACACAATTATTTGCAGCTCAAAGTGAACATTTACATAGATTTATTACAACATTCTGCGCAGTTACTTGTGAAAAAATAAAATTCTCTGTCAGTATTTCACACTAAAATAATACATGTAAGCAAACCCGTAGACTCAACACACTTCAGAGGAGAAAAGAAGATTTGCGTGTTCCCAGACTAGATCATTTTTCTTTAACAGGTATGTTAAGTTAGGTGTTCTCCTTTCAAACAGATGGAATATTTGTGAACATCATTGTCATATAACTCATTTAAAGATAGCATGTAACTCAGTTGACAGAGCCAACATCAGTAGGCTGAGGTGTAATCTGGCTCATAGATGGGTATCTTGCCCATTTTCCTCTCCTTCTCTAGCTCTGCTTTCAGTGTGGCTCAATGGAGACACAATAAAATCGCAAAATGAACTCACACGTACATGCAAGGAAGCAGGTGATAGATTCAGATGATGCAAGTCTACAGAGGAAACTGACTGAAGAACCCCATCTACTGGCCAAGTATTGAGAAACATATTTATGTTGTCACACAAGCCCACCAGATGTTCAACCCAACAGTTCAAAGATGTAAGAAAACAGTAGTTCAGATATCATTTATCCATAAGGCATTCATAAATATAACTTGATTAAAATTAAAAATTAAAATTAAGCACAAACCTATTAAAATGTTATAAAATTACATTGTGTTTCCACGAGAGAAGCAACATATTTCAGCATTATTCAGACTGTTTAATGTGGAAATTGTAGAAGGAAACAAGATGGCTCTTAGTGTCATGATTGAGTCAATAAAAAATTAAAAAAACAGGTAACCTATATAATAAACACCTCAGAAAGGGCCTTTTATCACAACAGACATTTTGACATGTTATAATAGGAAAAGCACAGGTCTAGAATGCAGCCATCATTGAGCTTTTTCTGCTATGATATGTCAAAACTAAACAGTCTGTTCAGGTTAGGTTACTATATTTAAACTATTGATATCTATATTAATATCAAAAAAGACAGTGGTATGCTCAAAGGATTAACCTTATAATGCAGTAAAAAAAACAGAGATAGGTTGAAATCTTCATGTACAGCTGAAAAGGAGCCATTTGGAATTTATGATACAAAGCCTCCATTAGATACATGGCTGCCTCAACAGAACCGTGAACAAATCTTTTTTTCTTAGCGAGAGACTGTACTATTTAACTGGAGCCAGGCTTAATGTACTGTAAAAAAGAAAGGAAAAGGAAACAAGGACAACAGCCATGGCTCTATGGTGATAAATCACTCGCCCAGTAATCTAAAGTAAACATATCACAAGTGGATTTGGCTGTTAATATCCGTAATAGCGGGACTGTAAAAGATAAATAAAAAAACAGTGAAAGTCTGTCTCTCTCTCTCTCTCTCTCTCTCTCTCTCTCTCTAGTTATGAATAAAGAGTAGTTTCAACCTTAGATCTTCAACATCAATATGTTATTTCATTGTATGATATATATATCATAAATTATATGATAATATAATAATAAAGGGTCTGAAATCAGTTTCCTCTCTCAGGCTTGGATATATTGTTGCATTAAGTTTAAAAATCCAAATACATTCAAAAGAAAGATGGATACATTTCTTTTCTTTTTGTATGTCCTGCATATGAAAACAATTACATGGATATGTGTGATGAAATAATGCACAGGACAAAATTTCACAGATTTATGTGGCAAAAAATTGTTCCAGAGCTTTTCACTATATTGCATAACCTTTCTTTGCCCCAACTATATATGCAGGTAATGCAGATACACAGTGGTTCAGGGCTCACACAGATGGACCCTTCTTTATCAGCTAATTTTATCTTGCCACTATTATATCAAATAAGCTCAAACATCTCTGGCGCTGAGTCTACAGTGTTCATGAGGCAACTAAACTTTATCACAAGTAAGTATTTATTGTACTCTGTGAGCCAAGTCGTTAAGCAAATAGTGTCCATAGTTTATGGGCTCATACTTCTATGTTACATCTCTCAGTTAAGTTTAAACAAGGATTAATGGATGATTTGAAGTTCAAAAATGTGCAGACATGCCAGTGAGGAATTCTGGGTGATGCTGCATTGGGCCCACTTTGGTCATCTTGCGCTGGGGCCCAGTGCTGGCTCATTACACCACTGCTTTGTCCAGCTGTAATGGAACTGTCATCGTTCAAATCTCCATTTTGCTGAGCACTTTTAGAACATCAGAGCCATGTTGGCATAGAGTTGAGATTGAATTAATTAATTAATTCTTGATACCACCACAACTAAGTTCCAATGTCAAAAATGAACTCTGCTATTACTGTTTCTCTACTGCTATTGCTATTCTATTTTTATTTTACTGTACAATATTTTACTGTCAATGTTACTTCCTTATAAAATAAAGTGTGTACTTTAGTTAGTACTTTAATTCTCTAATTTATGTTAAATGTGTGCAATGATCCTACATCCTGGTAGTGATCTGCAAACACCACTAGATGGCAGCGCTGATTCAAATTTTACACCCTTGCCAGGCCCAAATTTAGACTTTTTCAGTGTAAAATATACAACACCCTAAAGATCTGAAAAAGCTTGGGTAACATTTTTACCAGTCCCACAATATCAGTTCATTTTGGACTACTTTCTTTGTTTAATGGTTTTGTCCCTGACTTTGCATCTAATGAATGAAGAAAAATTTGACTAATTTTTATCCACTTAGTACAGGCCTGTTATTCTTGACCGTGTTTATATGCCCTCATGGTTTGAAGGACAGACGAATAATGTGGAAGATCAGATTAATACATTTTCTAAAAGAAAATAATAGTGTTGTGTAATTGAAAAACTGATATTCCTGGCATGAAGGATGATTCAGAATGATCATTTGGTCAATTGTTTACAGTAAATCACTATTATTTTACTTTAGTAATGATCAGTAATTCTTATCTTTTTAAATCCTAATATCTAATTTAAACCAGTTCCCAGAACAGGACTGATCACATGACTGTTAATTGAATGACCTTCTGTACTGACCCTGAAGTATCTGCTTGCAAGTACAAACCCAGTGAAAATGTGGCTGTGTGTCAGAGTCTTGACTCCTGTGTTACTTGACTGAAAAATGATGAGCATATTCCAGTATACCTCATTAACCTATGAATAATGCTTATTGGGAATGTGAGCAGGTGTGACTGTGAGGACAGTTTGATGCTTGATCTGTTTTAATTTATGCACATTAATTAAGTTTAGTTGCCAGAAATATCTACACAAAGTCACTGTTCTGAAAATGTTCTTTCACCTCTAAAACTGAAAGAGGAGAGTTTTGTTTTGTTTTGACTTGCTATTGTTCTGTGTGCATTTTTCAGTGCTAAAATATTTCACTTGAAGAGATGTGGTATTACTGTTGTCTGTTAACTGTAGTAAGAGTAACATTGTTAAGCAGCTTTTTCACAACAACCATTTATACATGCTAAGTTGTATTTCATTTTGCTAATTACAGGATACTGGAGGCAGATAAATCTGGTGTGAATAATCAAATTAACAATGGCCACATTCCATTTAGGTGCTTCATTTTCATGGTTCTGGTATTGCTCCTGCAGAGCTGAGCCTTGTTCAATGTTCATGCACATTCTTCTCAACAAAAACCACTGGTCTGAATGGAAACTGACTTTGCTGCAAACATGTTTTTTTGTTAGTTTTTTTTTTTTTTTTTTTTTTTAAAGCATAGGTGAGTTAGTGAAACCTCAGCTTTTGTTGCTGTACTGCAGCACTGCATGGTGGAGTAGAAATAATTGAAAGTGATGGCTAAAGTGAGTCACAGGAAGCCAAACTGGTGGCTAGAGGCTGGTATTATTAGCAGGCTGTAAGAAAGAAAGAAAAAAACAGGGATTCATTATCAGTTTGACTGACACTTCTATTGGCCACTTCATAGCTCTCCATAGACTGATGCTGTAGAAGAAATAGCTTTTCTTCACAAAGATTTCCATTACTCTAATGCAAAAAAAGCAGTAATCTATAGCGAGAAATTATCATATTATTATTATATATCAGGTTTTTCAGGACATGCTACAGCCAGTATCAGCAATCACATATATTGTGTTCTTACCTCATGCTTACAGTCGGCAGCACAGCATGAACAGCTCACAGAGGTGTTAACTCTCTTTTGAATATGTAGCACAGCTTTTTTTTTAGGTTAGCAATATCCAGACAGGTAAACACCCAAAAGACGAGCCCCAAGGTAATACAGTTATTGTAATATTAACCACACTTGTACTTTTGCTGCCTTAACTGTGTGAGGACCTCCTTAAATCTTTTTAAATATACAGGTATTTGATTCCAAAATGACAGTTTACCCCAAGGCCCTGTATAAATGTCATGAGTAGGGAGTTTGTCTAACTCAGAACCTGTCAGCTGTGGGGAAAACACGGATGTCCTTGCTAATACAAACCTACATTGTGTGAGGTGGAGAGAGGAGAGGAGAGGCTGCACACTGGTCCTGCTCTTTTCCAAACAAGTAAAGTTGCTGACAAAGTGTGCTTTTATAGAGAGAGAAAGAGAGAGAGAGAGGTGGTGTTGGTGGTGGGCAGGTGGGGAATGAACAGATGTACTGTATGTTTGAAATCTTCAGTGGGATTATGATATGCAAGATTAACAACTAACTAACTGTGTTTACTCCTCTCCCCTACAGCTACGCCACAGTGACTGATCCATAATAATAATCCCCAGCTGGAGAACAAACAACATCTGGACGCAGAGAGAAGGGAGAGGGTGAAGTCTCAGCAGGGTGGGCGGCAGATGGTGACACTGCAGCAGCACTTCTCCAGGTAGCACCTTCACCACACCGGGCTGAAGGAAGCTGTAATACAGTTTTGTACTTTGCCGCAGCCTGACCTAAGTTTTTAGGCCAATACCAGCGCAGATATTTACAAACTTGAAGGGGAACTCGACCAGTTACACACATCAAAGTCCATTTACAGGTTTTGGGGGGAATTGCTGTATATGTGAAAAAGCTGTAAAAAGCCTTTCGTGGTTCCACAGGGAGCTGCACAAAATCTGATAAATTCAGATGGGCTACAAGTTTCAAGATGAAGAAAAAAAATGGGGGTGTAGAGTTAAAAAGAAGCCGCTCCCCCGACTTCTGTAGCCTCCACCTCATCTTTGCTTGAGGTTAGAGGCTCAAGGCTACATTAGCCGCTACCAGCATAAAACACCATGCCACATGGAGAGCCATTTCCCCTACAGACCTCCATGATGGTTATGGAGTAATGTAGGGGCTGATTTCGGTATTGCAAGATGTCCAGTGACAAATTCATGACAGATTAGTTTATTTTTTGTTCGGAAAATGAGAGCCACTGTTCTCCTCAATACACTCAAGCCATCAGCTGGTCAACATTATAGCTTACAGCAAGGGAAATTAGGTTTCTCTGTGAGGTACATTGTTTTTAGAGAATTACCCCTCTATCACAGTATATGATAGATAGCAGATTAAAAGCTGGTGGCCACAACTCAATGACAAAAACCATCCAACATCACAACGAACATAATGCATAGCATACATCCATCAAAGGCCAAACACCAAACATGATGAACTGCCTGGCTTCTGTGGTGACATCCGACAGTTTCATTACCTTGAGAGCCCACTTTATGTAGAGGTCGTCTTTGAAAGAAAAAAAATTTACTCAATTTTATTGGACGCTCAAGCTTGATATGAAGTGTCAGCCATCTGCAGTGAGAGACGACTACCGTGTCCCAACTTATTGATCTCCCCCTCCCAGCGTGTGATAAGGGGAAATAATAACTAAGCATTATGTCCGGCCAACTGTTCGGCTGCCTACGGCCCCTCGTGATCCCAAGTTTGATCCCATCTGCATATGCTCAGCGAGGTGTGAGATTAGACCCCAACGATTTGTGTCCATGAGTTAATTCACCCCTGCCATGGATTTGATCTTCTGCCAGTATTTAGGGAAAATTAGATATTAGTTTTTTTTCCCCCCTCCTTGCTCGCATAGGGTGATGTTTTAGTCAGCTGTAGATCACACCTTATAATTCTTAACAGACATAACTATGTTTCCCTTAAATTATATGACATTCTTGCATTCTATATTTTTAGGTCCATTTGATCTTCTTACATGCAGACAGGGTCTCACAAAGCAGCCTTTTAAAGCAAACCCTGACTTTCAGTGTTCTGATGAAATACTCATTTGCTGGTGACATGCCTTTAAACATTTGCCTCTGAGGACCTTGCGAGTGAAGTTCAGGAAGATCTTTTCTGTTTCATTTTTTATTTACAGAGGAACTTTATCACCAAGAACTTGAAGTTGGCTTCCAAGGGTTTTAGATATTTGACACATAAAGAGATCTAAGTAGTTTCAGTGCTTTTTAAACTCATGACAATAATCTTTGAGTAATTTGCTAGTGCACCATTTGAGCTGCTATATACCCTTTTTGTCCTTTTTTTCATTTCTGTAATATTACACATATGTAATGTACATGCATTGTCTTGATTCAAATTGTGTCATTGATCAATAAGTTACAGTACACTGTGAATTATTTTAACATTTGTTGAAATTAAAGCAATTCTCTCTTACCTTGAGAGTGGGAATTGTAATTTAAGATATATAGGACAAGGTCTAGTAAGAGCGGAGTGCCTCAGCTTGAACACTGAATAAAGTAGCAACAAAATGAGCTTTTACTTGATTCTTTTACGCTTTATTATTCAAATACACCCAAATCACGGATTAAAACCCATGAGAACAGAAAAGCATCAAGATGGTCCCCATAAAGCTTGGTATTCACTGAGGTGGGGAAAGGGGTCACATCACTACTTAAGGAAGAAACTAGGCCATTCATTCATACATTGTTGTGCATAATGAGCTGAATGTCTTGCTTTGAAAAATGAGTCCTATGGCAACATGTCACAGAGCAGCAGAAACCCCTCCAGTAAGAAAGAAGGGGTCATTTCCATTTAAGACAAATATCTATGCATGGTCACTGAAGCAATGTTATATACATAGAGTAAACACATGCATGGGTGCACATGTGTGTCTACGTATGATGCGTAAAATGTGTATGTACTGCACAATATGCTGTTTCTGTTGTGCAAATAACACTACATGCAGGTATTTATGATTTCAAGATTTCTTACAATAATAGAAACCAATAAAAATTGATTATGTATGAGTCCACATTTTTATATTTAATAAACAATTTTTAGCTACCAGGATTGAGCTAAATGCTTTCTAACTCATACGCTTGTCAGCTAAAATCCAAATTCAAGCAGTCAGTATAGTTGCTGTGCTCTGACTACTTAAATTTGATGAATCACTTAAAACCACTACATTGTATGTAAAATTTTAAGATTTCTGACTTTTGCACCTCTCAGTGGCAGCATCAAAAACAATCTGTGGCACACAGCAATGCATGCTGCTTTTAATATAAATGCTAGTTTTTTTTTTAATATAAGCAACACAATTTACAGACCTTGTTACTTCGTGTAATTATTTGTAGGATGTACTCACACTAGGCCGGGTCAAGTTAGAAATAAAATACTGTTATTGTTTTAGTCATCATTAAATCCTCAAAGAAATCAAGAATAATGAAATCCTTGGGTAGCACGTTTCATTGCATGTTTTACAAATAGCTCTTACTGAAGCTATTGGCTGAATCCAGATAATTATTTTCATTTATTGGCTGGATGTCAGTTGATTTTTATTAAAAGATAAATGTTGACTCATAATATCTGTCCAAACCTAACTATAGTTTGTGGTGGGAGTGTAAGCAGTGACTACATACTTCAGAAAATAATTGCATGTCTTTACAGATCCGTAGAGTAGCCAGTGCCACAATGCAACATTTTGCCTAATCCTGTTTCCTACTAGCTGAGTGAAAGGCAAAAATTCAGTGTTCATTCAGAAGCAATTCTGAAATGAGGTTCAACACAGAGGGACAATCAGACCACAGACGTCTCTCTTGCCTGACTGCAAGAGACTGGGATGGCACGGAAAGTATACGAGGCCTCGTATGGGTAGAGTCAGACAGGGTGGGAGCTTGTTTTTTCCCCCTTTCTGAGAGCACTCAGCTGCACATTATTTCCCTCATGGTCCACAGAGAGACCAAGAGACCCACTTTCCCTTCAGTGCCCAATCACAAACACAGAATGATGACTAATTCTGAACTGAGGAAACTGAGGACCTGTGTGGTTAGCCTCATTTCATATGAGCAGCATCGGTAGGAAAGCAGCATGGGGTGAGTGATGACTGAAAAAAGTGGAGGCAATGAATGAAATATTGCTGAGAATAACATGAATTTTGATAGGAATCAGGTGGACTTGTGTGACTTGTGTGTGTGTGGGGGGGGGGGCAGCCACGATTAGGCAAAACTTTGCAGAGGACTACCTCTAGCTCTGTGGGAAAATGATCCATGTTGCAACAGTTGCACTCAGGGGTGTTGAGGCTCAGGTGCTGTGAAGAGTAATGCAGAAAAAGAATTGCATAGCGTTACCTGTCACATTTTGTAATATATATTTATATAGGACCCATAGGAAGATTTGTCAACTTCAATCGATGGAGAGAGTATTGTGGCTTTGTTGGTGGTGAAAGAGGTTGGCATCAAATGTTTAATTTAGTTCAGTTTGTCAATTTGGTGAGGAACAGGTCATAAAGACAACTGGTTTTCAGAGGCCAGCAGTGCAGCAGTGTGGTACTTACACGTCACAGTCAGTGCTGTATAGGACTGTCATAGGAAGAAGAAATATACATTTTTTGAAGAAGAACTAATAGTTATACTTACTAAGAGATAGAGCTTCTGCTTCTGCTTCTGACTGGAGCATGTCATAGTCCCTTCAGACATTTGTGAGGCCCCACTGTGTTTGTTGTTCGGTTAGGATTTAGCTTGGAAAATAGAGGGTAGCAAGCTAGGCTAACTAGCAAGTGGAAGGTGGTTAGCCTAGCTTGCTAATGGTAGCAGTGATTCACCCTAAACATTCACTTTTAGTTAATGTCACCTCAGTTCCTGCTGAGTCACCAACAGCCCTCACACACACACAGTGTTGTGTTCATCCTGCATCATACAAAGGAGAGGGTCAAGCTACTGTTAGCTGTGTCTCTTTCACTGGTCCAGGTGTGGTGTTGGAAAATGACCAGACTGTGAAAACTCACAGCAACAGGTAGCAACCACAGCACTCTGTACATTACTTGATCATTTAAATCTAAGTGTGGAGTAACTCAGAGCATCACGGGGCAAGGTAGGAAGTACTGAAATTACAGATGGTCCTAAGGGAAAACTAACAACGTCCAGCTCCCAAATGGCTTTTATGGTTTGCGAAATATTACAAACTATTTTTAGTGGTGTTAGTGCAGATATTGGACCAACCAAATTACAGAAACTGTCATTTGCAACCAAATGTTCCCATCACTGGAGAACACTAGTGTAGGGTCTGCTTTCACAGCAGGAAAAAAAAAAAAGTACATTTCTTCTCTTTGGTAATTAAGTCAAAAAATCAAAACAAACACCAAGGAGCAAAATGAAAAAAACAAAAAATGAATTTATGTTTGACTTGAATGTTTGTAAGCTGTTTTGTGCCATTGCAGGGTTAGATTTTCTCCTCAAATTTGATTGACAGGTTGTTATTTCTTTATTTATTTTTTGCTTTGTTTTTTTTTGTTGACTGAGAGATCTCAGAGGATAATAGGACAAACTCAGTGGAGCAAACATTAACATGAAGCTGATTATTCATTCAGTTTTTAAAGAATTATCATGTGTTACAATATAAACATGCACAAACTGTAGCAATTGACTCCATGGCATAGTTTCTGCAGTAGGTCTTCCACCTGCAGTCTGTCATAAATTTAAAGTTTCATAGCATTTTCCTTTCAGTAGACACATTTAGACCCAAAGTGCGTCAATCACTGAAATGCCTGCACTTGCAAGCACTTTCGTTGAGCTATCCTGATAGGATTTGATCCCCAACCCTGACAGTTTTGATGGCCTGCTCAAACATTTGAGCAATGCACAGTGACATCTGTGTTTCACGTCTGGTCTTTCAGACTGTACATATTCACATCAAATGATACACTTTGCCTTTTTCTGGACTTTACACTCAAGAATGCAGGGGTTCAGTATTCCCCCCGGCCCATCGCCCCCTGCACCCACTATTTTCGTTTTGGTCGGGTTTGTTTCAGGTCACTGCCGGTGACTTGGGGCAGGAATGCCAGTGGTGTGCTCACAGTCAGCAGCTAGTGCTAATGGCTATGCCAAATGCATCAAACAGGGAAAAATGTTGCTCTGGAAGTGACAGGGCAAAATGTCATCGCTTACTGGTCAGTGCCTATCAAGCATACACAGCTCAGAGGGAAAACAATTACAAAATCACGAGGCAAGACTACACTGATACATGGAAAGCCGTTTGAACAAATGTCAGCTGCAGTATTATGGTTATTCCGAGGCAGGAAAAAAAACACGTTAAAAACAGAGCTTTGATGGTTGTGATGCACTTAACTGTGAACATACAATCTGTTTACATAATGTCTGAAATATTTATTGCCTACATGTGTTTTAGGCATTTGAAGATTTGCCAATTTAATTTGTATCAGATAATACCTGAAATCAAATGTTAAAGCTGCACTACTACTTTTTTTATATTAACAATGGATCAAATGATTATGTGTCATGTGAAAGGGGTCACTTATATTGATCATTCCACAGAGAATTATCGGCCAACTCTAGAGTTTTCCTCAGCTCTATTGAGCATTTTAGCATCCTTTAGCTCACTGTTTTGCTTTTTCTGCCTGCAACTTTACTGTTTAATCTAAGTCTCATCAGCAGGCAGCTGTTTTAAACAATAAAGCTCTTATAAACCTATCATTCACTTAAAATGGGCAACTACCTGGTGAACATCGTGATGCATTTAGCAGTTTAAAAGCCACATATTTCCCTCAGGAGTTGGTGGAGACCAAAACAGAGCTAAAAATGTGAATTTTGGAGATATTCATCAAGGGAATGGAAACATAGCTCCAAATGAATACTAATGTTCCTCTGTATCTGCTTGAACAAGCAACTGTTTGCGAACACATTTGCTGAATCAACACTATGAGGTAATAATTTATGTTTACATCTTGTTTTTTTATTTTTTTTATTCTGATTTCTTTTAAATCAAATAACATTTTTACCAGCAGACTTGCTTGTTCATTCAGTAGATGGGATGTGTGGTGACAGCATTTCTCAAATCATTACCACCCTTAAATTGCTTTCTGTTACCAATTATCATTGCATCACTGGGCATGGATGTGGAAAAGTCTGAGCAATGTAGGCCAGATCCAATTCTAATGTTGAATATTCATGCAGCCGTTGTGAATGATGAAGTGTAAAGATATTAAGCAGGTGTAATGTCCCTTTAACATGAGAACCTCTATCAACAGGTTTATCAGCTTCACATTCCTTCAGTTCTATACCTCTGCATCCAATTAGCAGACTTCATTACTGTATCCACTGGGCTGGGAAAAATTACGTTGTGCTTTAGACATTGTCAACTTCACTATTCAGTGATAAGTGACACTAACACCACAGAGGATTGGTATCAACTGTTACTCCCAAAGTGTTAACAAAGGGCTAACTAACTAAGCAGGCCTATATTTTCAAATATAACAAGCTCAGACACAGGCAAAGTGCTGATTTTTATTAGCCTTGCTAGTGGCATGGCTCAAAGGACAGCAGTGTTGATCAGTCCACCATTTTGGTCCAGACTGAAATATCTTACTACTACCACTTTTGGGATTGCCATTAAATTCAGTACAGCCACTCATGGTCCCCCAGACATGAATGACTAAAGACAGGTGAATGCCTGAACCATAAGGTTGACTTTTTTTATGTATGCATTTTCAAAATAATTAGACAATGTATCCTGCTGAATTTGAAAGTGGGGTGGGAACTAATGACATTCCCATAGCAAATGTTAGCAATAAACACAATAAACATTTTACTTGCTAAGCACTAGCATGTTCATGTGGCTGGAGACTCGTATTCATCTAAGTCAGACTTTTCAATTACAGTTTATGGTGGGGCCTTAAAATGGTTTTGAAATAGTAATTATCCCTGATGATTATCCCTTTTGGAAGATAAATATAAATCTTCTTGAATACTTTGATTCCTAGCACTTACAACTACTCATCTCCCGTTCACCAGTTTGCCTTTTTTCTTCTTGAACACAGCATGGAGGAGACAGTGCGATCGCTACTACAGAACCAGGATTCACTGGATGGCCCCAAGGTGGACCCATTGGACCTTATGAAAGCATACAAGGTACAAGAAGGACCTCCAGTCATCACCAGATATGTTCAAGTTCTAGTACAATGTTTCACAATATAACCCCCCCCTCCTATAATTTAGTAGTTTACCTTGAGGGAACTACTTTGTGTCCTCCAAAAGGAGGTGTTGTTGCAAACACTTTAGATATTCAGCTCTGACGTTTCTGTTTATGAGATGTTAGTGTGGATTAATGTGTAAAACAGAAGAACTAATGAACCATATAGCAAATGCAAACATAATCAATACAGCTAGTTAGTTAGGGGTTTTCTGTAATTAAGCCTTATTAGTCTTCTGTCTTTTTTATGCTACCATCCGCCCGCCTCTTTTTTTGAATCAGTGCTTTTTCAAATTTGGTTTCAGCCATTTTACACCATACATTAATGCAAAGTGTTAAATAATGCAAAATTGCAATATGGGCCAAGAAACAGTGGGAAGACATTTCATCATCTGGTCTCATGCGGACAACATGCCCCAGTGACAAGTCAGATGAAAGAAAACATTAGAGTACAAAATGTGTGACACTTAATGATTCATTTAAAGTAAAGATATTAGAAAAGCAATATCACAAAATGGAAAAAAGTATGAATTTGGAGAAAGACGGGGACCAAAATAAAGAACAGAAATCAATTATTTTCCATGGTATAAAAGCAAAATAAGCTATCTAAAGTATTGAACAAAGCATTAGAGTACATCCATGTCTGCCTGGTTGAGAAGCAAAACTGAAAGGCTCTCACCCACCATGTTCTACTGAGCTTTCTGCCTCTAGACAATACATAGTGGTTATAATTAATATGTACTTAATTCAAGAAAATAATGGTCTAAAACTGAGTTTATTTTCCCCAATTTCCCCAAAATATTTTTACATTGTAATTGAATTTCAAGTTTTTTGTTTGTGCCAGTTTTATACTGACTTCTACCAATGAGACCTGAGTTATTTAAAACAAAATACATTTCCTGGAGTTAGCATTGAAATATTAATTGCCACCACATGCTGCCACATTGAAACTTGTTTAGAAAAAATGTGTTCTCAGTTGACAGTCATAGTGACTATGGCTTACTGTAGGAGAAGTTATGCTCCTGATGAACTGACGTCTGTCGAAAAAGCCATTGTCAAAATTAGAAATGCTAAGTCAACACTAAGTGGACGCCACTATGCACATAATGAATGCATTTTGTGGGAGGAAGCCAGAGCACCCAAAGAGAACATGGAGCCTTCTTACAAAGATGCTACTACAGTATTTAATTGTCTTATTGGTCATTTTAGGGGGCACTGACAAACCACAAATCATAAATTTTACAAATAATAGCTGGGGCGTGGTATGAAAAAAGTTAGGGCTGGGTAAATGGAGCACTGTGGAGGGTGGAATTCCATATAGCCTACTACCACAGTAAATTTAGCATAATGTACATTTCTACAACACTAATTCCATCATTACAACAACAGAGTCATGACATACTCACCACCACCAATGTCACTTCCTTATTTTTTTTTTCAACTTAAAAGCTTACTATTAAATGGACAGCTGCAAGACATATAATGTGAAAATTTGGTCAGCGAAAAAGGCAAAATGGAATGCCTGCTGTCCTGATGGAATTAGTTCAGTGAAAATGGGCATATTACTGAATTTATCAAGACAAAGTTAGAAATAGAAGCCTGATAAAATTTAACTCAGCCACTATTTGAGAATTTATGATATTTTTCAGTTGATTATTTGTTGAAGTTGTAAGAGTTGGCCTAAAATTTTATATTGGATGTTGATATTTGAATGGTGGGTAATTATTCAACTACACAGATAGGCTGAACCAGTGCAATACAGTAATAGCTGCAAACACTGTTAAGGTAAATTTCAAAATAAAAATAATTCAAAAGCTATCTAAGGTAAATATGAATACTGGAACATAAAACATGTCAGTTACTGTGACTATATAACTCATTTATATCAGCATATGAAATAAACAGAATTTACTCAAGCTGTCAAATGATAATTAATTCCTGTCATGTGTCATTCATAACATCTGAGTCTACGTGGCTTCATCTGTAAATACCAGTGGGACATGTAGATGACAAACAAGTACATTTAGTGTTTTATCGTGCCTCTATCCATCTCGGAATACTCCGGAAAATGAGACCCCATTATGTGAAAGAGTGATTCTAGGTGCAGGGGAACAACAGAAGACAAAGGAGTTATTCATATCCAGGAGGTGGTAATTAAAATGCTGACAGGGTAGTTAACATTTGGAGTCAGTGTTCCAGTGAATGTACAGTGCACCTCTCTGTCACACCTTCCCTGCTGAAAAGGTAATAGGACTGAGAGGTCTCAGACAGCCATTATTGATCACACTGCTATATCTACTGTGTCACATAGCCTAAAGGAAAAATCCACCCAAAAACAGGATTCACTCTCTTATTCTGCTTTGTCTGTTTTATTTTACTGGATTTTATGTGGTTTTCTAATTTGTTAATTTTGGCCTATTTCATATTTCGCAACTATCATCTTTGAATTTTTAAAACCCAGAAAAAAAATGTGACAATTGGTACTGGTATCACTGTAGGTGTTGTTACCATAGGTGCAAGCAGATGTGAGGAGAGATAATTACTGGATGTCACACTTTAGTGCTAATATCTAGAGATGATGGGATGGAGGTTCATTTAATCAGACACCTGCAATTGCTGAAACACAAGGTGTCTTTGAGACTGACAAACGTGGAGACTCACTGAGTTGAACACCTTGCTGTTTCTTGATGTTAATGTACAGTGAAGTCAGTAAAATGTGCTTTCAGTTGGTTGATCAAAGTAAATAAATCAACTAATAAAAATAAGTTGGCTGGTAAAAATAAAAACTGTAAATCTTATTACAGATTGTTTTGAGCTGTTTTAATCTTTCTGCATTGTTTTGTTGTGCATTATTCAACTATTAATGTCCAAGAATTATGCTACAGTTAGTGTAGCTGTAGTGGCATAAAGTCAGTGGTGCAGACTGATTCTTGCATAAGTAAATGAAATTTATGGAGATTTCATGAAGCCCTGCACAAACAGACCATCATCAAAAATTGCACCTCTAACTCAGTCAAATCTGAATACACAGACATGAGACCTATATTTTCAGTGACTTACACTTTTCCAGGATATCATTAATTCTGATGTCCATCACCAATAAATATTATAAAACCATGTAGAAAACATCACCTCCCTGTAACTATAGAACTTGTCTGAGAATCATCACATTCTAAAGTTTTCTTCCATATTTTTTCATTTTTTCATGTATATTATAACTTACAATCAAATTTATAGCATCTCTGAGAAGCCAAATGTATTATGAAAATAACAATATACAATAGCATGCTAAGATAAGGTAAGATAAGATAATTCTTTATTAGTCCCACAGTGGGAAAATGTACATTGTTGCAGCAGCAAGAATAGAAAAAGGCAAGGTATAAACAAGATAATATATAACAATATATATTACAAAAAATTTAAAATGTGAACAATCTAAACAGGACTATGTACACAGTAAGAGACTGGATGTGAGTACTGATATTGCACTGTTTGAAATAGTAACTCTAAGTGAAACAGTATTGCACAGTGAGTGGTAGCAGCCATTTCATCAGTAGAGATGGGAAGCAGTCAAATGTAAGTGGTGTGTCCAATATGTAGGAAACTATCCCCCAGGAGCCTACCACCACCAGGGTGGTGATGATAAGTCAAGTTGAGTCAAGTTAATTATACTCATATAGTACCAAATCACAACAAAAGGTATCTCAAGGCACTTTTCATATAGAGCAGGTCAGACCATACTTTTTATGTTATTATATTTACGAGGAGAGCCCCAACAATTCCCACTATGAGCAAGCACTAGGAGACAGTGGCAAGGAAAAACTTCCTTTTGAGAGCCAGAGGTTGGGACGTCTTCATGAGAGGGAACTTCTGATCAGTGGGTAGACAGAAGATGGCTAGGCCTCCACAGTTGGGGTGGTGAAGGGGTGGACGTTGCAGCACTGAAATGACAGCTGAATGACAGCAGAGAGAGAGAACATTTTTTAACTTTGATGCTTACAGGTGATTGGCTCAACGTGAGCATGTCAATTTCTGACTGGATGAAAACCGAATTAGCAGGTGGGGCTTAGAGATAGCAGGAAACTGCTTCTGATTCAGATGGCATGTGCAGATAGACAGTCCTCCTGACTGAACTTTCCTAAGCTTCATTTTAATATTTAATATTTTAGCAACATTACATACAGCATATGTAATCCATGTACATCAACTACAAATGATTTAATGTTGCATCTTGCATCCAGAGAATGTCAAAATAATTGTGGTTTACTGAATTACTCGACATCATTTCAGTGATATCTTAGTGATATTTAATTTTCTGTGGTACTGCTACTATTAAGTACTTAAGAAAGCTTGCATAACCACTCTGTCAATAGTGAAGTTTTCTTTATTTTGATGATCCTAATGGATAATTGAGTGTATTTTGTGGTTTTCATGCCATTGCCTTTTCATGGTGACTGCCTTTATTTTATTCACATTTATAATTAAAGTTTAACACTGAACTGAAGAAACATTACAGGAATTTACATTTTGTTGGAAACTACTTTCCAGTCATTATGGCACACTTGGGCACCTTCCATGTAATCTACCATGAAAAATGAAAAATTTTCTCTAAGAACCACAAATAAGGGTGAGAAGAAAGAGGAGAAGTCGGTGACTCCGCTCAGCTCCTCAGCGAAAAAGTCATTTTCAGTGGAATTTGACAGTTAAGCCTAAAACACTGATTGATGTGATGCTCTCTGCAGATCAACCATGTTAACTGTGAAAAAACAAGGATGAGAGAACATGGCAGTAAACACTTACCAAACATTTACATCTTAGCAAGTGATTTATTTTTACATTCAGGATACTTTTGCAGATTATGCAGATTCAAAAAAAGTTCTTCAAATCTTAGAAATTACCATTTTAAGGCCACTATTCCCTCCTGAGAAAAGAGTGAGTCAGAACAATCCAGTCTTGTTTGGATTACTGTGGTCAGTCTCAGGACATTTATCAGCATCATTTCAGCAGCCCGTCATTGAACCAGGTTAAAATGTTGTGGTATAATATTGTGTATTATATTTGGCTGTCACCTTGGGGTAAAGTTAAGATGATACTGAGCTGTGTGAGGTGAATTCTTCTTTGAACCCAGCTCACTCTTGTGATTATTAGCCATTTCTGTGCTTTTCTGTGGAAGTGCTGTTCAGAGGAGATGCCCACAGCACATAAGTGAAAACAAGCCAGCTCAGGTAGCCCCGTTTTAAGATTTACTGGATTAATCATTTCAGTGGAAAGTCACATCCTGAGTTCCCAGAGTGCTTTCTGTTCCCTGTCGGACAAAACCACTGTCAGTAATTGAATTATAGCTGGGGTACCTCAAGTGAGCCTTGCAGACACAGTGAGGGTCTGCAAGATGCCTGAAATTTAAAGCATTATTCATTTAGAACCATTGTTCTCAAGTGAACCTGCAAATCCCACAGTGCTGCAGGGAGACAGCCTCTGGATCTTTCTGTCTGTTTGTTTGTTTGTCTGTTTTTCTAAGAGAAGACAATGTCTTTTTTTTTTAAATCATATTGCACACTAGGTTTTTGCTGGAATGAATATTTATTTGTCATGTGTATTTGACTCTCAGCTGAGATGTGAAACCTCAGGTATACAGGTTTTTACTAAATTATGCCTGGGCAGCAGCACATTTAAAAGTAATTACTGTAATTCACGCAGTGTATCTGTCTCTTGTTTACAGGCAGAGAATTCAGCTCTGTCGATGGAAAATGACAATCAGAGGAAGCAGTATGAACGCTGTCTGGATGAGGTGAGTTTTAGCATTCTTGCAACACTTTCAGGAACAAACATGTGCTATGTCCATTACTTTTTAATCAAGTCGGTTGAGAAAAACCATGTAACCATTCAACAGAGATGAAAATAAAAAAAATGAATCAGAATTTAGATATCACAGATATGCTGCACACTCACATCAATGTCAAATTTTGAAGGAATAATTTCACATTTTGGGAAATTAGAATTTTTACTATCTTGAGAGTTATCCTCTCCTTTCTCTGCAGTCTCTATGCTACGCTTAGCTATCCATGCTCTAGCTGTAACTTCATATTTAGCGTGCAGACACAAGAGTGTTACCATTCTTGTCAACAAGAAAAATAAATAGTGAGAGTGTGATGAGAAGGTTAATATTGGACACATACCCATGTGTTAAGTAAGGAGGTGGATAGCTGGATGTGATTAGCCTAGCTTAGCATAAATATTGCAGACTACACAGACTTCAAAAGCTCATAAATACATGTTATCAAGTTTTTTACTTTACAAAAACTGTATGGTGCTGTGTCAAAACAAGTTATGGTTTTTACTAGGATTTTGTACCATACTACTTGTGCACTTGACTATCATATAGACTAAAGAAAGATACAACATGTAGTACATTTGTGAGCTATAGAGTTGTTGGTAGGCAGATTTAAGCAGCACTTTAAGCAGAGCCAGGCTGGCTGTTTCTCCCAGCCTTCAGTTTTTATTTTTAACTAGAAAAACCAAGTTGTGACTCCAGGTCCATACTTAAAGCAGCATTTTGTAAGTTTTGCTATTGCTGCATAGCCAACGTTAGCCTAAACAGCTATTCACTGACCAGTCTTGCCAAGAGCTTCAGCCATCACTGCATTTAAAATACAAGGGGAGATGTCCTGTGACCAGTGTTACTTCTTCAAGGCAGACTGGACGTTACAGTGACTCTGTATTGGAAATTGATGAAATGGTCTGGTCAGACTGGTGCGACAGAAGCAAGACAAGAGTTAACATTGGCGTTGCTCTCCACCACTGGAGACAGCTTTTAGAGGACAAAGGAATAAATGTTGGTGCTAAATTCACAATGCTTCCCCTAGACTGGTAATTAAGCAGCTGTTAATGCTAACATTGGCTATGTAGCGACAGCAGAACTCACAAATCGCTCCTTTAATGCACAGTTATAAGAGTGGGATTGATCTTCCTAATCTTGATCTTGGAAATGAAGCAAATAGGCATATTTCCCCAAAATGTTCAACTGTTCCTTTATTTTTTAACTTAAGGCCAGCCAAAATTTTCTGGTGGTCAGGCCTCAGTCAGAGATGACCATCAGCACCTGTAGTTAAGAGACTCACATACACACTCCGACTATTGTCTATAGCATTGGTGAAGTCCATGGAGGACAGCCAAGAGAAGGGTATATCTCTAATTGAAGTGGACAGACAACCGAGCCCTGGGCGATTGGAGAATGAGAGCTGGAGCAGCAAGCCTCACTGCTCAGGACAGACTCCCAGCTCCTGCATGTGGGTTGTCTACCTGCACTCCTTTCCTCTTCTTTTCTCCCTGACAACACTTTGATTGTTTCTCCATCTCTCTTCCTCCATCTCTCTCCAGCCGGGAAGACCACTAAACCTTTTTTTTTTTTTTTTATCGGCTGTCACTAATGGGCTTGTTACCATGGAGATTGCTGCCCATGAGAATTTAGCATATTCCGGCTGAGGACAGAAATTTCAGAGTTTCTGCTGAGGGATTAATTTCTCTCCTGCTGCTCTTCAGTCTCATTATACACATGAATCTTTTTTGGGTAAAACATTCAGAAGGCTTTCTGCCATGGTCTGAATGAGCTGAGGCGAGTCGTTTTGAAAGATTGATGAAAGAGGTGCAGGGAAATCATTTTGCAGCACACAAAAGTGGAAATCTAGTTATTATTCCAGTGTCAACAGACAATGTGTGCTTCTCCTTCAGAAATCAAAATAAGCAGTGAAGAAAGCATTTAAGATTGTGCGGTTTTTATAGCCACAAAACTAAAACTAAACAGAACTTTTTCTGCTCTCTCTAAACAGGTACAGTAAAGTTAGACCAATCTTATTCTAATTATGCCAAAGCAAGCAAATAGGGATGATACAAGAAAAAGACATTTATTCATATCTTTTGACTGTATTTTGGTTTATTTACGTACTGAGGACAAAGCTGATACACTAACAGGCAACTGCTGTGTGATTTCACTAAATCTGAGTTTGTGATGCAACATGCTGTCAATTTGTCCTCACAGCATCTTACATGCCTCTAGATTCTCTCTGATGGTGTTTGTACTGGGTCATTTTCATTTAAAGTCTGCCTGCATTTCAAAGCTTCACAGAAAGCCCTGAAATCCATTTTAAAATAATGACCGGACTCATGATAAATTTTTTACATGTTTTTACTTTCTTTTCCCCATGTCTCCTCAAGGTGGCTAACCAGGTGGTTCAGGCCCTTCTCACTCAGAAGGTTTGTCTTTGTCTTCTCTACAGCCATTAGAACCAGCCAGAGAAATGATTACTTTCATAATGATGAGTAGCTGCTAGTCACTAACCAAAAGAGGGATTAACAGCATACCTCTTACCTCATGATTTTTGAAAGTAAAAGAAATTCTAAAACCCTTTGGGTAAAAAGTACAACTTGCATTTTATGCAGCCATAATCAGTTCAACACCAATCCAGACTCTTTAGTGGTGTGGACTCATGTCAAATCTGATACATATCTCAATAATGTGGCAAAATCAAAAAGACTTGCACATCAAAATAGACTGACTATAAAACCAATGACTTGTGACTCCACATGAACTGTAGCCTTTTGATTTGGAATGACTCAATTCCTCCTCAAGCTCAAAGATTAAAGTTATGTTATAAAACAAATGTGCAGTCAATTGACTCCTCATTTTCCTAACAACAGTCAAATATTTGCATGTGATGTACAACAAAAATAAAGTAAGTACCGTTAGAGGAAAACTCTGGTATTTTTGAACCTGTGCCTCATTTTCTCATGTTTTTTGGTGTAAATGATCAACTGGTAGAAAATTCTCTGGAATCAGTGCAAAATTGAGCAAGAACAGTGTACCTAGCCAGTGCACACAGCTGCTGCAATTTAATCTAATGGATAGTTGTCCACATCAAAGTATGTCCACTAAAGTGCTTGTTTTTGCCACTGGCGGGCTCGGAATGTTATTATAAGTGTCTGACAACATTATGGATAGGATTCCCACAGAGATAGATTTAATTAAAGAGTGAGGTCCTTTTGTTTATTCATAGACAAAAACAGTAATTTTAACTTGCAGAACACAGGAGTTGCTTTAATACCGCTGCTTCAATCTATTATTTTCTTTGTTATTGTGTGTTACTGCACAAACTAACTAACCAATCAAGGCTTTGATATTCAAGCAACTCACGTATTCTGTGAGGTAAACTTACTGTTTTTGTCAATGGAGTCTAGTGGTGATATATAGCTACGTTTCTGGTTGAACCAAAAGGGTCTCACTCTTTAATTAAAAGGTCTATCTCTGTAGGAATCCTGTCCATAATGTTATCAGACATTTTTAATAATAATCTCAGCCTTTGTTAGTAGCAATAACAAGCACTGATTGTACCATTTGTTTACACTGCAGCAGCTGTTTGCAGTTCACAGTACACCAGTCATTTACATGCAAAAACATGGGAAATACGGTTCAGGTTCAATATTGGAGTTATCCTTTAACAAAGGAGCAACCTTGAATGAAAGTGAAAATGAAAGTCATTATCCTAATTAAATTGTTCTGATTTCTGAAAGACCAATGAAACCAGGAAACATGACATGGGGATTTGTCATTTGAATGACAAACAAAACTTGCATTGGAATGCACTGGAATGATGCAATTAATTTATTTTAATTTGGAATAAGTTCATAAAGCTAAGGTTAAGTATGTAAACAAGACTGACAACTTCACACCGTTTTCAATTAAATCTGCTTAACTGTGAACACAATGTCGCTCATGATAACTAATTGTATGGTGATGATAATGGAAGTGTGGAAACAATGCAGGAACACAGATAAAATGAGACTTATGACCATGGATCTAACTGACAAATGAATAAGTCTTGCATTTGGACTCTACTGCAAAGTAACTACTATAGCTATCATGTTCATATCAGAGACGTGTTTTCTGCATGGATACAGCATTGTGTCCTGTAGGTGTTAAATTAGCATCTGATACACGTGTAGGTCTCTGAAATATCCTCGTAGTCACCGTTACCTGTCCATTTTTTTTCCCTTTGGGGTGTTTCTAGGACTTGAAAGAGGAATGTGTGAAGCTGCGGACCCGCGTGTTTGACTTGGAGCAGCAAAACCGCATACTGAGTGTGCTGTTTCAACAACGTGTCAAAATGTCCACGATTCCTGTCTCCCAGGTAGGAACACATGGCGCAATGGATACAAACAGACACTGACAGACCTAGCCTGCTTCAAGGCTGTTTGAATTTTACATGAGCAGTGCTCTACTTCTAAAGGTTACTCACTTTCAAAAGGACCACAAAGAGAGAAAGATATCCACCCAGAATACAATATAATTGAAATAGTTAGGCTGTGTAGATTTACAACAGGATTTAGAAATGGAAATTAATTCATTTGGGCTTTATATTCTTTCATCCTTAAATAGCGTAGTTAGTGTCACAATGGCTTGCTTGAGTACACTCAAGTGACCTCTCATCCAGCTCGAGCTGCAAAGTGATGGTGTAGAAATCAGAAACTGTGCTGAACATGTCTCTTTAATTAGAATGCTCTCAACCATAGAATGTTAGGGATAACTGGTTAAAACCCAGGCCTTCTTGTAGTATTTTTAGCCACCATGACAACTGATTTATCACTTACTGCACTGTAGAGCTTTACAGCTGTTCTAATCAATATTTTAGTATAAAAATGGCTTAACCGACTATGTGTACTGTAAAGGGAGTCTAGTGGTGAAAACCCCACAGAGAATTATCACCCAACTCTACAGTTACTCTCAGTTCTTCATAGAGTTTTAGTGTATTTCTGTGAATTTTTTTTTTTTTTTTAACTGACTTGTAAACTCCACTCTTGTAAGCTTTGTGTTAACTTTCCAGATCTGTGACTCCAAAGCTTAGTTTGAAGTAGCTGTGTATAAACAAGGACTTTATTTAATCTGGGCACTTAATGGTTGGCTATAGTAACCCAGCAACACCTCACGAACAAGTACTTTGCTGTAGCTACAGTACATGATAGATGTTGTCAAGATATTATTGTTATAGAAACAAAACCAATGCACAGTGCTTTTTTGATGAAGCACTGGGATGATGTGCCCTGCTGGAAAAAAAAATATGGACATTCAGCCTTAGAGGAGTATTAAAAGCAGCTAAAAAGCCAAATATTTTTCTTAGGGGTTGGTGGAGATTAAAACAGAGCTAAAAGGAGTGTGAATAATGAACTTTCATTTATCATTTGCTAATGCTGCTTTGTGTCTGTTGAATGTGTAAATACTGATTAGAAAGTGATTATGTCAGTGTTTTGCTTTTGGCTTGTTCTGCTGCCCCCAAGTGGCCAAAAATCACTTACAACACTGTAATGTAATAGTTTGCAAGCAGTGTTACTTTGGCTCTAGTATTTCTTCAGCTGCCTCTCTTAGTTACTTGTCTTTTATTCTCCTGCTGATACACTAACACATGTTAGGGATGGAGGGGTGAAGATGGTGCTACCTCGTAGAGTTGGGGCAGAGTATCCCAGTTTTGTAGGGCGGGTACACAGGACAGAATTAGACAATAATTCTGTTGCAAAAACTATTAAGTGAGACCATGAAGAAGTGTAACTTTACTACATGTGTAATTTACTTCAATTTACTTTAAAACACAAAAAGCTGGATTTAGTGGTTAAGTTACTCTTTAAGGCTAACCTTTAAATTTGTACCTCCAATATGCTTTCAGTCTGGAATCTTTGCAGTGGCGATGAGCAGTCATCACCACACACTTCAGCACTGTGGCACCATGGCAATGATACCTGTCAACATTTGGTTTCTGATTATCTATTACCTGAAACTTTGAGGTCAATCATTCCTCATGAGGCCTTGGAAAGGGGTTTTGGTTGTCAGAAATGTTACTGAGACACGCTTAGGCAATGTCAAGAAGTTTATTAAATACTGATGTAACTTGTGGCAGAGTCTGTTTAAGACAGCAGAAGTCAGAACAATTAGAATTCAAGGAAGAATAACTCTAAAACTAACAAGGTGGAATTCTGCATTTTTTTCCTTCCTTCTTTATTTCAACAGCAATGGTGCACAATGTGACAGCACCCTGTAAAGTTATTCTTTTAACCTGTGATTCAGAGGTTGGCTTATTCTTTTTTTATATATAAGTATTTTGAAGTTTTATTTACATAACCTTACTGACAATAAGGTTAACAATGATGATGCAACAGCACTCTTAAGCTGCCTGGATAGACACATTTTCAAATGATCGAATCCATTTAGATCTGAAGTAAAAGGTTCAAAGTGAGAATGGTGAGCTGGGTCATACTTTCTAGTCATTCATAGTACTGGAAGACTTGTTTTGGGGTAGAATAGTTCATTTCCAAAAATGCCAAATATTTCTTATAATCTCTATAGAAAAAAAGGGATGTAAAAAAAATGACAAACAAAACCTTTTATTACTAGTTGTACATTTTCAAATTTATAAAACAGTGTCTTGGACAGAAGCATGTCTCCTGTGATGAAACTTCCTGTATCAAACTAAAGTCAGCTGGCCAACTCTGTCATAAATAATTAATGATGGATGATACTTTTGATGGATAGATGATTTTTCTTGCATTCTGAGCTGAATACTGAAAGAAAACTCCTGTCACGGATGGTTGAGCCCAGCATGTAAGCCCTTCATTTTAGTTCTACATTCAAAAAGGTGTATGCTGTAATTGACAGGAACATTGGGTTATTGAACTGCAGTGAGGATCTCTTGCTGTTATTATACCAGCAGGAATTACATTTGCTTGTTGAGGCCAATTACCATGAGCTTGAAGCGTTTGCTGAGCTATTGAATAGCTACAGCTCTGCAAACACTGGCACAGAGTGCTACTTGTCCACATGCTTTCATTATTATCCGGTTGGTGGCAGGGATGTAGTCTTCGGTCCCAGTTCCATTCTCAGTATAATTTAATACCTTGTTTTGTTGTGTTTTGCATTATTTTGGTGTTTTTTTCAATTCTGTATTAGACAGAAAGTCAAACAGGTTATCTCAGATAGTCTAGTGTTTTTTTTCATCACTTCACTAAAACTTCATTAATGCTACCCTGTAACTGCCGTAGTCATATTCCAGCTCTGAAATTCCATTATTATGGTAGCATAACTGGATCATCACTGAACCATCTGGCAGTTTAAAGACCAGATGTGCTCTTTATTATTATCTAGAATCAATTCAGGGTTGCTAATCCTAATGCTATATCAGAAGAACAAACTATTTCTTTGATGAAAACTATACCTATACATAAACTACCGCAGTGCACGGGACAATTTATGGACATCAGGTTTTTCTTCACATTTCAGCATCAGTATTGGTTCATAAATATTACAGAGAGTCATGGTTTTCATTACTTTAGGTGGCAAGGGTTCACACACACGCAGAGCTCTTGAAATCCCCAAACATCTTCATGTATGTTGAGTTTTGCCACTTTCTCTCTTTTCCTCAATTTTGGGTCTTTTTCAGCTTGAAATGTATGTAGTCTTAAGGGGGAAGATTAATGTTTTGTCAGTGATGTCATGTACATGCCACTAAATGTATCAAAAGGGAGAGAGAGTTTACTGGTCATTATGAAGTGAAGTTATATTGACAGGTAAGATATTTTAGTATAAATACAAACTGTAGTGTAATAGGCTGATTAAATTAAATTTGGATTTCTACTGACTCCCTTTCTACATCTTGGCCACAACAGAAACTTAGATATATAATTGTGCATAATTGGTCTTGCCCAGAGTGCTTGTAGAATTCCAGCCAAAACTTTTCTAAATCAGTCAAATCCTAAATCCGAAATGACCCCTCTCCTGCAGAGAGTGATAATCATTATGCAGAAGACAGGCAAGAAGTTTCTTTGTTTCTAAAGGTCTCTTTGGATTTTCGGGGTTCTCGGCATGACTCCTCTCCTCTGACAAACCTACACCCTGTATTCAGAGGACCAGTTTTCTATCAAATTGGTAATTAACATAAAAAATACTGACTAAATTGTGCGAGTATCATGAAAATTCCTTTTTCCATCTTCATAAAAATCATCATGGAAGGTCTGGGAATTCCTATACCAGGTCATTGAGTATGCTGTGAGCCTAGCAGAGGAGGAAATGCTGTCGTTCATCTTTAACCTTTTCTGTAAAGGTCAAACTTGCAGACTCTGCTAAAGGAGGGACTCTGCCTTTGTAGGAGAACTGCATGTATCACTGCAGTGATGCTCGGCTGCTTCTGTTGGACAGAAGTATTGTACATGCTGACGTTTTTCCTTAAAGAGTGATTAAACCTGATCTCATTATTAATTTACAGTTGATTTAACATTTTCTATTGGTTGTCTGGTTGTTTCTTGGAAAGTTGAGAGCATTGGTGACAGAATATTCATGCAGCGGTGTTTGCTTAATATGAGAATGAAGTATTTCATGAGCTGCAAGAAGAATTTCTTGAATTTGGGACTGTTTTAATATGAATAATATCACAGAAATTTTAATGTTTGTGATGATGCTTGAGACTGTTTGACCTGCTGTCTGCTGTGTCTTCATTCCAGTCAGGTTCCTCTGATTAAACACTCTTTCTTCTAATTAAATACAGACTAAAATAGTTATTAGATCATTCTCAGGCTAGAAAATAGACTTAATTGTCTTCCATTTGTCAGGGTGGATGTTGAATTCCAAATCTTACTAGCTATTTCACTGTTTCACCAGGGAAGATGAATTTTTACAACATAAAAATGTTCCAAATGTTAATAACACAACATTGCTGGCAGCATGAGGAAAAAAACCTTTTATGTGCCAAATACTGAGCCTTTGATTCACTAATGCAGCTTTCCCAGTTATCTAGGAGGCTACATTAGTAGTGTAAGATAATTATCTCATGCCTAAAGCTTGAATATTAAGCACAGTTGTTATATTTGTCTCCAGCAAAGTCATGAACAAAAGTTTTGAGAGCAAGCTTTGCATTTAAATCACTGATTTCAAAGTTTGGGGTATTTTGATTGTTGTCTTCTTGAGAAAAGTTACAGATTTGATTTGCTGCTGTGCAGCTAAACAACATTTTATTTGTGGTTATGACCGATTGATGAATTTACTGAGAGAGGTTAGGGAATTTCTAGGTAAGACAATGATTCATTTACAAAACAACACTGGTACACAAAATGTTGAGTAAATTAAAATGGTGAATATTGTTTTGTTTGGGTTTTGTTTTTTGTTTTTGTTTTTGTTTTTTTGTTTTGTTTTTTTTGCTTTAACATATTGGTACAAGTTTACTTATCCAGCTGATGTTAGCATTCACTTTGACCTCACTTAGTGTTTCTGTCAACCTGAAGAATTTAAGTCCAAAATTATCTGTAGTTTATTCTGTCTCTGCCAGCTCTAACAGCATTCAGTTCCCTCTTAAGTTTGTTCCAATGACATGATTGTCAGTCTGCACTGAACCTACTGCTGCTTTGACAGCCATTTTGCTTTTACTTATTTATTATGGTTATTATTTGATTTTAGCTTTCAGACATGTTTTTGGTGTCTCACCTGAAACATCTTTTTATGCCGAACACATTCAGTGGGCAGACATGGTACAATTTAAGGTCATTGTTCCTCACAAGCCCCTTTTCTCTTAAGACCCCGGACTGCTCGCCTGTCTTAGTGATGAGCCAGGTTTCTGAGATGAACAAATGAACAATGTGATTACTGCAACAAGAGATCATGGCCTTTGTACTTTCACAAAGTGGGAGCAAAGAGGCCAAAATCCATTAGACTCTACACTCTGTTACAGCTGCAGAGAGTACTTGAAAAAAAAATGAAACACAGGTCATTCCATTGTCCCCATCAGTGATGGGGACAATCAGTGATGGGGAGAGACAAATTATCTGGAGGGTTTTTTTTTTATTGGAGACATAACACTCTGGTTGTGTATCAATTTGCCAGATAACACAGAGGTAATGATGTATGAATTATTGAAATGGAAAATTTGTTTTTCACCGTGGGTTACGCTCGTTAGGTTCCTTAACCACTGTGACAGCACACCTGTTTCCAGTCAGGCTGACTGACTGACTGTGAGCGAGGTTACAGTAAGGCTGCTCACAACACACGAGAGATAACACGAGAGAGAGTGAGAACAGCTTCTTGTGTTTTTTCTAGTCATTTCCAGGCTGTTTCTTTTACTGAGAGAATGTGCAAAAAAGTAGAAGCAAAGGAGCACAAATGGAAGGTGCGTGAACATGAGAAACATTTTAATGTTCACAACCACATGCTCTGATTAATATTTCTATCAAAGCATCTTTATTAGATTTTGGGAGGTTTACACTTCAGCAGCTGAAGCCAGTGTTAGCTGAAATAGCATTACATTTGCCATACATGTCGCTTAGTTGTCATGTTAAAATCTGGCATACTGTTTGAAAAATATGAACAAGTATGTAAGCAGCCAAAAAAAAACAACAAACATTTTAGAACAAAATAAAAGTCTTTTTTTTCTTTATCATACTTAATTATCCTAGGACTAACACAATCCCACATTGCAAACACTAAACTATGCTTTTTCTTTATTTCCATGTTCTCTACATGTGTTGTTACTTTTTATTTAAGACATTAAGCTTTGGTCTCAATCTTTTTGCTCAAAGCTGTGTATGTAGACATCAACTGCATATTTACCCCCTTCAGAAGATTTTCATTTTAAAAAGTTATTTAAAAATTCAGCCAGAAATTGTGTTTTTTAACTGCTTGTGGCACCACCATTAGCTTAATTAGCTAGCTAGCTACAACTAATGAAATCTGCAAGAGATAGTTGTCATTTCAGCTGGCAAATATGAGGAAGCTTTTTTTTGTCTGCCTCTGAGATGAAGCACACATTGTTTCAAAAATTATTACAAATTTTGAGTGGCAAATCTGTCTCCATTATCATTTGCTGCAGAATGTGCTCTGTGAGGATACACAGCTTGACAGATGTAGGGACATAAATGAGGTTGGTGGGGCTTAACACATGGTTAATTTGATATGCTCGGCACACGCAGTAGCCCATCATGGGAAATAGGCTACAGGGACCTGCGTGATGTACAGACGAGTTCTGACAGTCTGTTTACTTTATTTCTATGATTAGACTCTGGTTCCTTTGGGTGTTTCAATAAGTGCTTGGACTGTTTACAACAGCAACGTCATTTCCCCGTGTCCCTGTGCCAGAGAGCCCTGGCTGTCAAAAATCTAGTGGTTCTGTGGCAGGGTCGTCTGTCACAATATTATTGTAATTCAGCGGCAGAGCGACACTCTGGAGACCTGAGACTGTGAGGTTTTTAAACAGCGGCAGGTGTCTCTTTGCTCAGATAAACTTCCTGGGAGGGCTGCAGTGAAAGATAAAGGCAAATTTATAATAAAGTCAAATGAATTTGCCCCTTTGAAGTGCTTTAAATGGCATTTGATATTGCTGGCATGTGAAGTCATATAACAAAGTCAAATTTATTTACCCTTTTTGAAGTGTCTGTTTGCTTCTGCTTAGGAGGGAGATTTACAACTGGGGTACAATGTATAACACAAACAACAACTTTCCTCACTGGCCTCTTTTACAAAATTCACATGCACAGTTTTTACTTATTAATAGCAAAAAGTTGATTGGCAAATCAGTCAGTACATTGACTAATTTCTATATCAGCTTTCCTTAACCACAATTGACCAGCTGCAGATATACAGTTTGACATATCATTATCGCTTATTGTCACATATTTCTTCACAAATCTTTTTTAGATAAGTATTACCAATGTCAGTAACACACAGTCCTTTACTGGAGCAGCACACCTCACCATGCAGTGCTACTATCTATTGCAGGCTACTTGTTTTCCACCATTTCACCCCTGCTGCCCTCCTCTCTGTGTGCACTGACACCAAAGTGAACAGCAGTGCATCTAGTTAGAGCCCAGCCCAGCAGGCAAAACACTGAGCAACAGCAAGGAAAAAGGGCAGAGGAGGTGAAGGTGACATGAAAAATGGCAGGTGCCTGAAGACAAGGGGGTGGGTGAGGTGGTTGTTGGTGCATGTGGTGGTGAATGAGATGAGAGCGGTGAAGATGGATCATTTCAAAAGACCAGAGTGGTGGAAACTGTGGTCTGAGGAGCGGTTGAATGAGTGTAACCTTGCTTTGGGCTGCTCATGGGAGTGCATGGATGAAATTGGATGAGACTGTGAAATTTAGAGTGAACTCAGAAGTCCATTGTCCTTCTGGCTGAATGGTTTGCTGATCAGCAGCCTGGCTCAGAGGCAGTGAATCTGATAATGGCTTAATAACAAATCACCTCTTCAATATCCTGGACATGCCATGATTTCACACTTTTTTCCAGACTTAGAGCAGATACTAACCAGTAGAGGGAAAAATGTGTGGAGCTCAGTGTGAATGTGTCTAAAGAACAAACTACTGTTGGCACTTATGTTGGCAATACTCTATATTTTTGTTAGTCTCACCAACTCCAATTAACAGCCCAAAACCAACAATGACTGTATTCTACTAATAGGTATTATGTATGTATTCAAAGCCTGGTATCTTATTCCAGTGGGCAATAGAGCTCCACTGTTGTCCAAAAACGATTCAAAAAATATCAGTGAGCCACACTGTCACACTGGTTTAATCCATAGCTGAAAACAGTCCACGACAAATGCACTTCTTACCCCTGTTTGAATGATGTATGCGAAAAACTATCATGCCCATCTGTTTAAGGAAATTACTGAGCCTTTTTTTTTTTTTTCAAAACTGTATTTACTGTATTTATGACCCATTTTCAAATACTTATGTCTTTGGTGAGTGAATTGGATTGGAGCTGGGAGAAACAGACAGGTTAGAAAATCTAAAAAATCACTGAAATACAGATTAACATATTGTTGGTTTTAGTCCTTTTATGGCATTTATTTATAACAAGAAAAATATTGAATAAATCCAGCCTTATCATTTGAGCTGTTTACTTGATTGTATGACACTATTTAACATTAATGTATACAGTGTGCAGTTTGAAAGCCCAAAAAAGAATTGTTTGAGATTAATATTATCAGTATTTGATTGATAGAAAAAGTATGTCTTTTAGATAAACCCACCCTTCTCAGTTTGCTTCAGTGGATCCTTTCTCCTTTCACCAGATTATAGACTGCACACAATTGCATGTATGTTATGTTTATTTGGCACATGATAAATGCTGATCAGCTATGATCAATGGTAGAAAAATCTACAGAACTGTGAGGTTGAGTGGTTAAATTTCCGTCCAGTAAAATCTAACACTAAAAGTGTAAAGTCATGGCGCTGGGATAAAAGCATCACTACAACAGCATATGCTCTGTAGAGAAGCTTTCATAAACTGTAGACCCACCAGTTGATATAGTTGCATAGTTGGTATTATTCTGCCTGAGAAGGCTGGATGAATGCAGCAATACTATGACTTATTTACACAAGTCTGTGGCCTTATCTGACTTTCAGCCTCTATTATGGGTCAAGCTCCAAAACCTTGATTCATACATGTCCTATAATGCGATTTGATAACTTATAACTTATATAACTTATATATATATATATATATATATATATATACTCACATAGAACATTTGATTGCTAATCCACTGAAGCCAGACAGAAAAGTGTTTCAAAGCAGTTCAAAACAATAAAGTCATTTTAGCACTTTTATTTCTAAATGTGTCATACATGTATTTATTCACTTACATTTCCTCTTAACCTCGATATAGATGTTTTGATGTTGTTTTGAGAAAAATGTTCTTGTGATATCTCTATTTACAGAAGCTTTTGAGCATCAAAATGATTTGATGGTAAGAGTAGAATATTAATACTGTCCTTACAAATAGCTGACTACCACAGGTTTAACATTTGATTTGATGCCGGTTATATTCAGTGCAACTCATTACTTATTGTGATGAAAGAAACTTTCAGAATGCAAATGTATAAATATATATATACACACACACACACACACACACACACACACACACATATACATATACATATATATATTATATTATATACACAGAAAACTGATAATGTCTGCCATCTCTCAGATAGTGTTTATCCTCTATGTTTTAATAGTAGGGACATTAACTTTTTCATTCTATAAAATAGTCATGTCTGAATTTTATGGAAAAGGAATGAAATATTAAGAAAAGTCATTTTACAAAGTGGAAAAACACTGAAATATGTGAATGGGAAAAAACCATCTCGATAGCCTTCAAATTTGCCCTTGACTTTTAAGCACAGCGCTTCTCTGATTGAGGGTTTTGTTAAACTTTATCGCTTGTGTCAAATCTCAGATACCCCTCAACATGCTGACTATAATTAGTTCCAAGATTAATCCGCACAAGCATGGTCAAACGTGGCCTTCTCCTACAGTGCTTGTGAAATAAAGGCTCGCACGGATAATCAAATAATAGGTGAATATCAATGAATGGACCAAATCACTTTAGTCCCCAGCTCCCTTATGCAATTATTTCCTATTCACATTAATTATTGCTAACAGATGACACTAATGACTTTGAGAGGAAGCAGGCTATGGCAGCCTTGCAAACGATCAATGCTGTTTTAAATGACCACTTGACACCTTTGGGTCCCTCTGAATGGAAATGGCATCAATGCAAACAGCATCTGCGGTATGCCAGTGAATTGTGCCAGCAGTTCCTCGTAACAGACTTGACCTTCTACACAGGAGCCTTCACAGAAAAGTGGACCTATGAACCACGAAATGAAATAAGTTGAACTGTGAACTTTTCAGTAAATTTTTATATCTTTCAATTTATTGAAATCAAAACTGATGACATTTTCATTTTTGTTTTGTTTTTTCTTGACACGGAAATGGTGTATAGCAAATTTTAAACACATAGGCAATTCAAAGTGCTCTAGATAGGCAAAGAAAAATAGTAAGCAGTAGAGCTGTAAGCAATAATATGTAGAGGATAGAATACAATTTGACTTTAAAATGTGATAAAATTATGTAATGAGTAATGAGTTGTAAGCTGTCCCAAATGCAGCAAAGGAAATGAAAGTGCAGTCAAGAAGCCAAACAATCAGAGGCATGGGAGGGCAAAGGCACAGCAGAGTTTTTCATTTGGATTTTAAATTAGCTAGAGTTGGTGCACATTTTAAGTTGGTTCCATCTGTGTGCAGCATAGTGATAATACTGAAAGTAGCTTCACCCTGTTTGGTTCTGGTTTGGTTGGAGGTTCTACCAGCTGACTGCTTCCTAAAGATCCAAGAGCCATACTGGGTTTATATTCTTTAAGGACATCAGAACTATATTTTGGCCTGAGATTATAGAGTGATTCATAAACTAGCAGCAGCACTTTAAATCTATTCTATAAGTAACTGGAAGCCAGAAAAAAATTTAGGAATAATATATTCAGTTCTCCTTGTTCTGGCAGCACCATTCTGAATGAGCTAATGTTGTCTAATGGGTTAGGGTTAGGAAAGACCAGACAAGAGAGCATTCACGCTGCTGAAGATGAGGGCATGACATGACATGCGACCCAGAATTCTTGATACAGGTATTTGTTTGAAATGATAAAATGCAGATTTAGTTGCTGCCTGTTGGTTGTGGTTGCTAACATGGGTCTTTACAGTTATGGAATAAAGCTGAGCAATGACTTTCATTTTCTTCCTCCTTGCTGCTGCTGAAAACAATGTAATTACAAGCTTTAAGCAATGACAGAGTGAGTGAGTCTACATCATAGCAACAGACAACATACCACAACTGCCCATGTACAGAGATTAGACACATTTTTTCTCATACACGTCTCTTTTTCTCTGTTTAACTGTTTTCAAGAAGTAAAATGAAAGGCTAGTCTGATGTTTATGCAATGCATATTATATATCAAGAACTGTATTTAGCAAATCGATTAGAATACATTGATAAAGCATGATAATATAAACATAAAACAATTTTCTGTGAAGGTTGGGTAAAAGTGTGCTGCAAAAGAAGATTCTCAAATGAATAATGTCAAAACTAATACTCAAACTGGCTAAACAATCATTTCAGCATTAAAATGTTTTTGAAAACCTAGTCAAGTTTAAAATATTGCTATAAAGGTAAGCTTATCAGTAACCTTTTCCACATAGAAGTACACTCGTATCATCTGTTATTCTGAATAATTCAAGGTTTTTTAGCTGGCTACTTTTTATCCTGTCACTGTTTACTTAATCTCTTTGCTGAATCTGATTCAGTGTCACATTATCACTTGAAACTTATGCCCCACCTTTTTATTTCACTTACATTCTATATGTACGTGAACCACTGAAAAACTCAAAGGGAATTTAACGGTATCTTTAAGAAGGATACAACACTATCAATCAATTAACCAATCAGTCAATAAGCCTTAGATGGACAGATGACAGTTCAGTCAACATTACAGAGAGCTGCTGCTTCGCACAGGGGAGTCAAAATAATATTAACATTATAAAATATGCAGAGAATGTCCTCTGTTATCTAGTCTCTTGACCTTTAATACAAGTATTTTGCATCAACTAAAGACATTTTCAAGAAAAATGTTCTGTGATATCTAGTTTCTACAAGATTCTATGAGCTATACTTTTGTCATCTTTTACACTAAACTATTCATTCAAGTGGCTTACAGTGTGCTTCTCTTTTTTGTACACCATGTGGGCATGTTCTTTGGCACTAGAAGAAAACAGTCCTTTTCAACATGCTTTAAAAAATACAACCCACAGACTCTAGCCATTGAAAGATGTTACTAAAAATCATCAGAGTCATAGGAACACTATGTGAATATTGATTTTAGTTCATTTGGTAGACCCTGAACAACACAAGAGCATCATCATTCAACACTAGTTATTCATTGTGCAGTTACATTTGAAATTTGAATGAACACACATGTAAAGGCATATTCAGTGAATAGTCTGCCTTTGTGTCAGAACTATAGAGGCATCACTTTAAAATGTCTCATTCATCAGCCCCTTCAAAATAATCACAGTATACCTGCAAGACTACAAAAAAATGAAAACACATTGCGTTTTAAAACAGGACCCATCCAACTAGTGGAGTGGAAAATGCCATTCCATTTCTCAGTTAGCCTTTGGATGGAAAGAGACAGCTATGTATCCAGCATATCGATTCTTTGAGATCTGTGACAGAGACAAATGAAGAGCCATGGGGCAGTCTCTTAGATTGTGTATACTGCTCACACTGCAAAAAGAATCTGTTGAATATAATGTCAGGAATTACGTGTATGAACAATCATTGAGTTCACTGGTATGAATGCGAGCCATTATTGCAATATTTGTCAGTACTGATTAATGTAATTGCATATCCCATTAATCCATTGTCTCTTACAGTCAATGCTTGATCAATTTTGTCACATCTTGCACTGTTTTCATTATTATTGCATAATCTGAAGTGTGGCATCCATGTTTTTATAGTGTTTATTTAATTTCTGTTCAGTGAGTGATTCTAATTAATTAATTTTCTTCCAGGAGGTCCAACGAAATGGAAAAGCAGGTATTCCTGCAGGAAGGTGGCCAAGCCTGCTGAGCTTAACGTGTCCACGCAGCAGCGGTAGCGGCAGTGGCAGTGAACTGTCACTATCCAGTGCTTGTAGTGAGTACTCCAGTGGCTCCCACACTTGGGCAGAAGGACGTGGCTTCTCCAAGCAGGTGGGCTACATTCAGCTCCCATTCATCTTCCTTAAATTTGAACTATGAGTAGGTTGTCAAAGTAGAGTACTTGCTAACATCTACGTGGCATGAATTAAAAAAAAAACAAGTGAAAAACCTATGAATACTATTTCAATCATTGTATTTCTTGTAATACACAGTGTGCAGCAAGCCGGGACAAGAGGATGAGTACAGGTTCGGTATCCAGCAATCATTCAGCACCAATCGAGCACACAGAACTGGGATGGAAGGAAGGCCATATTCTGAAAGGCCTGAAGCGTCTCCAAATGTGCAGCTCCAAAGAGGCATCCTCACATGCATCTGTACCACACTGCAAAGATTGTATGACCTCAAATGAAGGCATATACTCCCTTGGTGTAAAGTGTGGCCTACAAGGGGCTATAGCCAAACAAGTATCCCCTACAAGTAAACCTCTCAAGGCTGAGGAAGGGATTGCTGCCCTAGACTCTGATGATGCAGATGATGATTCACCTAAATTACAAAGTAGGGAATCTAGTAACCAACCAACAAAAGAGCTTCTGTGCTTGGAGAAATTGGATGTCACTAGGGATGACGATGGCAATTTTCTTCAAGATCCAGTAAAACTTGCAGGGAATTCTGGTCTTTTCCCCTCACCTGTGACAGACAACTTCTTATTTTTGGAGGGTCCCATGGTAAAACCTGGTGTAAGCCCAACAGATAGCCTTACACGTCGAGAGGAAAAGAATAAAGACTCACTAGAAAAACACAAAACATCAGGCATAAAGTACAGTGACAGAAACAATAACCAAGAGAGGTCTACTGATCGTAAATCTAGACTTGATCATGTCAAAAGACAACAGGGAAGATTTCCGATCAAGCAAATTGAAGCAGGGACAGGTGATGTGAACTCGTCTGTTCCACATAATGCGGCAAGAGCTCTTAGCTTTGTGAATGAAGCCAGACAGCGCAGCTCCTCAGTGGAGGTTCCTCATTGCAGAGACCAGGCGAGTCAAGCTGGTGGTGAAAGCCAGGACTACGTGATCTCAGAATCTCCACAGAGGAAACCGAAACCTCAGCCATGTGACTCAGCAAGGAAGGCTTTTATTTTGCGAAGCAAAAGTGCAGATGGAGGACCAGAGCAAGCTAAGCATACACATTCTCCTCTCCACCAAAAGCTTATTAAGGGTCAAAGGTCCAAAGGGCAGTCAAACCCTACTGGGCACAGTGTTCCCAGCAAAAGAACAAATCTCAGCAAAACACATGGTTCAAGCAAAGGAGCATTATCTAAAGTTGAGAAAGAAGAGGTTATTGAGGTATCAACAAGTTCTAAGTCTCTCGAGAGTGTGCACCAGTGCTCTCCTCTTGCTTCCCCTGTGAAATATTCAAAGACATTTAAGTCTCCAGGGGTCAATGAATGCTCCAAGAGCCCAACAAAATCATCTTTGCAAATCACAAAACCTCAATCAAGCAACGACTCTGTGGAGGAGAGCATATATGACAACTTACCCTGCTCTCCACGAAAACAACGACGCCAAGATAAGCACTGTGATGTTTCAAATTCAGAACTTAGGTCCCCACCCCCTCCACCACCTCCAGGTCGAACTACTTCTCTTCTTCTTAGACCTAGTTTTGACTCCTTACCCGAAACTAATAAATCTGTTGGTCAGGCTCAAAGCTCTACTATAGGAAAGATAACATCAAGTACCACCAAGCCCCAATCACATCAGCTTTCCTCTGCTCTACAGCCTCAACAATCCAGCACAACTAAAGACAATCAACATACAGCCCCACAAAAGGGTGCTGAAGGTAAACCACTGAAAGATATGCCTGCTAAGGTCTACCATACCCACTCATCCAAGATAACACCTGTACCAGTTCAAGAATCTCAAGCTTCAGAGTCAAGCCAGTTATCTATGGACAGAACAGCCACTTGCCATGATGAAAATGGTGTTTCATATATACTGCCAAGTCAGAGCATCTTAAAGAGATCCCAACAGAGCATTAGTGAGCCAAAACTTTCTGAAGTCTTGCCTCAGGCATATTCTAATGTTTACTACCATGGGATTTCCAACAATTCTCAAAGTTCCACTTCGAGAGGTGTAAAAGTGGCTCTTCCTCTTAATGCTAAATCTAATGAGGCAATCACTGGACAGGAAACTAGTACCTTCCTCATATTTGGGAGACAGAACAATGATGATACAAACTGTTCTACAAAAAGTGTCCAGACCTTTCAGACTTTTACATGTGATCCACAGTGTGGAGGTCATGAGAAAGTCCGCAGAAAGATTGAGACCCGTTGTAACTCGTTGGATTCTGAGCCCTCTGTTCAACCCGTTGCATCAGACAGTGGTGTGATGTTAGACTGGGGTTTCGATGAGGAAGGTTGGCTGTTTAAAAGGTCTGTGTCAGTGTCAACCAGACCTCTCCTCAAGCCAGTGATGGGCATGAATGGGGCCAAGGCTCGTAGCCAGAGTTTTGGTGCACGCTACATGGATAGGCCAAGCTTCAACAGATCTGGAAAGGTTCGCACCCAGATCAAAACACACTCAGGGAGCTCCTTGAACTCTCTTGGTGATGTGCTTCCAGGAAGTATGAGTTGCTCCAGTAGCTACCATTGTCCAATGAATCGATCCCTTTTGAACAACTTCTTGATTGAAGAGGGCCTGACAGTTCCCTCACATTTGGGGTCTTCCAGTGAAAGACTTCAAAGTCTTAAACTCCAGCGGGAGCAGGCTAGGCGCCTTCAGATTGAGCAACAGTTCTCAAGCGCCTTTGGTGAGCCAGTTTCTGAGGAGCCAGAGAGACAAAGTACTATTACCACAATCGAAGAGAAAGTGATGCTTGGCATAGAGGAGAACTTGCACAAGTCTCACGAACAGGAGAGAGGCAATGATGTGAAACAAAAATCTGGCTCAACCTTGGCAAATTGGTTTGGTTTTCGTAAGAGTAAGCTTCCTGCTCCAAGTGGCAAAAAGACTGATCCACCAAAGGTAAAGGAGGACAAGAAGGAGCAAAAGATTACATCGCTTCTGGGAGGGAAGCAGACAAAGTCTGACAAAAAAAGAGACAGGCGAAAAAGTGATGGAAAAGACTGGTAAGAAATTTAGTAAATCAGTAATGAATGTCATCTTTTGACTTAATTTTATCTCAACATTACAGTAAACCTTCAGTACTTAATGCAACAGATTTCTGAATAGGTTAATGCAAGAGAAGTACTGCCTCAAATGACTTTGATCAAGTTTCACCAAGTGGTCTTAGACATATCTATCAGTCTCCGTAGCCCTGGCATCAGTTCAGACACATTTCATACAAGGGATTGCAGCCAGGTTTTAAGAGATATAGAGTAATTTATCATTGAATCATCCTGGGCATGTTGAATCAATACAGTATCAGAGGAACACAGCAGTGGTTTGTTGATGAACTGATTTCTTTCAGCTCTGTGGGAAGAAGAGAGTCTCATGATGCAGTGCGGGCATGCATATCAATGCCCTGTCCAGGAATGTCCCTGAATGAGATACAAGGACATCCTGACATCACTGGGGACCCAAAGGTAAATTCAATCATTACTCAATATAAGGTGGCCAGTAATTTACAAAAATGTCTATATAGAAAAATGTGTACTCCCTGTTTTTATACAGCATGTTTGTTAATATGACATCATGCAAATTGCACTGGGACCTTAAAAATCAAAAAGAAAGAAAGAAAATAGGTTAGAGATACACTCTAGACAATTAAGGAGCATTCAGGATGGAATCAGCCCTGCATTAAGACTATGCAAAAGGCTACAGTGGTGGAGGCATTGTTTCAGGTACCGATATACATAATATACAATATAAAAAGTCCAGTTTGAGTAACAGAGCGGTACAATTAAAGACTTCTCAGACTCCAAAACACTACAGCGGTTTGTGATTTTGAACTGTCCTGTTCACAGGGGCTGTGTTTTCTCACATAAGCCTAAAACTGGATGCAGCCTTATAGAAAATGAGAATCATAATGTGATTCTCAAGTGTTTAAACAAGTGAGATGTACTTTAGGGTAATTTCACCAACTGTCCCTCAAACCCTGTTACATACCGTTTCATCATCTTATCCTTCATTACTAACTCTAATTCTAAGATCTTTAAATTTATCATTGTGTGCATAATCTTATCCATTGGAGTCCATTTATTCCTCCAAGGAATGTATGAGTAATTCAACAAGTGAGCACTTTGAGTTTTCACAAGTATGTGGAATCTAGTGAGAGTGTATTTTTCAATGACAGCCACACTATGTTTTTGTTGTAGTTTGAATATGTGATTATTATTTAAAGTAAAGTATTAAAAAACTGTGAAACAGTGTATACAAATGTCTGCACGGACCTGAGATCCCTCCTCCTCCTAAACTCTTAGAAGCATGTCAGCAATATTTTTGTACATGCATCAGACAAAAAAAGGATGTTGGTGACATGATGTTGATGGAAAGTCCAGAAGAAAATTTGAGGAGAGGCAAAAGCACACAACCACAGTACTTTTACATTACATTTTGCATTGCATTTGCATTGACTTTGACATTGTTAAGGATTGTCATTGTCAGCCAGAGCCACACAAAGATTACCACCCACAATAGGATAAGGGACAATAGATAAAAGCCAGAACCAAACACTGACATTGATCATGTATGAGTATGAAAGAGAATGTATGTAACCTGTTTTTGTCCTTGCACAAAAACACAAAGATGCAGATGATGAGCCGGAGAGCTGATGGTGAAAATGGATCTACTGTGAAGAGCCCCAACCAGGATGCAGTAATAGGTCAGATTTTTCTATTCTCTGTTGTATTGGATTGTCTATATTTGCTTAGAGCAACTGCAAATAGGAAGTAATGGATGCCTCTTGAACATCTTGGTACCTGAAAAATAAAACTTAGCTAACTTAATAGCAATGTTAGATGTGTCCTTTTAAGCATTTTAGCCCCAAGGTTTTATCTGTCTTTACAGTTTGCAGACAGAAGTGAAGACCAAATATGACAAATATGTGTAAGTTATAAACATGATATGCTATGTATATGCTATGAGCAGCAAATGAACATGCTAAATGCCTTATTTTGTCAGTGTGTGCTTTTTTCCTCCATTTTTATGTTCATTTTATTTGTTCTATTTGTGCATTGTTTTGATTGGCAATTTGAATCAGGGAAATAGGAACCATTTCATCACGGTTGTATGTCATGCAGAGTTTGCTCTTTAATGGAGATATTGTACTGTATGTATAGTAGGTGTGACTGCCCATCTTCATAGATCCATGCACTGAAAATTTGCATGCACAGGCTCATCCAATCAGGATGAACATATTCATCCATAAGGAGCCCAAGCTCCATCCTAAGCAAGCTTAGGGGAAGTAGTGGACCCATAATGAATTTGCTTTAACTGTTTTTGCGTGGACCACTCTACTGAAGGAAACCAAGATTGACTGGATTGTGTTGTCTTATGATTGGAATATTGAGGTGGAGTGAGGATGGAATTTATCCGAGTAGAGTGCTGTGTGGGCTTGAAATTTTAACCATTGTTTCAAAATGTCAAATCACTTTGGGCCAAGTGGCACACAAGTGGACAAACAGCGCTGCTGTTACAGATAGTAGCAAAGAGCAGTTTAAATTTCTGAAGCATTTTTATGGAGGATGGCAATGTTGGTCTCTCAGTCACTCCATTGGGCAGGCGGGCAACCACTTTGGTCCAGATTGAAATATTTTAATGACAACTAGATGGACTGACATAACATTTTATAAAGCTATTCATCACATGTAGAGGATGAGTCCTACTGACTTTGCTGATCCCCCAATGTTTACTAGTGACAACAGCAGGTCAAGATTTTTATTCATTGAGTGAAACATTTCAGCTGTCTCAACAGCCACTGGGTGGACTGGCACCAAAGCTTGGTGCCCAGAGGATCTACTCTAATGATACTGGTGATCCCCTGACTTTTCAGGAAGGTTGATATTTTTGTTTTTTGCCAAAGTTTGGTGCACACATTCATGAATCCCAAGGAATTAATTGCAGTAACTTAGAGTCTTAGACTGTAGCCACAGCTGTCCTTTGTGTTTAGTGACTTATCAAATGTTAGCATGCTAACATGCCAAACTCAGATGGTAGGACCACACTGTACATAAGCGCAGCCTACCAGAGCTGCTAGCACGGCTTACTTTGGGGTATTTTTTGTCTGTCTGTCTAAAAATACAAAACATGGTGAGAGGTCTGCTACATTGTAACCATTACAGCGCGACTGGGATGCCATAGACTCTTCTTTTTGTATATTCCTTCAAATAAAGTCGTGTTACGACCCTCTGAAGGATTTAATTAATAACAGATCAATACAAAAAAATAATTCATTTTTATGGACAGTACTTTCTATATAGTGCAAAATTACAGCAACTCATGCTCATTTTTAATTGGGTCTAAAGCTCTGGACCACAAAGTATCCTGAATATGTCAAAACACTCAAGCTCCATTGGGCTTGGGGCAACTTGCCATTCAATGACACTTTGGTACAGATGTGATCTCTCTCGCTTGCTCGCTCCAACCACACGCATAAGCATTTTGCCAGTCACTACCTAGTTAAAACAAGGAGTGGCAATCTAGTTAAAATAAGAGACAGACAGAGAGCAGGCAAGTAAGGGGGTGAAACTAGACACAAAGTAAAACTTTATTTGGTCCTTATTCCGTTGCAGTTACTTACTAAATAAAAAATAGCAGCGTATAACCTCTCCACATCGCTCAGGTAGAGGACTGGTGACAGACCCTGCTGAAATTTCCATTGGCCAGAGTGATACCATCGGCAAAGCGCTGCAAATATCAAGCATGTTTGATATGGACGGACACGTGCCCTCAGGGGTTAATCACCTCATTAAATTTCAGCACTGCACCAGCTAAGCACACTCATCCAAGCCACAACTGAGTGAATTAACTTTGCCTTCAGCTGTGAGCTGAATTCTGCCATCCACACATAAACATGTTGGTCCTTATGTAATGTTGACAGAGTAGTTTTCAATTTTTAAAATAAAACAGGACAAACAAAAATAAGTGTAAACCAATAATAAAATGTGTTTTAACACTATACCCAGAAGCTGCATTTGAACTTCTTTTTAGTTGCAGATGTACTCTTCAATCTTCAGTCTTTGATGTCACTTTAAAGGCCAACTGAATTTAAACTGCATGTCCTTACTTCTTCTACAGTATACAGATCTCCTTTGGATATGTCGTGTGTTCTCCTTTGATAAAAAAAATTAAAAAAAGTCTGTTCCAGCAAGCAATATCATCTTGATTCTAGTATAGACTGATGGGGACACTGGCTTAAAGGGAGACAACAGCAGTGTCACAACACAAAAAGGGCCACAGATGTTAAACTACAACCTGTGCTATCTTTCTTTATTGACTTTTAAAGAGATAATAAACAAAATCTACATAAACAAAATTAATACTATATGAACATGAAGACCTTTCAAACACAAAATAAGAAAACCACTGTATACATTCACAGACAATGGGAGATTGAGGATTACAAAGGTATGTCCGATACATATTTGCACAAAGTCTGGTCTGAAAGTTGGTAAATAATCCATTTTGTCCAGTTCTCAAGTTGAAAGTGATTCTCTTCATTGCATATACGAGGGGGCTTCAAAAAGTTCGTGGAAAAAGTACATAGCTAAAAATCATATGCAGGGATTTAGATCTCAATGCACCTATACGTTCTCGTACTAACGTGTCATAACATGTTCTAACATGAACCCTTAAATGCATGTTGCAACTCAAAAATAAACATCACAACTTAAACCGTTTTTTCCAACTGTCCTTTTTCCACAAACTTTTTGAAGCCCCCTTGTATGTTGTACACTAAGGCAACGTCAAAGCCACCAATAGTATTCTCAACAAATAATTACCCTTCCTCCCCCACTAACTTTAACCAGCTCAAAAACTAATTTTGATTTTAAAGACTGTTGCCACAGTGTTGTTTGCATTAGCTTTCAGATGAATGTCTCTTATCTACAAGCATGGACACATTTTGTGTCAGACCATGGCTGACTGAGAGAGCTACCAAGCAAAGTGCACTGTTGACAATTTGCATGCCAGTTAGCTAATTAGTCAACTGTATCACAGTGAACAGCTCTGGAGATGTCAACATTGGTAAGTTAAGGTTTTAAATGATGCATTCTTTATTTTTAACACAGCTAACAAATGCTATTGGTCCATGTATTGGACACTATTACCAGTGCTAATTTGTTCACATTATGTCTCTGTGCACCTCACAGCTCAGCTGACTTGGTGGCTAAAGATAAATTTGTCTTGTATCTTGTTTGAAAGTCACTTTGTCAATGATTTTTGACTACAAATAGGGTAGACATTTGTGATTTTAGATTAACAAGTAGTGTGTTTTCTAGTGTAACCATGATGATAAAGGTCAGACACACCTGCCGCTATACACTCCTATGGGCACCTGTGAGACATATCCATGAATAGGGTCAAACAACCTACAGTACATGGTTGTTTATGTAGGAGGACTTGCTGAGCAAATACAACACATTATTTCCATACACATAGAATGCTATTTTTTTAAATATTAAAAATGACTCTTTTGACATTCAGGAGTTATTGATTGAGCTACAACAGAGGGGAGATGTGAGGAACACAACAACCCCAATGTCTATGTTAAAGGCTTGTTGAGACCAATCAATTGTCAGCCTCTGTGATTCTGCCTTTCCAGGGAAGATTGTGTCACAGTAGTTCTTGTTAACTTCCAACTAAAGACCAAACCAATCAATAATGACTTTGTCGATGTCTCATCAATTAAATATTTATTCTTGTTTACAACAATCTGCAATGGATAACTGTCATGGATGTTAGTAAGGCTGCCAGTCTGAAGCCATAAGCCATCCTCTAAATAAAGCTACTGAGATGTTTTTGATGTTGGATAGAAGGAAATTTGCACCTAATTATTGATATAATGCAAATAGTTTGTATCCTGTTTATAGCTGAACTATACATAAAACTGCTACTACTATACTGCATGTGTCATCTTTCCCTGACTACAAATAATGTCAACTTAATTTGTAATATTTTTACCCTTACCTTATCCACATTTTCATATTTTTGTAATGTGACAAATGTGAAGAACTCAATTAATATGAGCACTCTAGCATAAAAATGAAATGAGAAAAAAGTGAAGAAAAATTAGATTCAGGGGAATATAGTCTCATGTGTGCAGGCCTTAATTAATAAAGGGGAAGCAGCTGTTGCCTTTGCTCCTGTATGTGATTGCCTACAGGTTTCTGCTACAGGCTACATATTAAAAGAAACGTACATGACAAGAACAGCTGATACAAACAATGATATAAACACTGCATATTTGTATGTATGTACAAAGCTTCAGCTTCAAGGTTTATATGTGATCTAATGTATAAATCTGGAGGCATGGTGTCAGACTTTTGATTGGGCAATGCAAATTCTACATTTTAAAGTTGAGAACACAACACATTACTGGGTCTGTCTGATAGGATTAATATATTGCAAACAAAATACACACATTTGCGGTGTATTTGAATTTCATTTCATATGCCATTACTTGCATTTCATATTCCCAGTGTGATCAGTGCATGTCACACACCCATTAAACAACATCTGTAATACAAAGCAGTGGTTCAAGTGGGCTTGATTTGCATTGGCTGAGTCATTCTCTGTGGCAGTGCTATGGTGTAATTAGCGAAAAAATCATTACCCTGCTTCACACTTGTATGTAATTAGATTGTACCGAACCACAATTTTTCAACTTGGCTTTTAAGAGGAAGCCATTGCCAAGTTAAAGAGTGAGTGAAAAATAAGAACAACAAAAAAAACAGACTAACCATCTGTTGCATGTCTGCATCTAAATGACAAAAGCACAACACCAGGATCAACTGCTTCAAAGCTCAAGCAAGCAGTAAGGATAATGTAGAGGAAATAACAAGGAGGCATGCGGTAAACAATCATATGACACTACAGAGAAGATCCATTATTATTGATCGGTGAAGGATCTTTCACTGATTCCCCAGTTATTATTTCAGAGACACTGGTGCACACTTACAGTACAGGGGATGTAAAATAATAAAAAAGATTAAAGGTTTCTTTAGCACCACTTCAACCATGGTTACCCTGTTTTTTCATTCATGTTGTGCTCCCTTTCTTTCCCTCTACCCTGAACCACTTCAACTGTTCTCCTTGTGCCTCAGGCTCCGGCTGCAAGATGCGAACATTGGACAGTGGAATTGGGACCATCCCCCTCCCTGAGTCCTGTTCCTTCTTCTCCTCCATCCTGCACCTTCTCCCTAAATCCTCATCAACCCCAGAACAGTCCCTCAGTCCTCTCAGTGTCCCCGGTTCCTCCAGCGAGGACGTGTCTCCTTCCCCATTACCCCGGTGGAGGATACCCTCCAGCTTTAAGGACAGCAGCCATGCAGGGGTGCCAAACTCCCTGTCCGACTCCTCCATGACCCATATCCAGTCAGTGCCTTTCCCCACTGTGGCCTTCCTCCAGCCCATCCAACCCCAGTCTGAACCCATTGTGACCTCTGCCAGTGTGTGTGATACCCAGAGCAGGCTACCCAGAGCACCGCAAGGTATGGTAAAGCCACAAAAGCTCCAGTAAGAGGCATGACCTTTGGACTGCAGCAGTAATGATGATGCCAGTAGGGTTTTCTCCTTTTAGTGTTATAGATTCATTGAGCCTTAAGCAAGAACTCTTTGTGCTTGTTTCCTAAACCTTTCTTACTTTTTTTCTGTGCATTTTGCTCATATGTGTGGTCCAAGTTGGATTCAGCAAGATCTCTTAACTGCACAAACGTGTTACATGTTATAAACTGCTAGTTCCGACTTAACGAATGCCATCTCTATGTCTGTGCGTTTGTTAGGTCATTAACATATTCAATATCCCTAAATTGCTAATTTATGCTATCTGTTTCGCTACATTAGTGACCAAGTTTCATTCACAAAAATGTTATCCAAGAGTAACAAGAACCACATTGCAGCACTTGAAGCAGAGAAAAACGTTAACAAACCACAGGTATGGACCACTCGTGAATTTTGTTCATGCCTAAGAGATAATAATTCTAATAGATATATAATTCTTCTTCTGAAAACATTTGAGAACTGAAGAGAAGAGGTGAAACATCTTCAAGTATATACAACCAAGTTCAGGATTAAACTTTTCTTGGATAACATTTCTGAATGTGACAAATTCTCTTCAATAACTTGTATGTAGCACTTAAAAATAAATCTGAGGCCCATTGTGTTGTGACATTGTGAAATTTTACTGTGTGGCAATTTGTAATTTGTTGCTAATATGTGATACCCACGATACATCTGGACTGGTACTTTTTGTGGCTACAGTTGTATTTTGTGTAGCTGCGGTTGGGCAGGAAACTCCATTATATTGGGGATGGATCTCACTGACTGGACAAGCTCCAAATTATGAGCTGAAATAATCATTATATCAATTAATTAATACACTGAGGTACCTCGTTTCTGTTTAGTTTAGATTTTTGTCGTCTGAGGTAGGGTTTCTACTTTTAAAATAACTGAATTTTTCTAACATTTTGAAAGAAAAGTTCAGACAGAAAACAGATATTGATGTATCAGCAACAATAAAGAACAGGCTTCATCCTTGCCATCTACCTCTCAGTTTCCAAAAAAAACCCAAAAACATATCTGACGAAAATCTTGCTTAGTCATTAGTCATCTGTCCATTCGAAGGAGCACTTTAAGGAGATTGAGAAGGTACATTCTCATATGAGGATAAACAGTTCATGAAGCTCCACTCCTGTCATATTTTCCTCATGTTTTAATTTCAAATGGAAATGAATGACATTGAAGGAGCAAAATTCTATTTATAACATACAGATAATAGATTCCTGAAAGCAGCAGTGATCATGATGTGTTATTACAAGAACCTTTATCACTGCACTGATAGCTCTCATTCAGGAAGATACACAGTAGGCATGACCTGATCAGTATGCCAATCACACAGCATGTCCCAAAGAAAAACACTAATTTTCACTGTCAAGAGGAAAGATGTATTTTGTGTCATGTGTTTTTTTTGGTGGTTTTTAATGAGTTATGTTTTCAGAGTTTTTTAGCAGACAAATAATATGTATTTTCATCTGCAGTTTCATAAGGACGGTTATGGGAGAAGTACATATGTACACTAAATAAGATGGTGCTAAGTTTGTAAATTAATTGACAATCTGTTCCTGTTCTAGTCTTACTCAGAAGTGCATTTGGCATCACAAGTCATGTTGTGACTGTAACAGAAAAAGAAATCTGATGTTTTTTTAATTGTACAGCCTGAAAGGTTTGAGAACTGAAACTATTCTATATACTATTCCATAGCAACACACTGACCTTTTGCTAAGTCCTGTAACCCTGTAAAAGATGTTGAAATGTGACCATGCTTAAGGTTAAAACTACATGTCCAGGGCAAAAAGTTAGCATCCTCACCAGGTAATGATGGAAGATATGGGAATATAGACAGAGCATTGCAGTTTGGAGCTGTGTATTCCTAATGTTAGACTGATTCTATTTTTCCCTATTTGATCATAACCTTATTTGGCCACTTAGCTTACATATTTGGATATGTAAAACAGGGGTTACATTTATGCTTTATTTGCACTTTCCAAATGATAACTTTGTTTCACTTTTAATATTACAAGAGAAATGCCTTCTGGGATGAAGATTTTAGCTGGGGTCGCTGGAGTATGAACTTTCCCAAATACAACAGAGCAGAGCAGAGCTGCTAACATTAGCCTACACTAGCCACACCACATGAAATGGTCCTTGGCTTTGGAAGTAAATTATTTATTAGCTAGTAAGCTAGTTAACTGGGCATGCTAACCATTGCGGCTTACGTTAGAACACTCAGTTTAATACACTCCTTACATTTTTTTTTTGGGGGGGGGGGGCTAAATAAAAGGCACAACCCTCCAAACCCTTCACATGCCTTACTACATACACATTGCTTCAACATGGGGGTGAGGGGATAGGTTTAGCTAACGGTCATACATATTTCACTAAGTTGTTGGGTTACTTTGGAAAAGAGTTCTGACACTGAAACCTTTCCCAACCCACAGACAGTTCAGATTGCTAACCTTGCATCAGACAGAATAGTTTTGTGGTGAAATGCATATTTAAATATTTGTCTCTCAAGGGACTTCCCTTCTGACAGTGAAGACTTTTGGCTGTTTGATTTAAGCTGCCTAAACTGTCACTCCGTATCTGTAAAACTAAACCCTGGCTTTATTTGCACAGCACTTTAGTTGAGGTGGTTTTCAGAATTATAAATTTGTCCTCTTTTCCAGATGTCAGCTGCTGCTTCTTTAGTGTCAGTCACATCTCCTGCCACTTTGAATTCAGAGTGATAATCTTGCTCTCTTTGAAGATGTCAGATGTCAGATGTCAGTCTGTCAGTGTCAGCTGTTCTCCTAAGTCCACATTCGGCTCCTCTTCTTGACAGGAGAGAGAATTAAGTCTGACTGCTGAGAAAACTTCTGAAACAAGTTTCATTGTGTGTTTTTTCCAGGTGGAATGGAACCAAAGAAGTTGACCTACATCAAATCGAAAACACGAGCCACTGCGAGCCAACAGAAAGAACAGACAAGACTTCAGCTTGCCAACTGTAAGACATAATGGAACTGATTTACTGAAGTCACACATTTGGGAAAACTATTGGTCATGTCATATTCTGAACCCACTTATCATCAACCACAGTTGATGTTCACATTTTCATTCTCTGACTTTATTATTCAGTGTTAAAACACACACATAAACACACACACAAATAAATTACTGGAATTATTTTTAAGGTTATCACCTCTGAAAGTCAAAGTGACCCTTTTATCTACTAAATGGCTAAATTAGTTCACAAAGGTCTTATTGTAATATTAAATAGATAATTTTCTCCAGCTTTGAATAATATAAAAGAATACTATATTCAAATTCTTAACTTAAAACCTCTTCGGATGCCAGATGCTGAGGTCAAAAGACTCATAGTTTCTTCCATCAGTTAGACACCACTGATTCGTTTTTGGGTCTTGTTCTGTTTTTTGACACACTGATGAATTCTTTTGGCAAATGTGAAGAAAGTTTCATAATTTTTCTGCAGTTCATTTTTTTAATTTTTTTTTTTTTGCTGAAGATTAAGATAAATGTAGAATCTGCTTCCAATAGCCTTGTCAGACATTTTCAGACTTTGCCTTTCACTGCTGTCACTGCAGCTGGTAGGCACAAAGGTGAAGAAAAGTGCAACAATTTAACTTTTTTTTCACATTGTAAAAACCAGTTTGCCCCAGAACTGCACTTAAAATGATATACTTAACTGTAAAAACTCATTTCCATCCCCACTGAGCAGAAAGCAAGCTTAATGGTGGTGACTAAACACATGACTGACGCAAGTTTCCCAAACATCATTTGCATCTTACTACAGTACATTAACGCTGGCATTTATAACAGGCATGTGTATGTGGTAGATCAGTAGATATGCCTGTGGGTTAACAAAACTAGCCACAGGTTTGAGCCTGTACGTAGCTCCCACGACACACACACTCAAAATGCTGTCCTGCTTTGCCTGATGATTTCATCAATACCTTATACAAGTATTTAATACATACAAATGTTTAATCATCTGTACAACCTTCACACAGACCTGGTGTCTTTTTAACTTAGACTGCAGTAAAGTAACGTAACTTTATTCAACATGCAGGGAAGGAGGTTTCTGTGAATATCATCTCTGCCCAGCGCAATTAAATCACAGTCTCTTTCAATTTGCATTTAAACCAAGTTGCTCCAATGAGTGAAACATGCAAAATTTACTTTCAGCACCACTTTATTACCATAAAATCATCATAAACTGTAATTTCAGTAGAAAGAGCTGTGTGTGTGTGTGCGCAGACTGGCACACATGTTGAGGAACTGTATTGCAATATGTGTTTTAACCTTTAAACACAAACACCATCAAACTGAAATTCTCTATTGAGCATCTCCTAACCAGAGAAACCCTGGTCTGTGTGTAATTATGAATTACCTTCAACCCCATTTTCTAAATGTTGTATTATATAAACCATTTGTATGAGTATGTTATGTTTCTTTAACTGGCAGATTTTTCATTTTGGACATCATTTACAAGTGCCACAGCATCTCACTCTGCTCTACAACTTCCATTTCAGAGTTTCTGAAGCTGAAGTCAACCTGAAGAAAGGAATTGAGCTATCAGTTGGATTTATCACTCTGTATCACTCACATGGAGGATCCACAGTTTGGATATTGTGGATACTGTGAGCATGAAATGCTCAGAACTGGACAAGTTATCTTGGCATCATAGGCTTCCACCTGTGCTCGGTATGGTATTGAAATACTCAGTAGCCTTTCAGGTGTTGTAGTGAACCCTCTGGCAGCCATTTAGAGGTCTGCAGCTCACTGGCATAAGCTGTGAGTACCTGATTCAGTTTCTAAATGTACAACTGTGCTGGATCATTAGAGTTACATAGACATGATTAATTCCTCTGCTGTTTTCTTCTCCTCTGAGAACAAATTATTTTATAAAAAAATAATTTTTGCTTGTTTCTTTTTGTTTTAATCACCTCTTAAGTTCTAAGTTGCACATAAGCTAATGTTAGCATCCACAGATATTAACCAGCTCAGCTAACTGCCCTCAAGCTACAATTAATAGTACTGTATGTGTATGCAAATGCAAATGAAGTCTGATCAGAGAATTTTCATAACTGTAATTTACTAAATGGATCTACTGCACCCGTACACAGCTGTCATTGTATATAACTTGAACAGTGTGTTACTGGAACATCAATGGTGCTGCAACCCTGTCACTTACAAATTATAACTAATTAGCCTTGTATGTTTTGGAAGAAGCATAATGGTACCTGCATGATGGAACTTTTTTGGAGTTAAGTGTAGGCATATCAAAATGCTAATCTATTGGCCATATTATTGAGCTTGGCCACTAGGGGTCAGTAAAACTACAAAATACAATGATAGAAACTTACTCCCAACATACTATCGCCTAATAGAGCTGTTATGGCTAACATGTTGGCAAACAATTACCACCTTCTTATAAATATCAAAGTACAATATTCTCTCTTTTTTGGTCTCCACCATCTCTGTGTCGGATCTTTGGCTCGCTAGATGCTCGACTATGTGAATCAGCCACTTTGTAACTTAGTCCTTTGGTGCCAGTAGTTGGTGCACAATGTCACCATTTCACAAATACAGTTATCTTACTGTACTGGTTGTATGACCATAAAAGTGAGCTAGAAGAAGCTAAAACGCTCTTTAAATCTGCAGAGGTAGGTGTTAAATGTCTTTGATTTCAGCATCACAGCTTCCACATCGTAGCATCATTTGACAATATTTTCTTGTCAAAAATGTTAATTAATGCAGGTTTAAGCATTTAAATAACTTTTCACAAACGCAGTTTGCCACCAGACCTCCCTAATGGCACCAAATGTGGTCACTATTGGAGATTAGAGATGCAAATGCAAGACCTCTACTAAAATCCTACTGAACAAAGGTTATGTAGCTCATTTATTTACTTTTTTCCATACATACAAGTGTGAGCATTTTAATAAATGTTTACATTAAGATCTAATTCTGCTGTTGATCTAATGAAGATCTACACTAAAATAATTATGTCATTATGAGTTTTTGAGTAAAGCATCTGATGGAACCTTATAATTTCTATGATTTCCATCCAGAGAATACCTTATGTACAGCACTTACTACTGATTGCCATTCATGAGCTCTATGCCTGACTGAGTAATGTGATTATTTAAAGTGTGCACTAACTTGGATTTTTTTTTTTTTTCTTTTTCTTTTTACTGTCACAGTGTGAATATCAACTTGCATGCAACCACCCTCTGGCTTATTCTAACCACAAAATGCATCATATGAATTTTATATCCATCATCATATCCATCAGTTTCTCCACAAGAGGTGAAATGTACTGACTGCAAAACTTGATGTGCACTGTTTGGTATTTATGAAATATCCCACATAATCTGTCACTACTTTGTGAGAATCATCTATAGTGAAACTGACTTTTCACACCTGCAGTTATTTTAAATAGTTGTCTCATTTATATAGTGAACATCTCCTCTAGAAATGAAACTCTTCACATGTGAATTGCATTGTTTTTTGTATTTTTTCCACAGTTATGACATCAGGACAAAGCAGTAAGTTTTGCATGTAACCTTAGTTATAAAACACCTAGTAGGCACATAGTGGACATTGTTGTGCTAGCTCAGGGAAAATACCATATATTGTCTCTGATAGATGCTGTGAAGTACAACTATTTCATTGCAACCAGTGAACACACCAGATTTCACTGTAATGGTTTAAGGATATTTACCCGTCCTCTTGTCTGTTTTTGTCTGTACATTTAACTGTAAGATATCGCACCATGGTTGCTCAGTTTCTCCCTTTATTCTGTATGCTGTGTCCTTTATAGTAATGTTTTTGGTGTCATGAATGCATCCTGACATATTTGACAGTCTTAGCCGCTTTGCAATGTCTCCCCCTCCCACCTTTGTCAGCTCCCTGCCTTTCATGTGTAGATATTTGCCAAAATGCATATTGCCAAACACTGCTCTGAGCTTATCACATATACAGAAAATGAATGCAACTAAATCTACATATCAGACTTGTCATGGTAACTATAGCCATATTCTTTTGAAACACTAGAGACAGTTTACATGTGATGTAGAACTATAAAGCACTGTAATGTTGCACAAGACCATTAGTCGTGGCATCTTACTGTATTTACCTCTTCTTTGAATATTTGCTCACTTGCTACATGTATATGTGAGGTAATGTTTGTAAAATTGCAGTGGTGTTTATGCCAATAGCAACACACAGGTCTATTAAATGAAATATGTAGCGTACACAGGTGAAACGAGGTGTTAATGGATCAGGGAACAGATTGGCTGTACTGATACGGGTAGATGGAGCATGGTGTCTGTGTTTTTAAAATGGCTCACATAATGAAGAGCGTCACTCTCACAAGAGTATTGTATTTTTCTAACATTTACTCTAATGCCCTGTATTTGTACTCAGCACTGAAGAGTGTAATTTACCATTTATTGCACATATTGTTACTCACTATTACAGTAAATCTCCTTCTAAATGTTTTTTTTTTCAGAACCCAATAATATCATTGATGTTCTTGTGTGACAGTCACCTTAGCAGTACAAACTGAGAATTGTATATTACTGATATTCTTTGTTTTATGTCAAAGAAGAAAAAATAAACTATTTCAATACTTACAGCACATCAAGGATGTTGCGTTGTGGTTTGTCATATTTAACTGGCATAAGCTGTTGACTCTATGCCAACAGGGGGGACTCAGTTTGAGAGTTCACTTCAGGCTCAAACCCAATCTCTGTCCTTGCCAGTGTGAAAGATGAAGGCGCCACAGAAGCATCTCTACATGGACATTGAGTCCAACTTACTTGTCCAATTCTGTGACAACAACAAGAGTTCTTTTTTTTTTTCATTAAATAAAATACACAATCTGCAGAATACCAACCAGCGTGTCAGGGTCAGTGGACCAGGGCTTCACAAACTGGAAGCAAACCCCTGCTGGGAAGCCAACACTGTTGACAGATGAAAACTAAAATGAAAAAACAAACACAAATGAAGAATGCATATTCCCAAATTGACATCCACATACTTCTAAAATCATTCAGTGAGACTTCTGAGACATATACAATACATGAATAATAATCTATGCATGTGCTCAGATGTTATTACACTCATTAATACATACACAACTCTGTCACTTACAAAAATTCTGTTCATATGCTGTGTGAGGTTAATATAGTGAAGCAAAAAAGTAATTATATAAAGGCAGGAGTGTAAGCATTTCCCTTCAACATTAGTACTCTGGGTTGATTGTTCCTGTCTTGTGGTCAGTGTTGACCTTTTTATCATCTGTCCATAATGCTAACCAAAATCTTTCCCTCAAAGGAAAAGGTTGATATTTTGGGAAATACGTTGATTCATCTTCTGCCGAGAGTCAGAAATGAAGATTGATACCACTCTCAAATCTGTCAATTAAATGTGAAGCTGGAGTCAGGAGACAGTTAGTTTAGCTTAGCAAGCTTAGCCTGGAAGCAGGGGGAAACAGTAAGCCTTGGTCCATCTAATGGTAAAAAAAGAAATCCACCTGTGAACACTTTTCACTAGTTAACACATTTTATCCACCGAAGTGTAAAAACAACAAGTTGAACTGTAAAAAGGTATGATAATTGTATCATGTTAATTAGTGAACTTTGGAGGTGTAGATAAGCAGATTTTTTTAACCTTCAACACAGCAAGAATAGTTGTTTCCACTCACTTCAAGTTGTTATGCTGAGCTAAGCTATCCATCTCCTGGCAGTGAGTGAATAATATCAATCTGTTCATCTCTCAGCAAAAAGTAAGTGTATCTCTCAAAATATTTAACTATTCCTTTAACTACAATGAGTGGTTTTGGTTCATTTTTGGTTAATCTTAATTATAACAAAACCATACTTTTGTTGCCATGTGCAGTAAGAAATACTCAACTGAAAAACACGTACAGTAAAAGCACAGTCTGGATAACTTAATGTCTCTGCAAAAATGTATTTTGCTAATGCAAAATATGTGCATATAATTAATATGAGGTAATGTTGGCGTATAAACACCAGGAAACAAGTTTGAGTAGAACTGCACAACTAGAGCCAAAGGAGCATTTCTATTGCTCTGGCCATGGGAAACATTTGGGCATTGGAGGTCTCAGGCCATCTGGTCTGGACGCATTTCTGAATTCAAAACTCCCTTGAACTCTGCCTATGACAAACCCAGCACCTGCTGGGCTCCAGTACAGTGCTGGGATATACTGTGTTTGGGTGTCACACATGGACAACCAGACAGTGTTGGCTGTCCATTTACACTTTTATTCAACGCTATTTTTTCAAGAGTGATTTACAACAAGTGAAATAAGTATCTTGCTAAAAGGTATTATAGACTGATTAGTGTGCAATTGTGCAAATCTCATTTTCTATAACTACCAAACTATATATTACACAATGTTATACAATGTTGCCAACAGACTATCTAAATATAGCATATTATATACACATGCACAAAAGAAAAATAAATAAATAAAAATGCTTTCCTACGACAAAGGAACTGTGTCGATTCATCTGCACAGACTGTGGTTTAATGTCATCGCCTTTAACCACATAGAAAGAAACAGTAAGTTTGTTTTTGACAAACCATTGACAAACCTAAATTTTGTTTCCTGCCTGCCACACCAGTATTTAACATAGTCGAAGCTAGTAAACAAGCTAATCTGTTCAACAGGCAAAAATGACTCATCTAGTTCATGTTATTATCACATAATCAAAATCCAAAACATGGAGCAGTGCTTTCACAGAATTTTTATTGAAAACAAGAAATCTCAATTTGCATTTTGTGCTTATTTGATTTCAGTTGTTTAATTTGATTGTATGAAAATGTTAAGTTTTTTGGAAAGTAAGTGTGCGGGGAGTCTGGATAAAGAACGGAAATTATGGGGTTGGTTTTTTGTGATGAGCATGTGTCTTTGGAGCCACTAGCTGTAATTATGGGACAAACAGACTTGATTTCAAAATTCAAACTGTGTGAATGCAGGGTTAAGTGGTTTAGTGATGTCTGTGTGTAAAACTAAGCTGGGAAGCTATTTAAAATTATATATATTACACTGTAGTTCTCCTTCCTTTGCTTCGGTTTACCTAGATTTACATTCTCGCAAAGACAAGAAGACATGACTGATCATACTGTAGATACATTTGAATGTGTGTGTGTGAGAGAGAAATATTTAAATATTACTAAACTGCATATCAGGTAAGCAAACAGCCTCTCAGGAAGTATGAAGATTCCTGTGACCTTGAGCCATTACAGTCAGAGTCAGTGCCTTACTTACTCACTTATGTTTTTGATATAATGACTTCCTTTTGATTTATAGACACTAATCAGATAACATTTTCCAAAAGCAAAAAAGTCTCATATTTCACTGATAAATTGAGTATAATTTTGGACATTTTACTCAAAAAGCTTTACTTCCACTTTTAAGATGCTAAGCACACTGTGTATGCAGAAGGCTTTTTTCTGATCTGATGGTCAGTCATCCTTGATTAGTGTTACTCTTTTAAAAAGCTGTATGCATAATGCCTCCCAGTGTGCCATCAGTCATGTTATGGCACTCTTGCTCAGAAGCTGCCATAGAGAGAAACTACAGCTGCTGCACATTTAACTCAACTCTCCTGAATATTGCACTCACTGCTGGTGTGTGACTGAGTGTATGTCATCCTAATGCGAAAAAAAACAAAACAAAATAAAGTAAAACTCTTGTATTATGAATTTTAAGCAGTCAGTTGGGACATTTTTTGCTTCTAAAATACCAGGCCATCTTTTAATCAAGTGACAGCTTCAGTAGCTGCCCATTATGTCTTTTACTTTCACAACCAGCAAGGTTTCGCTTAATTATCTTCCTGGACATCTCATCTCAAAGTAAAAAGCTCCTTAGTTGCTGATGTAAATCTTCTCTTCTCATCTCTTAAATGTAATGTAAATGACCGGTAGCTAATTTAAAGTTCCACCAAAGTAGGGATTCATAATATTTAATTGTGTCTTAATGTGTAATTATCCAAGTTCCAATTAAGCTGATTAGCACAGTAAATCACAAACAACTTCTCCACAGCCCCTTGAAGCAGCGCTGACACACTGTTTCATCCACTAATTAAAATAGGTTGATCATGACAACTCTGAATAAAACTACTGAAGTTTAGACAAAGGATTGAAACAGACTAAAAATCTGCTTCTCTTGAGACCAGTAAACAATGACAAAGCATAACATGACCCTCCTTCGTTGCAGATCAGCGGTTTGACCTTATCTGGGTTTGCTCTGCACTGAAATCCTCTTACTCCGTATGCAGCAGGGTGCTGGTGGGTGTAGTGAGGCATATACACTATAAATTAGTTTGGGGTCTGGTTTAGAGCAGGCTGATGTGGAGTCGGGCTCAGCGCTGAGGGCCACAATTGTGAAGCGGAGTTGAGCAGGAATAGTTCAGCCAGGTTTCAGCCCTATATGAAATAATAGCCCACACTGTGCAGAGCTGAAGAGAGCAATCCATCTTTTGAATTTGTGAAAGAGTATCCAACTTTTTTTTACCCACCAAGTGTTGCAGACAATGTTATTAGTTTTTGAAATGCCTTTGAAAAGTGCCTCACTTCACAGAGCCTTATTATTGCCAGGCTTTTAAGTGACAGATTTTTTGCACCAGTGTGACCACACGCTGAACCAGAGACCAGTGTGCCTCTCTATTTGCCTTACTTTACTTAACCTAACTTATGATGCATTTCATCACCTGCAATATTTTCCTCTGGCACATGTTTTAACTCTTGTTTTATAATTCATTCTTTAACAGCAGTTCTTAGAGGTCTCATGATAGAATTGTGGTTGAATTGTATTTCAATCATTCATTTTCATTAAATGCACTGGACAATGAAACTTATAACACACAAACAAACACCAGTAGTTTGAAAGACTTTACTTTTGGGCAACCTGAAAAATTATGTATGGAAAGGTTATGACAAATAAGTGACAAGGTTAGGATTAGGCAACAAAAACCCTTGGTTAAGGTTAGAGAAAGATCATGGTTACAGCTAATAAAAATATGAACTACAAGTCAGGGATCGGCCCTAACACCAAGGGACAATGAGCTGCATTTGAAGGATGATGTCTTTTTATTTTTCACTGTCACAAATCCCATGAAAACATCCGAACCAGCAATGAATTTGTTGTAGTGACAAATATTTAATGCCTGATACCCTACTGTGTATCTTACTCCTCTCTGCCATCAAGCTCGATTGTTGCCTAAAAACTATTAAAAATGAATAACTGAGCCAAACCATTGCACTGTTTGACACATTCTATCATTACCATAAATGCACACACTGTACACCAGAGACTGTGCTCCAACTATCAGAGTATCACACTCCTCAGCCTCCCCAGGAATGTTTACTCCAGTTTACTCAAAGGTGCTGGAGACTCCGACCATTTGTCAAACCTTGTATTCAGTAGGAGCAATTTGGATTGGTGTCATACCCTTGCAAGAGTGCTGTAGGAATGGAATTTGACCATCCGGTCTACATGTGCTTTGTGGACTTGGAAAGGCTTATGAACCTGTCCCCTGGGGGGTGTTGGACTCACATGTCCCCAATCCTATTTGTGATATTCATGGGTGGGATCTCAAGGCGCAGCCGAGGTGAGGAGAGTGTCCAGTTTGGGGACCTCAGACTTGCATCTCTGCTCTTTGCAGATGATGTGGTTCTGTTGGCTTCCTCAGACTGTGATCTTCAGCGCACAGTGACCAAAGAAATGAGATCACAGATACAAGTGCCCAAAATTAGTTCCTCCACAGGGTGTCTGGGCTCAGCCTTAGAGAGAGGGTGACATCCGGAGGGAGCTTGGTCACTTCAAAAGGAGCCAGTTGAGGTGTATCGGGCATCTGATCTGATTCCCGGCACATCCAACTGGGAGGAGACCTTGGGGTAGACCCAGAACTCACTGGAGGGATTATATATCTCATCTGGCCTGGGAGCACATTAGAATCCCCCAGGAGGAGCTGGAAAACATTGCTAGGGAGAGGGATGTCTTAAATATTCTGCTTAGCCTGTTACCACTGCGAGCCAACCCTAGATTAGTGGAAGAAAATGAATGGATGGATGGACACACACTGTAGTTTGAGTCAGTCCTACATGCACCACCCTGCTGCTGTAAATCCTCACTAGTGCAACAATTGTGTATTGATCACACCACTAGAATAGAATAACACCAGCCTCATCCTTTGAATTCTAATTCTAATTTCAGTGGGGTTTAACTGGTTAAATAAAAGTTGTACTGTTTAACAACATCACAAAAACATTTCATTATTTCTGTTAAGGGTTGAATTTAGCTTTCCCAAGCACTCTGGTGCCTGTATGTGTCCTCTGACTTACAATCAGTGCTCAGAGGCCACTCACTTTGTTGAGGATGAAAAAGAATCTTTTCATTTTATAACCAAAGTAGTGGGTAGGTGCTATTATCTTTAATAGATGTCATCTATTGGGCCAAAGTGTGGAATCTAGATAAAACTGAGGGACAGTAATAAAACTGATTTTTAGCCCTGAGATAAATAAAACTCTGAGGACTTTGGAGGTCACAGAACTAAATCTGCACTGTCAGTTTATAGTCTAATTTTAGTTAAATGGTGAGCTATAAATAAAGCATGTTAAGATTCTGCAGTTGTTTTGCCCAGAAAGGATTTGGGTGCTGGGAGGAGCAAAAATACAGGCATCTTGAACATTATTCCTGTCAGTTAGCCCCTTTTTTGACACTTCAACTTTATAGATCCCAGTGGTGACATCAGCTCTCTGCAGCAGCAGCTGCAAATGTAATGAGATTTATCGGGGGATGCACAGATATAACATGTAATGTCCACAGTAATAATATTAGAGAGGAAACCAGGTTGAAAGTACTTATGCATCACTGTCAGAACAGACACTTTTTGATCACGTGGTACACAATGCAGTCGTGCACGTGCATGTGTGAGCACATGTCCGCAGCAGCGGATAAGATACGTGAAGCATCGCAGGAGGTGCCAGGCTCACCATGCCAAGCTGCCAGCTGCTCTGTCTCTGCGCCTCCGAACCGACGAACATCCGTCTCTCATGTTTCTGCTCAGAGTTCCATTAAACGGACGATGCGGCTGTTCACTGTCTCAACTTTGCTCCTGTTCTTCCTCAGCTCAGGTACGGTCACACAGCCTTTCTTTCTCGCCACTTTCGCGGGATTTTAAAGCGTCTGGTACAGGCTGCCGTTTAATGGGAAAACTTTCAATCCCGCTTGTTTTTGGAGAAGGAGCGCAGGGTACCGGTGAAGGGGAGGTTTTCATTTTTGGTACACGGTAAAGTGAGAGACCCAGCGCGCGCAGCTTGGAGGGACCCGAGCCAATCTAACGTTGTCTTTCTTTAAAGTAGAGCAGATTTCTGATTCTGGCTCATCATTATGATGATGGACAACTCAAATCTGGATGTACTTACATTAAAGTAGCGGGTGCCACTCTTTTACTGTTTTTACCATTGAGAGATTTTAGTGTCCAAAGCTGGCTGTGGCACTGCGCTCCTGTGCGTCTAAAACGATACAGGTAAGTTTTGATAGAGACTGCTGATCAACAATGTAGAGCCCAGTCTCACTCTACTTTAAGCAGTGAAACATCTCCCTGAATCTGACCTCTTCTCAATCTGCCATAATGTTACGCAGCAGTCGCAGTGGCACAGCGAAACGGTGCGTATTTCTCTTGTCAAGGCTTCCAATGCGATTTATTTTGTCAGTCTCGAACAGCGTTGGGGAAGTATTAAGATCCTTGAGTAAAAGTACCAAGTCAACAGTCTTATATGTCATATATCAGGTTGTTATCATTAGGATTTTAATGTAAAGTAGCATTCTAATATGTGGAACTCACTGGACCTACTTTATATTGTGTTGGGTAGATTCATGATGAAAATATATCACGTTTTGTAAGGTGTTTTGAATGGAAATTGTAATCTGAAATGTAACTACTAATGTAACAAAAGTTGTCAGATAAATGTAGTGGAGTAAAAAGTGCAATATGTATATATGTGTATATGTATATATGGAGCTATATATATATATATATATATATATATATGTATATATATATATAAATTACCTTCCATACTGAAGGTATTTGCTGTAATTTCACTTCGCCTTTATAAAATGTGAAGTCCATTTTGTATTGTATCATCTTAGAGGTACTGTCAGTTTTGAAAATATTGATAAATGCTCCAGTGCACGTAACATAATGACTAGACTATATACAGTATATTCTACATGCTGTACTTTAGCAATTTCAATGCAGTGCTACATTAAAAGCCAAAAGATTTGAAATGCCACTAGTCAGAACAAAATGATGGGTCTAAATAAAATCTGTCAACATATTCATGAGCTGAGGGTATTTCTAGTGGTTCATGGAAAACTGTTTACCACTCTGAATACATTTTGAATAACACTCAGTAAAGCAAGTTCACTATAAACAAGTCAGTTTGACAGTAGAAATGGCAAAATATCTACTATCAAAGCAAGACATGATGAAATGTTGCAACAACATGCTGGTAAGATAAACGTACCACCAACAACTCAAACACAGCTGAATAATTGAGCTCATCTGTCACATCAATTCGAAATGGCCGGAGCAGAAGGAACTAGAATATTTACCAAACTAAAACTGAATTTTTAATTTGAGATAAAACTTTCTCCTTTATTTTTTATTTATGATACTGGGGAAAATAAATTGAGTATGCAAATAAAAAATGAGCATGTGTTATGGCTGATGGTGGATTCATGGTGGAAGCAATTTGACCTGGTGAAAATGATGTAGTGAACATAGTTAGATTCAGTAACTGACTGTGTGTCTTTGTTGGGGTATGGGGGGCCTGGTTGCAGGGCTGGCTCTGCAGATTCAGTGCTACCAGTGTGAGGAGATGACACATGACTGCTCCACCCCAGAGTTCATTGTCAACTGCACCGTGAACGTGCAGGACATGTGCCAGAAGGAGGTTCTGGTGAAGGATGATGGTAAGTTGCACCTCTGGAGTCCAGCATATTCCACCTCTTGACTGTTTTTTTTTTTCCCCGTTATGAATATATTTTAATCTCTGCTTATTTTTCTGTTAGTATATTTCAGAGCAGAGCAGGTTTCAGTGAAATCTGGACAGATTGGCCTCATTCCAAGGACATCGGATTAGATTTTGGTTGTAATATGGAGACAGAGTTTCAATCTTGAATCCAGGGACTTGACTCAGGATCTGAAGTGTAGTCTTTTTGTTTTGGCATGACATCAAATTAGCTTAAAACCGAGGTGATAGGAGTGACGTCTGTGTGTGGGAAACTACTCTGTGTTGCACTCTTCAAGCGTCATTGAGTTGCTCATGAGCAGGATGAGTTTGTTTGAATTGTTCAGTCACTGCTCGGGCAGTCATATTTTCTGAATCAATGGGAATATTGGGAATATTGTCAACAAAAGGATGTTTTGAGATGACACCAATGAAGCTGTTTGTGTTGCTGCCATGTTTGAAGTATCCTTTAATACAAAGACAGCACAAAGAGAGAGAGAGCTCTCCGGCACACTCAGCCAGGAGCCAGGCTCTTTGCTGTGAGCAGGAACCAAACAGATCTGAGGTCAGCAGATACAGGCCCCTCAGTGCTCTGTAACTATCATTAGAGGATGAAAGTTTTAGCTCTAGGTCAGTATTTGAAATAGCAGTCATGGATATAAACCGTTCCTTTTTCATCTGAGTGGAAAATGTTTCAGCTCATGCAGTGCATACAGTGTCGGGTGTGTGTCTTTTGTGTGTAAGCAAAAACCTCAAATTTTGCAAATTATTGTATAACATGGTAGAGCCTTATTAGCTTAATGCAGACATATTGTTATGTTGGTCAATAAGCAACTGAGGTCATTTAGAAACAGTACGAGTGTTTCCATCCATGTCTTTATGTCATCTTCAGTTCTCACATAATAAAGCTGAGTGTAAGCATGAGAATTTTGTTGTTGGTCAGGTGGTCAGTATGGTTCATTTGGGCTGGTGAAAAAGCTGTCTGTCCAACTCTGGTGTGGACAAAACAACTGGACTGAGACCACTTGAAAAGAGGGTCTCGGTTCACTTCCAAGGAGACCCTAGTGCAGTTTGTTTATGGCCCGAAAGCAGATGGTCCACAGTATGTGGTGATTGCAGATACATGATTTTAGCATTGAGTCAAAAATTAAATCAGTTGTTCATGAATTGCTCAAGAAAGAAATCCTCCAATTGATCTGAAAAAGGGATGGTAATGTAAATCATTTGGCAACCATATGCTGCACACTTTGACAGTTCATTAAGTCCATTAAAAACACAGTGCGATCCCACAGTAATACCCCAACATAAGTAATGTTACTGTACAAGACATCTTACAAGACATCGCTTTTCCATCCTGCATCAACCCGTTTGTCATCAGCCCACAGTAACAACACTAATAATGCTCATTATCAGTTACATCTTTGTGAGCTCTTGTGCTGCTTCAGAACATGAATATACAGATAAGAAGCATTTAAGTCCTGCATGATCCAACCATCAGTCACTGGAATTTGAGTCTCCCACACTAGTCCTGATGATGCACTGGTGATGCAGGATGACATCAACAAAACTGTCCAATGAGTGAGTTACAGAGTCATTCTGTATGACTTCATGTTTACTCCTCTTGGTTTTTTTGAAAAAAGCCAACGAGAACATGAACTGGAGCAGGGCTAAAAAGCAACAATGGATTTTTTCCCCTCGATTTGGATTAAATGCACTCACTAGAGGTTTAAAAGCACCCTTAAATAGCACTGAAGAGACAAAACCATCAGATCAGGTCGGCAAAGAGAAGACTGTAACCTTCCTCAAATTGATGAAACAAACAGGTTTGACTGAAGCTCTTTTAGCTGTGTCATATTTAAGCACCCTCTACTTCAGCAGTGGTTTACTGCTTTTTTTTTTTCTTTTTAAAAAAAATCTTGTTGGTGGTACTTGACCTTGCCAGTGCCATGGTTACCAGTGACAATAGATCATGTCCCCTGTAATTTTTCAGTGAATCTGGGGATTTTAGCAGCCGCTGGGGAGAATTAAAGTTAAAAACATACACTTACACTGTAAGTGTAATACTTTAATCTGCATTAATCAATAATTTAATATTAACTATGGATCCAATATGTGTAATGTGAAAGGAATGGCAGACCTACATATAAAAACTGCAGTTCTTATCAGTTCTACAGAGCATTTTCTTGTATGTCAGCTCATTGTTTTGGTTTTTGCAGCCCACAGCTTGACTGTCTGCTTCAGTCTCACTACTCTTATCAACCTCAGTCACAGCAGGCAGCTGTTTTCAGTGAAGGAGCTCTGATAAACCCTGTGTATGGTACCTGCCCAGCATCAAACGAAGTTAGCGACTAGATGGTGAAAATAGAGGAGAATATAGCTGCTGAAGAGTTGGCAGGGAGCAAAACAAATTTGAAAGTGTGAAGAGTGAATATTGAACACGCCTCAATCAGGTGCCAGAAACAGATTAACACTAAAGCTCTGCTGGAGGTATACACATCAACAATTTAATAATATGATTATTGTCAGTGTTGTGGGATACCTGAATAAAACAAAGCCATGATTAACGTTGTCGTCTGTTTAACTGTTTCTTAAAATTTAATAGAATATTTCAAACTGTTCAGTGCTTTAGTGTTGCATGAAACACAAAAAGGGAAAGTTTCCTGAATTAAATCAGGAACTATCAGATTTATCTATCTCAGACAATTTGACTGTTGTTTAATTGTTTAAAAAGAATTTCAACAAACCATAGAATCTGGCCTCTTTTTATTTCTTAATATTACAGATACTTTTCATTTTGGGACTCAGGTCAGAATTGTGATTTGATATGCACTCACTACCTCTCCAGAATTTTATTTTATTTATGGCTATAAGAGGATAATGATTTCTCTTGCTAGGAAACAGAATTTATATGAAATATGATTGAGTCTTGTCTTGTTCCTCTGTAACAAGACTTATATTATAATATATTATATAGCCCAGCCCAGACCATTGCACAGAAAGCACTGACAGTATTATTTTTTACTGAATATGAGCTGCTCCTTTCAAATCTTGTTCGCAGTTCTTTTAAAAACTGATTTAAATGACCCCTATCAAAAAAGTCTAAATTATTCTCAACACTCAGATGTCAAACAACAGGAGACCTCCAATATTTGTTTTGGCTTGTTTGTCAGTGTTTTTGAATCACAATGTCTGAAATGTTTAAAATGTTCTACACAATAAAGCATCTGTTTAATCTGGCTGTATGAAATGCATTATGTATCCATGGTGTTGTTTTGGTTCAGGTTGTGCTTCTTTGCAACTGTTCAAAACAGAGAAAATGAAAAAGAAAAACAAGATAATATGTCATGGATTATTGAACACAGAGGAACAAGACTTTAACTTTAGTCCTCTAGGTAAGAAAGACTCCTTGAGTTTTCAGATTTTGCCATTCATCGCTGCCTTTTTGGTGATGAATAATGTGTCTCTGCTGTGTTGACGTGCCTATTTGCTGCAGGTGGTTAGAACCCAGACACTAAAGGTCACTCATCCTGCCTGAGGTCTGCTTCATTTTCACACCTAGTGAAAATTGGTGGCCATTTTTATTGCCTCTCCCTACTGCTGATGAGCAAAAGCAATAAGCTCCCATCTTTAGAAATGTGGCTCCCAATCCAAAGGGCAGACGCACCACGCTATAGAGTCGACAGTTCTTTAATAAGAAAATTTCTGCCTGAATGCTCATGTACATCCCAGCCTTTATCTCCCAGTGATATTATTGCTGCTCTGCATGAAAATAGGGCTTAGAAGCTCAACTGACCGCACCTTATCACCATTTGAAATGCAGTAGATATATTCTCAATTGCACTGCCACCTCTGTGCAATTTGCATCAGTGATAAGAATCAAAATCACTGAGGCTGTTTGATTTCTTCCTAAGTATACTATGTCATATGATTGCCTGAAAGTGCCAGTGACAAGGCATGCAGCTCAGTTCTAGGAGATTTAGAATGGCTAAAGTACATCCTCAACTGAGCCATTTTCTGTCCCCCTAGCCAACAGATTAGCCCTTCTGTGTCTGGAGGGTGTTATACAAGCCGTCTGTGGTCGCTCTTACAACATAGCTCTCTAGTTGAGAAAGAGGCTGGCTGGCAGAACATGGAGGTATAACTCACAAGTAAACTTCCTCTGTCAAACCAACCAAGAGTTGAGAGACCCACGTACATACCCCAGTAAAATGATGGATATTTTTCTGCTAGGCAACATAAGATGAGCCTGGCTTCCTATCCAAGCCCATTTCCTATTAATACCATCATCATTCTCCTCTGATTATGTCTTCAGAAATGATAAAAGGGTGTGCTTTTACGTAAGTGTTCCTCTCTCCTGCTGTCTTTGTAAGAGGTATGATTGCCACGCTCCAGCGGGCTACCTTACATTTCAGTGGGGGGTGGGGGTGGGGGGTAAGATGTACTGCGATGACAGATGTGAAACTGGCTACCCTTCGATTTCTCAGAGGCAATTTCATAGGAACAGTATCTAAATTATGTAATAACACACACCAAAAAAACATGGGATTAGACTTTGCTGTAATAATCCTGCATTTTAGTGAATAATGATAATGAATAAATTGTTGGTACCACAAACGTGATACTTTGGTATTACTTTTTGTTCTTTTTTAATCATTTTTTTTATACAAACAACAGACTGAATGATTATATGTAATGTGAAGGGGGTCGCTCATTTTGAAAAACTCACTCAGAATTATAACTAAACTCTGTAGTCGTCCTCCATCTTAGTTTATGCGTCCTTGAGTCCATTATTTTGGTTTTGTGTCCACAAAGTTATGATATGCTTCGGTCTCAAAGCACTAGTAGCTGCTGCTGCTAGGAAACAGATTTGATAAAAGTGGAGGTTATGGGCCAAAATTTTTTATTTTATTTTAAAGCTATGTAGAACTGAAGGGACTGCAGAGTTACAGGATAAATCTCTGTGGGATCGACACTAACCCCTTTCACATTATACAGTTATTTCATCCAGTATGTGAAAAATATTTATTTAAAAGGAAAGGAAGTGGGGAGTACTGCTGCATATGTAAAAAAAAAAGAGAAAAGTTGTATATAGCCTATTGTGGCGCCATATGAATTGCCTCAAGTGACCTCAAGTGATGTCACTTGAGTCAGCTTTATTTGGGACCAAAAGACAACAATTTGGGGTGTGGGTGTGCAATTAGAAAAAAGTGGGCTTATTGATTTGATTAACTTAACTTTTTTTTTTCTACACTCTATGAAGTTAAAGGACCAGTGTGTAGGATTAAGTGACATCTAGTAGTGAGATTGCAGATTGCAGCTAACTGAATACCCGTCCCCTCCCATGCCAAGCGTGTCAGACAGTCTGTGATGGCCATCAGGTGACAAAATGGCATCATCTACCTCATCAACTAGTCATTTATATAGTTATATTTAGATATTATATTTAGTTGTTAGTTTGTAAAACCGTAGTTAATAGCTGACATACTCTTCTTTCTTCCGCTTCATCTTCTTTGTCTTCCATATACATCTGCATGAAAATATGAAAGGCCACTGTTTGGTTCAGGTTGTCCATTCTGGACTACTGTAGAAACAGGGCAATGCAACATGGAAGAGGGCCCGCTCCCTATGTAGATATGAATGGCTCATTCTAAGCGAACGAAAACACAACAATTATTAGTTTTAGGTGATTATACACTAATAAGACTATACTTATGTATATTGTATTTCTGCCTATAGATCCCCGTAAATGTTACACAGTGGTCCTTTAACTGATATTTACATTTGATGTATATGTACATACAGTGAATATATACATAAATATAAATATATACATATACGTTTCACACACACATATTTGTATATGTGTACATATGTATTTGTAGTATTTTGAGTATGGGCTAGAATAGGTATAGTTTTTTTTTTTTTTTTCAACAAAGCTTTTGGATAATCTTGATAAACTGCAAGAACACGTGCTGCCATGAGTTACGAGTAAGTTGCATCATAGGCTACTATTGGAGTCCCGTTGTTTTTGTTTTTTGTATTTTTTGTATTTTTTTTTTTTTTGTTTTAGCCGATATTTATGAATTCACTATTAGCTGTTCCTGTTTGCTATATACCACTAAATGTACTGACAGCTATCTCTGAATGAGTTTGACACTGAAGAAAACTTAAAAACACAATTGTTAGGGAAGTTCTAGAGTTATAGAATCATTTTCTGTGATTCTTAAGCAGGTTTATGGATGTTTCTCCCCTGCACCTCTCTTACAGTCTGAAAACCTCTGGAATGTAGCCTAACTTTTTGTAAGTAAAAACTGCTCTAATGTTTGATTACGTTGAGTGAAGACACAATAGCACTTCAGTAACTTCAGTTTTGGCAGTTTTCACAGATCACAAATTTATTGACCCTCAGGTTTGCAAAAACATTTTAAACGGGACAAAAGCTTATACTGTGTTTCTTATAATGTCCAGCACAATGGCAGCACAACAGCAGCAACATCATAATATTATATAAAATATACACTATCCTTGCAATGAATGGTAAAGAAGCTGTAGAATTTAGTTACCTTGACAAATAACTAAAGAGCAGCAAGAGCTGCTGATACAGTATCCTCATGATACTGTGGACAGCACTAGCACACAAAACCAACTCCCTTAACTTCCTTCCAAAACTACATTAAAATAAATATTTAATGCCATACAGATGAATATGTTACAGTTGCAGCATAACTTTGTACAGTTTGTCTTCACCCTAAGAGATGTAATATCAACACAGTATCCACAGAGGCAGCACACTAAGTGGAGCTGTAATCCATCCATCCACTGTAACGCTTATTTCTTGAGAGTCACAGGGGCTGGAGCCAGTCCTATCAGACACTGGGCGTACACCCTGGACAGGATGTTAATCTATTGCAGGGCTGACATATAGAGACAAAGCAACCATTCACATCTACAGACACTTTAGAGTCACCAATTAGTTTAACCTGCATGTCTGTAGACTGTGGGAGGAAGCCCCGGAGAGAACCCACATATGCGCAGGGGGAGAACCTTCAAACTCAGCACAGAAAAGCCCTGGCCAAATCAGGGTTCAACCCTGGAACCTTCTGCAGGTGATGCTGCTAAAAGTTAATAAATAGAATCTTACTGGCCAAGGAGAAAATTCTGTTGTTTTTTTAAAGTCTTAAGATGGTGATATATATTTTATAGTGACCCGTCGATGATATGATTCTGAACATTTGGGTTGGAGTCATCAAGTGGGCTTATGGCCTGAGGCAGGATGAGATAGTATCACTCCTCAGAATTCCAAGTTCAGTTCAGACAGCTGTAAAGATGGTAATAGCAGACTAATTCACAGTTCTGATTATGTAACCATAAATGGTGACCCAACCCCAGCTGGTACAAGGCTAAGGCTTGCTATCATGGCCACACTGCTTTTCCTGATGAGTACACCTCAGAGCAACACAGAGCAGGCTGGAGACGAGCAACAACAGCAAGTATTCTTGTCTCCCTGATTTCATGGCTTATCTAAATTAGCTTTTGCAATTTGCAAAAGTTAATTTACTGTATCAGGAAAAGGGAAATGAGAGTGTGGTTAGTCACAGTAGTTTACATTCATTTTGTTAAATAAAGGGACTGTACATGACTGCTGAAGTTTGTTAGCGCGTGTGAGTGTGGATTGGGGGAAGGAGGGAGGGGTTATATCATAGTTTTCTTTACTATGAAATTACCTTGAGGTATGTTTTAAAGTTAAAGCTGTGTCTCAGCATGTACTGTTCACACCTTGAGTACATTTTTACGTCACTGCAGCAAGTACTTTAGGTGCTTAGCTGCTGTTAAGGTGCAGTTTAATTTCAAATACAATTTCTAACCTTAAAAATCACTCCCTGCATTACTAGCCTTGCTAGCAGCATGGCTGTAGGGATGCTTCATGACCAACTAGCTGCAAAACTTAAGGACATTCCCATAAGCTTCAGCTGTACTCTGCCTTTTGTGCAAAAAGACAGTGATAATGGTACATAACATTCAACAACACTCATTTTAGTGTCCTTAATTATTTCATTACATGTGGTATTAGTGACTCAGACTTGTTTTCATAACAAAGGCATGGTCACGGCAGCATTTAAAATCGTGAAATTTTGCAGCAAAAACAATTTACTTTAAAGGTTGTAGTCAGTGTATTAGTATAAACTATATAAAATAAAATATACATTTATTGAATAAACTGTGTGAGTTTCTATTTCAGTTTTTTGTACATGGTCGGCTTACACATTAGCAGTCAGCTCTTCAGCTACTGCAGTCCTCCAAGTAGTCCTGTGAGTAGTCACTGCACCAAAACGTTATGGTAGCACCATCTATTTTACGAGGATGTTGCTATGCAACTCTCTGGTGTGACCAGACCTTTGATGATGAGTTGAGAAATACTGCATCAGTGTTTCTACTGGTGAAATGTAAAAACACAATTGTACCCAGAATTTTGTCCTGATTCTTGCAACTGTGCCCAAACCTCTCTTGAAAAAGATTTGGATCTGAAAAAAACCATCTTGGTTGAATACAGTTATAAAAAGAAATTACAGATTAATGCATCCATAAGTGTTGCTGCCATAGAACTTGGTAACTTTTATGTCATGATTAAATTCTGCTTTTTATCACCAAAATACCAGCCATCTGTTTTATTGTCCCTACTGACCATTTATCTGGATGCCATCTTTATGTTTGCTCAAATAATGACTCCAGTCTAATTTCCCTGTATTGTCAAGTTTCTCTCTTTCTCTCTTCTTCACGTTAAGGAGTCACTGCTACAAACAATATCATATTCAAAGCAAGAAATGAAAGAACTATGCACAAATCATGCTTTCCACTGACATTTATGGCATCAACATACTAAGAAACAAAAGCTCATATTGATGCTATTCAGTGTGAGTGATTTATTTGGTTAAAATCTCATTTCGGGGAGCAATCGAAAGTTCTTCACACACTTGGACATATTGCACTGCTTACTCTTCCCTGTGCAGCCAACCATGCTGATTCTCATTACACTAACGGTGCTAGTTCTCTCAGCACTTGAAAGTTGATAAGAATTTCTCCCCTTTTTCCCATAAATTAACACAATACTATCATTTAGGTTGAAGTGCTGAATCTAAGAATTCCCATGTACAAATTAAATGAAATCACCTCCAAACACTTCAAACATTAGAGTGTTTCCCTGTTCCCTGCTGTCTGAGATTCATTGTGGTGATATTTACTCAACAAATGTGCTACAGCACTGCATATCAGCACCTAGCTCATAATTGGGACATATGGAATATAATCACCATGTATTAGAGTGTATGATGTTTGTGTATATTTGTCCTGAATTTCAATTAGAAAAGTGTTCCTGGAAATGCATAACCCCAAAGTAATGAATCAAGCATTAAATAAATAAAATCATACTCTAATATTTTAAGTTGAAAAAGAACCCTCTGTAATCTGTAATAGACTGCGTCCCTTCAACTTCATCAGAATTTCAGAAAAACCCACTATAACTAAGACTAGTGGATAATGTTGTACTGTTGTATCAGAACAGTGTCAGCTCCACTGAAGTGTTCTCCTGAGTTGCTGAGAGCAGCTCAAGAACAGCTACTTTGAGGTGTTGCCTCAACTTCTTCCCACAGTTTTAGAATTGCATTTAAAGTGCTGAACTGCCTCGACACATTTATCTGCTGGGACAGCTCCAGTCTATTTGTGAACGTGCTGTGAAAGCAGTGTTTCACTTTGGTGGTACATTGTTATAATTAGTGTACACTCTTTGCAGGAGTTCTTGAAAGAAGTCACTAAAAATTAAGGGAGGCAGCCCATGATAATATCACATATTTCTGTCTCTTATATTTAAGCAATCATAAATATTTGGTTATTAAAATTTGTAAATTGCCAGTAATGAATTAGACAACAAATTTTGAAAGACTGAACATGATTTTAAAATAGTTATGCAGTGTCATGTGTCAAACTAGCGGTTGCATTTGAAAATCATTTAAGATAATAATCTTATATTAATTTCCATTTCAGCTGCAAAGTTTAATTGTTTAACTGTTTTTAATCTCTTAAGATCTCTTTAGTCAAATGCTCCTTAATTTTTAGAAGCACTCGTGCTAAAAAGGGCTGAATTGCACTTTTACTAATATAATAGAAACATTTTAAAGGTATTAAAATGTTGTTCAAAAAAAGCTTAAACATCCATAGTAAGAAATGTGGAGGTGCTGACAGAGATGGTTAAGGATTGCATGCTTTGCTCAAAGACACTTGAGTAAATAGAGCTTTTTCACAAAATAGATTTTGAAACGTCACAGTAGGAAAAGCATGGTCGTAAATAATAAAATTAATTGTGGTCGAATTCAATTTAGATGCTTCATTTTCAGGGTCCTGCTATTGCTCATGCTGTCTCACTGTCACGCTGCCATGGCTTACTGGGAATAGAACAGAGGCACTGTTAACATTACAAGTGTGCATTTTCCTCTATGAAAAGTCAAAATGTCTCCACAGTGTGACTGGTGAAGACGCAGTCCAAATAAGTCAACCCCAGTCAAACTTTGTTGCCCTGTTGCTTTGTTTTTGTTTTTTTAACTTTTGAGTACAACACTGACTGTGTATGAACGTTAATTAAAGCCCCTGCACATCCATGGAACCCAAACACAGGTGATTTCAGTTATTTTGGATGATTAGACCAATCTCTGTATGCATACAGGATTGTGCACCTGTTAGCTTCTTAGTACATGGAGTCCAGCCACAGCTCCACCCACCTTCATCCTGAGCAGAGGTCTAAGCAGCTAGAAGTTAAACACCTGTATGGGTGAAAAGAACAGTTTTCATATGCTGTCAGTGTTGTGGTAAGTGTAGTGAATAAATAAAAGACACAGAATCATCTCAAATTTGCCAAAAATATTTATGTGACCATATTTGTGTGAAGTGCCTTGAGATGACTTTTGTTGTGATTTGGCGCTATATAAATAAAATTGAATTGAATTGAATTGAATTGAATACACAGAGGTCATTCTTTATTCTTAGCAAGAACTGCGATAAAGATGTGTGGTTCCAAACCTTTCTTTTATCTTTGCAATTATTTTTCATTGCTCTAAGGTTTCTGAAAGTAACTGGCATGGAGCTGCTACATGCAGCATCATTTACTGTGCAACCCTTCTTGTCCTTGTTTGCTTTCTTTGTTACATTCCTGCTCCTGTTCATAAACTCAGAAAAACAGAACCAGGGAGCACAATGATGTCACCCACTCAAGGTTTTAAAATATTGAACTTCAATTACTGAAAAACTACAAAAGGTATGAAAAAGCTTAATCAGTATGGTAAAGTTCAAGTTCAAGAATGAATTAAGTTTCTAGTTGACATGTCCAAGTTAGTGTGCATTGCTGAGTGTGAGCCCACTAATAAATGTGATTGATAAGTAGGGTTGCAGAATTCTGGGAATTTTCAAAGTTGGAAACTTTCCATGGGAATTAGCGGGGATATGTGGGAATTAACGGAAATGTATGGCAATTAACGGGAATAAACTGGAAATTTGCAGAATTGCAGGTTAGCCTGCAGCAGGGAACTTAAATGTAGATGTATTTTGCAGCATAATCTTAGTTAAAACAACCAGATTTCATGCAAATTCAGCTGAATTTCTACCCTGCACTGTGCACTCCTCCATCACAAGCACAGATAATTTCTAGAATCCTGCTCACTACAGCAGGACTATTGAAGCCACACTACTGCATCTGAGCCCACAGACTACATCCACTCAAGTCAGTTCATCATATCATATTACTGGGCTCAATATATTTGATTTGAGCTACTAAAGCTTAACTACCAAAAAAAAAAAAAACCCAAAAATGTCTTTATACAGTAGCTACCTAACCAGTAAATCAGAGATGCTAAACATAAGATAGCTAACACCATTTCACTGACAATTTTAGTCTGTTTCTGCTCGAGGTTTCTGCCTCGTAAAACAAAGTTTTTCCTTGCCACCGTTGCTTGCTCATGGTGCGAATTGTTGGATCTTGCTTTGTAAAAATTTTTATATAAAGAGTACTATGTTATGCTATCATGATAGAGTGCTGCTTCCCAAACAAGATGGTAGCTAGCTTAACTGTGATGCAGGCTTCAGCCAGTTTTCTGTTCATACAAGACAGTAGTTTAGAGTTTGATTCAGCAGCTGATTGATGAGTGTTCATCTCTTCATCTAACACGTGTCTATTCATTTATCCAGCATCAATTGTAAAATATTTTACAAGTTTTCAACTTGGAATAGTTCCCAAATTGCCCAGCTTAACTTACTAAGGAAAGTTTCCGGAAATATACCAGAAATTTTCCACCCCTTTGCAACCCTCTTGGTAAGTAATTGTTTGAGGTGAGAAAACTCATCAAATCTGTATTCTCTGTCACTGACACTTCCCACTTTAACTACACCTCATTTTCCACTGACTGCCCATGTAATCGGCTCTGGCTATTTTCCAATTACTGCTTGAGATAAAAGCCAACAGATTATACAGGCATTTATTGATTTTCTTACTTTGAGTTGTTTCACGTATTTGTCCCACTTTTCTTCTTGAGTTGTCATAATATTAACAGCTATTTTAAGGTTTGAGTAGAAACTGACAGAGATCCACGCAGCCATGCAGTAAGAGTCTGACGGCTAAAATTAAAGGTAAAAACACAGTGTGAGTCAGTACATTTCCTTCCAGGGCCTTGCGACATATCACACCGTGTTTCCACTGGATTACTCAACACCTTCTGGGACCCCCACTGATATTTGCAGTATATAATACATGGGAGGATGCACAATTTAAATGAACGTGTAGTTCTCCGGCTGTTACCATGCTTGTATCTGTTGCACTCGGGCAGAGAGAGGAGTGAAACATTACAAGGGTTATTGGAAGTTTATGTGCTCATATCTACATTTCTTTGAAGTAAAATGTCAGCCAAATGTTAAAGCCTCCCTCCAGTAATCTCACAAACAACTTTGACATGTTCCAACGAGCTTCTCAAGTCAAATCAATGCTTTATAGTGCAAAATAGAGGGAAAAATATATTGCCAATTGAAATGGTCACAGCTGAGGGTCTTCTCTTTAATTCCCAGTCTGCCTAAGTAAACCTTATTGTTATGTGGATTATAGCTGGTGGAGATAAGTCAACTTTTCTGAGATGAATGCTTCTCAGAGAAGCTTTGGAAAATGATTGCAGTCACTGAAAATGGCTCTAAGTATAGTTTTAGCTATTAGTTTGAAATTTTTCTTTCACCAAACCTCACACAACCCTCACATTAAATTTTTGCACAGTATTGTAAATAGGACAGAGCCTGGTGGGTGTCAGGAGTCTTTCAGTCTTAATATTGTTATTCACAAAAACCAACCTGCTTTTGGAGCTCTTCATGGCATGATTGGTGCACAATAAATGATCTTACAAAAGATTCATAAATGAATGTGTGAGGATCATGAACTGATTAATGGTAATGAAATTCTAGGTAGTACTTGGTAGTAATGCACAGAAAGAGATTGCTACATACTGTGTTAAAATGTCTAAAGAGAGGTAATGCAAATGAGTTTAGCTAAGTGCCAACAGGAACCATGAAGTGCCATTCTCAGTCCAGATTATGAACACCGGAGGGTAAACTTCTGTAACTCAAGTCATGAAATGCCTCTGCTAATTACAAAGCCGTGCACAGTATTAGGAATGTGCATTGCTGTGAGACATAACCAAATGTCTCACACTCCAGGCCAAGGCACCTGCTCATGTCAACATCGGATTTTGTCATTCCTGTTATTAGGTTTAGCAGATTTCATGGTTGTACATTCACTCTTGTAAAACTTGTGCTCTTTACTGTATTCATGTTTATTATGGCTATATCTGTAAGTCTGATATCACTATGAAGAAAATTCAATTTTAGTGCATGCAGCTCGGCTGATAAATCAAAAGCGTAGGGAGGTGTTTTAAGTTGTTCTGGCTGATTAGACCTCTGCTAAGGGTAAAGGTGAAGCTCTGGTAGGAATGCATAGGGTCATCAAACTTCATATAACAGGAAAAGCAAAGCTAATAACCTTAATGATGGCTCAGCTCAATAAGGTGTCCCAGTAAGCCATTTCAGTGAGCCAAGACCCTTAAACTGGCAGACATGGATGCATTTGAAGTCTTACTGAGATGTAGTCTATTGTCCCATGGAAACCAGCCATAAAAGATGCTAATAGTTTTAATGCTCTTCTCTTACTGTACACCTCTTTGTACTGTAGGGACTTTCTCAGGACAAACATTTAAAGATGTAACTGATTAAATATCTAAATGTTGCTCAGATTCCATTTAAGTTACAAAGAGAGCTGTATGAGATGTAAAATATCTTGGCTTTTAAAAGGGTCTGTTGTCCTGAAAGGGTCACACAACCCAGCTGTGTAGGTGTCCTGTAGTCCAGCACCAGAGACACTTTTTCCAGCTGATGTTCCACTTATTCCAATGTGTCAAACAGTTTGACATGTTTAAGAACAGAGTTGATGGTTGCGTTTGAATTCTTTAAATGTAATGCATTGCTCATACGCCCATGTGTACCCTGTGTGCACAGTAAAATATATTGTACGGCAGAAGAAAAATGCTTCATGGTTGAATGTTGGAATGACTTAGAAGGAAACCAAACCATCATCCCCGCTACCTGTTTTGGCACAGGGTGGATCTGTCTGTATGATCTGAGTAAGAGCTGCTGCTGCTGCTGCTGCTGCTGCTGCTGCTGCTGGTTGACTGACTGCTGGTTTGTGTTTCATGCTGCTGCCTCAGTGTCTCCCTGTAACTCCTCAATTTCTTGTGTTTGTCTGGCTCATACGAATAACCACCTAATGTGCTGTGTGCTTCTACTGGTCCGCTGGTTTTCTGAGGGCACAAGTGCTATATCCTCAATCCCATTCAGAAGTGTTAGTTTTACAGTCCACACTGTAACTCATTATACTGAAACTCGCTGTGCTGCTGGTTAGCATTTTTGGCTCAACACAAAAAAGAGAAGTCAAGTCCGTTGAAGCAGTTAAAAAGCAAGAAGCAAGAGCTGTGTTTTTCCTCATTCATGGACTAATTATACTACACTGGCTGCTGACACTGACACTTACAGTATATGCATATCTACTGAAGAGACAGAGAGTGTTTTAGGGACGCAGAAGACACCTAACTGTAATGATTAGTTGCATTAGGAGCATTAGCCCAATTATAGAGATGTTGAAAATCATTATTTCCCTTTAAACTGAAATCCCCTTGATGAGATTGTTCTCTCTCTCTGTCACACACACCAACACACACACACACCTTCTAATCCTCTCATTACAAGCCTAATGCATCTACGTCTGTCCTGTTTCAGGGATACACTACCGCAAGTCCTGCGCCTCATCAGGAGCCTGTCTTATCGCCTCTTCCGGCTACCAGCAGTTCTGCACCGGCAAGCTCAACTCAGTGTGCATCACCTGCTGCAACACACCGCTGTGTAACGGACCGCGCCAGAAGAAACGACCCCAACCTTCTGCTGCCATCACCCTGACCACGCCGCATCACTCTGTGTTTTCTCTCTACATCCTCCTCCTGGTGTCCTCCACCCTGTGCTGACAGGCCTTCACACACTGAGTTAAGATGTGCATTATAAAAAGTTCTGCTGCAGACAGTGGCGAAGGCATGAACTGGAACTGTGTAAGCTGAGACATACATATTTTGAAAGGCATATTCTGTAAGATGTGTGGAAGCTTTGTACAGTATTTGTTTTCTTTACTCCCCCTGCTTGTTTGTCGCAGCTTGCCTCCAAAGTTCAGACGCCACACTGAGTGGTGGGAATTCTTCTCATCACGTGTCATGTCACAAACAGAATCATGGTGCAGCTGCAAGTGGAGTTGAGTAAGGTGAGGTGAAGGACAGTGCCGTGGATGACACAGCTTCTGGCTATTTATTGGACAGCAGGTGTCTCATCCTCATTTGTCTTTATTTATTTACTCTGCAAGGTCAAAAAAGGCATATTGCAGGAAAGATAAGCAAGTTCACATTCATCATTCATTCTCTCAGCCTTAGGGAAAGATCTCCTGAATAAATAACTCCATGATTTATTCTATATGAATACCATTAATAATCACCAAGTTTACAGCATATTTATGAACTAAAAAAGACTTGAGTATGGTATGTATGACAATGATATTGGTTAATGAGTCTGGAAAGAAAAGTACAGTCATGAAAAAAGGTACTGGATATGCCAGTGATTATAGCATCCTAAGCCCTCAAGCCCCTCACAGGTACAACATAATCTCATCAAAGTGACAGCTCTGAAACATGCAGTGCAAGCCATAAAAAATTGTCCTGAAACTTTTCTCTGTAACAGCCTTGCATTCTGCTCACAAATACCATACACAGAGATACAAGAGCATACTGAAATACACAGACCTTTCAAAACTACTCACCACATAATCTCTGCACCGCTAATGACTAAAATTAGTATTTACTAATTACTAAAAAAGTATGCATTGAGGCGGAGCAACTGTAATGAAGAGAGCAATTGGTAAGATAAGGGACACCTAGAGCAGCTGTCAGTGACTGTCCAGAATGGACTACACCAGCTTTTTGGAAGTTTTGCCCACCAGTTACTTTAGAGAGATACTTTATGACAAGGAGAGTAGTTCTAAAGATATCCTTAATGACAGGAGGCAATCTGATGTGCTAAACTTGAAAGTGATTAGATAAATTGTGAAATTTTGTTGCTTTTGCAGTGGTCAAGTTGAAATATGAAAAATGTGTTTCTTGCTGGTTTGAGAATTTTGTATCACAGTTTTATTTGGAATTGACCTGAACCTTAAAGGTACCCTGTGGAGTTTTCTTGTAAACAAACACAGCTGTGTTTACATTCAGTGTTTCTTACAAAAAGGCATTTTGTGTATCCTTGAGCTCTAACAAACATGTTGAATGTGTTCCTGTCCATCTTTTCTGATGCACTGCTATGTTTCTTGACGTTGTAGCGCCATCAGCTGTCAGAGAGTGGAATAGCATAAAGCTGAGGGACATCACATAGCTTGCATGCCACAGAAGTGATAAGGGAACTGAATAACATTTTCCATGATGGTTTCAGGGTGGTCCCCAGTTCATATTATGCTTACTGTGTGAGAGTCTTCCCAAGAAGACTGGCAACATTATTTGTCTTAGTTGTTTTACAGGCCACTCCACTATTTTAGTGTAGCAGCTCTAAGCACGTCTAATTGAAAATCTCTGAACTTAATAAAGTATAGAAGTAAAAAAGCAAATGGGAGATGGTAGTCTATTACAAAGACAGTGGTGATATGTTGTCATGATATTGTTGTCATAGAAACCATACCCAAGAACAGTGCTTTTTAGATGCCTTTCTGACAGAAAAATGCTATATGGCATCCTGCCTAAGGGGAAAAGTATCTCTTGGGCCAGCTCTTCCTGGGGTCTTGCATGCACCACACATTTGCAATTCCACTCTCTGCAGTCAACAGGAAAGCATAATGTGTCACCAGCAAGCTTATGAGTGTATATATGTGTCATCATGCATTATTGTAGAGTAGGAGATATCTGCAATACATTCACAAGCAATTTTGGAACTCCAAATGATGCATCAATTTAATTCAAATTCAAATTTAGTTGGTGCTCCACAGCACCACTAGTGGTCAAAAACTCCTTATGTTACCTTTAATTTTATTTCAATCTGTGAGGCCTTCATGCTTAACTGAATATTTGAGCTTTTGTATAATAATTTTCTGACTAGATAAAAATTTCACATTCCCTAATTTTACATGTCATTCTGATGCATCAAGCTTTCTATTGTGCCAAATTGTCAGCTGAGCGTGATCCGTCAATGAAATTCCTGACTTAGCACTTTGTACTGTGTTTACTGCATATTAGGAATATCTCTCTATTTGTTTTTAATGGCACAGTACAAGTGTCCTTGAATTAAACAGTTTCTGCCATGTTTGTTTTTACTGTTTACTGCGTTGCATTAAATTGTACAGCACATTATATTTCAGTCTCTGATGGTTCACCTGTATTTGTTTTGAGAACTGAACCTGACTCTTCAGTCAGGCTGAGGGATGTAGACTGAGTATTTGAAGACACTCCTGAATCACTTTGCTTTTGAAAGGTTGTAAGGGTTGGAGGAGTTTTTTCTCGTGCAACAGTGTGGCTGTTTGGGCTGCTTCGACGCAAGGACTTCATCAGCAGGGGTCGGAGGGAGCGCGCAGAAGCGGCATGGGAGCTCTGCAAGGTTCGCTTGTTCACATGTTCGATGGTGAGGTGGCACCGCAGGACCTGGACAAAAACCTCCCTGAACTGCCTGGAGGACAGGTTATAAAGGAAAGGGTTTAGGACAGAGCTGAGGTAGAAGAAGGTGTCAGCCACAGGGTGAAGTTTGACGTAGCTCCGGAAGTAGGAAGTAGTCCAGCGGGACTTGGGAACGGCGGCCATCATAAGGCGGCGAATCTGGTTGGGAAGCCAGCATACCATCAAGGATCCCACGATGAGACCTGAGAAGAAGTCAGAAAGAAAAATCAAAGGCACAAAATAAGAAATATTTAACATTTATTTCATTTGCTGCTGACAGAAGACTCATATCTGTCATCTGTCATTAGCTTACCTCAGCATAATGACTGGAAATGGGGGGAAGCAGCTAACACATTACATCTGTTTTGTGAAATCCATGGAGAAACAACAAAATGTTTTAGGGTTGTTATGTGCTGGACTACTTCCTGGCCAGGTGCAACAACCTCCTTGAGTCTTGTCTCTGAGAGGTTACCAGACACCCAATCAAAGGCTTCACCCATGAACAGTGCCAGGCCAGGTGTAAAACAGCCTGTCATTTTTGTGTGGATTAAACAAACCCAGTACATAATTTGTTGATTAGCAAGCTTCATTTTTAACAAATATGAGCGTGGTATCAATCTTCTCCTCCATTTCTCAGCAGTAAATAAAGTAAATAAGTGTATTTCCCAAAATGTTGAACTATTCTTTTGAGGAGATAATACAAGGAAGAACAAAATTTTATTGGGAGGGGTACAGTCATGCTGTAGTTTACAGCAAGCAGGTATACATTATGTATACCTATGTTTGGGGCTTTGAGACTCAATATTAACTCAGATTGTGTGGAGAGGGCTTCAAAGGCTGATAGCAAATATGATTCCACAGTAAATGCAACATTTTATAGTCCTGCTTTGTCCCATCATCTAAACATACCAGTAACTGGTAGTTGGCTGCCACGGTCTGTTTAGCTCTCTGCCTAGTATCTTTGAACATCATTGATTATCACTTCATGCACAGGGCATCGGTTCACAAAGGTGTTTTATCCTCCAAGACTAATTTAATTTATTCTTTAATTAAGGTGCTGTATGAACTCCAAGCAATTCTGCACTCCCTGTACAATGACACCCGTTTGTTTGAAGCCTCCAGACTGTATTCTTCAATCACCAAACTGACAGAACACTGTAATGCAGACAGCATCACTCTTTCCCTTTAGTGTGAAGATGACTCAAACTGGTATGGTTGAAATCAGGTTCATCGTACTTGCTGGTATTTAATTCCTCCCAGTCTGATCCTATTTCCAAATGTACAGCAGTTGCTCCAAAATATTACCAAAAATAAACAACAGCACCTGTACCATGCAGCTTTGGGTACATATTTCTTTTTGCTACTGATTTACAAAAGTGTAAACCAGTGCACTGACCTCAAGGACACGTGATGGCCTCACTGATTGCCAAACTAGCCTGCTGACATTTCTCATCTGTCAGGTCTGACTCATGTGCTTACTCTTTGGAAAGACTAACCGTCCTCCATCTCTTATCTGGTGTTTATCCATTTCCTGCAGTGTTTTTAATGGGAACCGCACAGTTGCCAAACAGCCTTTCAAAAGTCACTAAACTATCTGGCTTGAGACCTCACTCTGTGTAGGGGAACACAGATATCAACACATTTATTTATAATACTCCATCATCCAAGATGGAGAATTATTTATTCCAGTGACATTTCTGACTAATGTGAAACATTTTCTTTACTAAGAGACACATTTAGGTGGTATCAATCCTTCTTTAAGTCCTCCAACCTTGGTTGCTTGTCCCTACCCTTGGATGCAACCCATAAAAGGATAACCAGTGGCTGGTGCAACACCTCCATTAGCATCATCGTCAGGGTAACAATAATAAACATGTGCTCAACATTGTGTAATGGTCATGGTTTGGTTAGGTTTTGGCACAAAACTACTTCCTCCTTAAGATTAGAGGGCTTTCGTTACCATGGTTACAATAATAAGCATGCAGTTAAGGTTGTAGAATGGTCATGGTTTCAAAAACAATGTTGAGTATCAGGTTCACATGTAAAACAAACAGCAGTCTCCAGTGTGAAAGTCCTGTGTTTTGTTGACCCATGCATCCTCCTAATATGGACCTACTGAGGTCTGATTTCCTCCTTTGCTCATAATTATTATTGATTGCCTAACAATAAAATGTAACTATGAGTCATAATAAGCTCCTTCCACAGACAACCTATGGAGTTTTTTTTCACAGTCTTGTTTGTTTACATGTAAATGAAGAACTGCATAAAGATGTCTGAGTTAAAGTTGTTTTGCTAGAGAGAGTATTCATAGTTACCACTGATGGCACCAAGTGCATGCCCTCTGTATTTTTGTGGAAACTTGCATTTTAATTATGTTATTTTGTTTTGTTTACATTGTTTGGACTTACTTACTTTCTACTTTAAGGCCTCAAAAGTGCAGCAAATGCTGGTGGATGTGTGAACACAAGCTGTTTTCTTACTAAAATGCTTTCCTTGGAGAAAAACACTGGAGACTTTAGGAAAGAAGTGTGCTTCTCAGTGATCAGCATGAATAAATCTACCATGTTTGAAAGCCAAACAAACAAGTTGCAGGTAAGTAATCTTGGCAGATTTGTTCTTGATGATTTTGCAGCATGGCTCTAATTATTAGATTATTGGATGTATTACCATAGTAAATATTGTCTGAACACAGACTTTGGTGATCATCTGACTTTTCCTCTAGCGCACCATGAAGTTGACATTTGTGGTTTAGAGTGAATGTCTCAACAACCTTGGTATGTATTCATGTAGAGTACCAGTCAAAAGTTTGGACACACCTTCTCATTCAGTGTTTTTCTTATTTTCTACATAATAGATTAATACTGAAGACATCAAAACTATGAAGGATCACATATGGAATTATGCAGTAAACAAAACAGTGTTAAACAAACCAGAATATGTTTTATATTTTAGATTCTTCAAAGAAGCTGCCTTTTGCTTTGATGACAGCTTTGCACACTTCTAGCATTCTCTCAATCAGATTAATGAGGCAATCACCTGGAATGGTTTTCAGTTAACAGGTGTTCCTTGTCAAGAGTTAATTTGTGGAATTTCTGGCCTTCTTAATGTGTGAGAGTTGTGTTGTGCAGAGACAGGGTTGGTACACCGCTCCGTAAAGTGAATAGTCCTATTTGACTACTGTTCTAATCCATATTATGGCAAGAACCACTCAACTAAGAAAAGAGAAACGACAGTCCATGATTTTGGTTCCACCTGCCATGTCTTTATGAGACACAGAAAAGGTGAGTGGAACGGTTTCTACATGTGTGGTTCCCACTGTGAAGCATGGAGGAGGAGGTGTGATGGTGTTGGGGTGCTTTGCTGGTGACACTGTTGGTGATTTATTCAAAATTCAAGGCACACTTAACCCACATGGCTACCACAGCATTCTGCAGCAACATGCCATCCCATCTGGTTTGCCCTTAGTGGGACCATCATTTATTTTTCAACAGGACAATGACCAAAACACACCTCCAGGCTATGTAAAAGCTATCTGACCAAGAAAGAGAGTGATGGAGTGCTGTGTCAGATGACCTGGCCTCCACAATCACCTGACCTAAACTTAAATGAGATCGTTTGGAATGAGTTGGACCACAGAGTGAAGGTAAAGCAGCAAAGTGATCAGCACCTCTAGGAACTCCAACACTGTTGAAAACCATTCCAGGTGACTACCTCATGAATCAGATTGAGAGAATGCCAAGAGTGTGCAAATCTGTCAACAAAGCAAAAGGAGGCTACTTTGAAGAATCTAAAATATAAAACTATTTCATATTTTATTAATCTACAATGTAGAAAATAATAAAAAGATAAAGAAAAACCACTGAATGAGAGGGTGTGTCCAAACTTTTGACTGGTACTGTATATTCATGATCCCAACAGACTTCTGATCCTCTGGTTTCTCATCTCGCAACATTAGGTCAAAATTTTAATTGTCAAAAACTTTGGTTTATGACCAAATACCTAACATAACTAATGACATTCCCATCAGCCACAGTTGTTCTCTGTATGTGCTGCAAATTAGTGAAGGTTATCATGCTAACAAGCAAAAATAATAGCTAAACCTGCTTAGCATCTCTGTGTTAGCATTGTCATTGTGAGATGGTTTGCATGCTGACATTTAGCCCAAAACACCTCTGTCCCTAAACGCAACCTCACAAAGATGGCAGTATGGTTGTACAGAGACTCTTGCTCTTTTTTCTCTGTACAGGCTCCAGGTTCCACCACTTGCTATATATTCATTTTTCACAATGTAATGTAGCCACATGACAGGTCCCAACATATGGAAACACAGCTTCATTGTGGGCCAGATGCTAGTCCATCAGCTTTCTGATGTGACTCCAGTCTGCTAGGCGTTAGGAAAGATCAGCCCCGTTTCCAGAGCAACACATGCTGTTGCTCAGCAGGCTCGCCCACCTCATCATCACAGGTTTAGTTTTGGTCCAATGGCTTTTAAGCAATGCAAGCAAGACATAAGAAAAACAGATGCAAATATAGCTCTCTGCATAATGTTTGTCTTTGTCAGAACAGAGAGATGTCATAGCTGAGCAGATGACGTTTTGCCAGAGATCTTGACCTTTCTGTGCATTGACATTAAAGTAATCAACTAATTACTACTTATTGATTATTTGTAATTGTTGCAATATTACATTTATTTACATTTTTCAGTCATTCAAAATAATATGACCAGTACTTACTGGCATTCAGTAAGTGAAAATGCCACCTGCTGAAAGTGAAGAAATGTGTTATTGATTTATTTGGCAGACTTCATGATGAAGTATGTGACGAGTGAAAATCAGCTGAATGCAAGGCAAATACTGTATATTGTATGCAATCTAAGATACACACCCTAATAGTTACCTTTTAAAACAGTCTGTCTCAGAACCTCTAACACAACAACAACAAAAACTGGAAATAACTGACTTTGACATTTTCTAAAAAATAAAATTTTCTAAAAAAAATAAAATAAAATAAAATGTCATTCCATTGACATTTTATTTTAAAAAATGAAATATCAGTATTGCTAACTCCAGTCCGGATCTATCATAGTTAATGACATAGTCATAGTCACATTAGAGCTGAAGAAAGACAGAAAAGCCATGAATAAGCAGAGACAAATGAAGGGATAAAGCCACTCCTTTAAACAGTGCTGCCATGCGCCATTTATCCCTGAAGATTTGATAGATAATTAAAAGCACAATGGTAATTTAATGAGTCTCTGTCAAATTTATTCTCCTCATGCCCTTTTCAAAAACCCAAACACTTATTGGTCAGCGAGGCACATCCCAAGTTTATGGCTGCACAAGCATTTTCTGTAATCAAAAGACAAGTCCACTGTTATTTTAATCTATGGGTCCAACAGGAGATAATATTCAGGGTGTTATTCAGCATCCTAACTGTGACTTGCTGAAATGTGTCCAAATCTTGTGGTTGAAAACATCCTGCCAAGCACCAGGATGTCAGTCTGTTTCTGAATGGCTCATCTGTTGAGTATTTAATGGAGTATAACAGGCTGTTTAATGTCAAAATGCATAATGCCTTTCATTAAGTGTTTTACATGCTTACATAGTTTTTCAGGGACATTTACAGAGTGGAAGTCTGTGGAAATGATTGATAAACACGAAATTGTTATTGACAACTAAAAAAACAAAAACATTTGGTTGTGGTTGCGACAGAAAATGTAACTTTTTCTAATTCATATCCTCAAAAATCAAAGTTTGAAAAAAGCTGTGTCCACATGCGTCCACCAAGTAAATCTTCAGCACTGACGAAACCTGGTATGATGAGACATCATCAAGTTGTGATAGAACATTTCAAAATTGTGCCTCATACATCACTACTATTCTTAATTAATGTGAGAAGATGATTCACAAATGAAAGGCACAATCATTAGTGGTTGATTGTTTTGCTCTGCAATCTGCATTATTACTTTCTCTTTATCTGCATTATTACTTTCTCTTTATCTGCATTATAACTTTCTTTTTATTTTAAACTTGTTATATTTCAGATATTAGCATTAAATCAAATGACAAAACAAAAATAAAACTGGTTGCTCTTAATGTTGCACCTACATAAATTCAGCACCCAGATTTGCATCTCTGCAACTTTTATGTTCAATTTAGCTTGTTGTGGTTTTACATTGCAGACACAGACTTTATTGTTGAGTCTCACCATTCTCATCAACTCCTCCATTTAACCATAGGCAGCTATTTCCAGTAAACAATACAAAGCGCAGAGAAACCAAGTGAATATTACTTGTTACAACAGGCAGAGTATTATGTAGGTAAATAAATGAAACTGGTTTGAGAAGTTGCAAATTGCAATTTGCCAGATACAATCAATTCACATTGTTTCCTAATTATGTTGATTTAAAAAAAAAAAAGGTAAAGCAGGTAGTATTACATTTCCTTCAAAACCTACACTATTTTATTTCTGGGATACAGCATTGGCCCAAGTGAACATGGCAGATAGATGAAGTAGCAGCATAAATTTCAATAAAAACTGGGAAATTGGGTTTGTTGTAAAACTTTTTTGACTGGTAGCATATAGATACAGCCATCAACTTTTAAAACGGGGAGACCTGCTAAATCTCTTCTCCTTCACCATGTTTTTTGTTGCCACACAACAAATCATCTTTCAGCCAACATCTGGTAAGGAGTGAGACAGACAGCCCAGCTGATCAAATCATTACGTCACCACATTAGCCAGTTTGCATTTTGCAAAGTGACAGCACATTGCACAGTGTCCTCCTACTCCCTAAGGTCCAAGTTAATGACAACAGCTGGCATTTAAAATGAACAAATCATTTCAGAAGCAACTAAACAATGTCTTCGCACAGCCCCCAACCCTAAGTGGGCTGACTTACAGTATCATGAAATACCAAGCCAGTGTTTTCAGATTTACACACTCTGGAGGACATTTTGGAAAAACCCTGTTTTGGAAACAGACTCTGTCTCAGTTTGAACAGAGAGATGGAATGGAGGGAAAAATATATATTCCGAATTTAAACCACCTTAATGTGGACTTACTCCAAGTTGCATCCTGTTTTTGAAACTTTCTACCCTCTAGCAAGGCTGGATTACCAACTGAAAAAAGCAGGTCACTGCCAAGGGCCACAAACCTTGATGGGTCCACAAGGCCAGTATAGTAATGGCTGTTAAGCAATCGGTTTGTGGTATTTTGAATTTAAATTTATAAGATCCAAAGATAGCTTCTTATATTTTTCCTAGCAACACTCTAAAATCCACTGATATTTGATTTACTACTGCTACGATCTACCCATTAGCATTCACTATCTACTCAGAGCTACCTATGACATCCTGCCCTCACCAAAAAATCACCAGCAGTGGGTGAATGAAGATCCATCCTGCCCATTTTGCGCATCCCCAGCTACCCTCAGGCATATCCTCACTGGATGCAAAGTGAGTCTCTCTCAAGGTAGGTACACATAGAGACACAATCAGGTACTGAAAAGTCTGGCAGCAGCAATCGAAACCAAAAGAACTTCTACCAATGCCATAACCTCCAGAACATCAAGTACCGTGCTAAGTATACCATTTGTTCATGCGGGGGAATAGGGTCAGACAGGACCTCCATCTTTGACCAGGTTCGGTCAACTAGGGGGAGATCGGGACTGGCAGATGGTGGTGGATGTAGACCAACATCTGTCAGTCCCACCTGAAATTGTCATCACCACCCTAAGATCGGATCAGGTGCTCTGGTCCAACACCCTGCACATTGTCTACTTTATAGAACTCACAGTGCCCTGAGAGGATGCTGCAGATGAAGCAAATGGAAAGAAAAAAGTAAAGAAGCTGTGATATGTGGAAATGGCAATCAAGGCAGAACAACAAGGCTGGAAAGCAATAGTCTGGACAGTGGAAGTTAGCAGCAGGGGATTTGTTGCAACATCCACCATCAAGTTGCTTAAAGAGCTTGGTATCTTGGACAAGGCCTGCATCAGACTATAAAAGAGTTGTCCGAGACTGCAGAGCGCTCCAACCAATAGCTTTGGATCAATGGGAAAGACCCCAACTGGGCCCCAAGATGTTAGGGACATACACCTAGGCTTGATCAACCTATGGTGGGCCTGCCTCAGCTGAGGGTGTCTGTGTTTAAAAGGCTGAAACACCTGATGACGCTGAGGTACACAAATGATAATATGTTCCTAACATCTGCTGGACGTCACTAACTATTGCTAGTGATTGGCATTTAACATCATTATGGTGCAAAGAAGATAAGGGACACTGACCATCCTGTCCTATGTTTGAAATAAGCCCCCCCCACCCCCACCCATTAATGAAACACTGCAGCTTTTAAAAAGTTCAGTTTTCTATACTTGTGGGTTAATTGATGAAAGCTTGCCATCCTTTATCTACCCATCCTTATAAATGACACTAACTGTTCCAATGAATCAGTAGCACACACTGCACTGATCTGGTTTCAATAAAACTTGGGGGGGATGATACATTTTGGCAGTTAGTTCTAGTGTTTTAAAACTTACAAAGTTCAAAATTTGAATAGGCCACTAAAAATGTCACATAGACAGATGAAGCAACTGGTTACTGATTAGTTGCATTTATTATCGGTGGTCGGACTCTGATCAAGGCAACAGATCATGTATGAAATGGCAGTATCTCTCTTTAAGATGGGGGAGCGTTGGTTCTACCTGTCACATTGGCTCGTTGATCACAGCCAGGCGTTCATCTGGAAAATTGCCACTGAGTCAGCAAAATTCAGTAATATCCCCGCAAAGAGGAGTGCATGCAGCTGAAGTTGTCAAAGTGCATGTGTGCACTCCACTCTTGGGCATGTGTGAAGCACTCACATGTTGTTGATAAATATTTATTCTCATTATTATTATTATCATTATTCCACTCATGTCATTCTGAATGCACCTGTCTCAAAACTACAATCTAAGATGACAGACTCATCATAAACTCATAGTCTGCCATGGGCAAAATATAACTGTCTGCTAATTAGAGAGCAATTAAACCAGATTATTGGAATAATTAATTGTCTGTCTTTGCTGTAATTGGCATGTGTTTGATGGTGCTTCTCAGTTTCTTGGTGCAGTACACAGCAGGGGAGGAAATTGTTTCAAGTAAACATAATTTACATTGTTAACATGTGCTGTGAAGAGAAAACAAACTAAAGACGTTTTTATGATCTTTAAGTCCCTATATCACCTGCAGCTATGGAAGTTGGAGATAAAAGTGCAACCTTTTACTTCCAAAGGGTTAGGGTATAAAACCTAATTTTTATGATTATGTTTTTTATTTTAATACCATTAATGGTCAGTGTTTTAAAATAGGCATCCAGCATGTTTACATTCTGTATCTCTCTAGTAGCTTCCATGTTAGCAACATAGTCCCCCATTCTTACACAGGACTCAAGTTGCCTTTACATACAAAGGGTTTATTGTCAAAGGGCTGAAATTTTGTTATCAGTGTCTAAATTAAATGCAGTCTTCTGATCTGACATGATAAGGTCATTCCATCGTGTCAGGTCAAAGTGTAAGAGTAATGTCACCTGACCTTGAGCAGAAATCTGGCAGGTACAATAGCTAATTGGTGGAATGATTTTTTTTTTTTGTAATCGTACTTTGTACTTTGTATTATATACTGTAGCACAGCAATAAATCAGATTGCAGTTACAATTACTGCTGACTTGAGTATTATTAAGCCTTGTAAGCAGACACATACAAGCCTCTTTTAAACATGACCCACTATATTGCCGTTACAAAGACCCCTCATTATGTTGCGTTGGTTTGTTTACACTGAGCCAGACAACAGAATCAGAGGCATGATTTGTAGCACAGCAGAGTCGGCATCTGTCACACCATGCTCTTTCCTTTTACACAGATGTTGATTCAGCTCCGTGACCACCTCTGCCATTGGCTTAAAGGTGGGCCAACAATGCCCCAACCCTTCTGAGTTTGAATCGTGGTGCAAAATTCTTGCCTTGATCAAGCTTTGTAGAGGGGGCCACAGATCTACATGGGAACCATGGGAATCACCAAACAAACCTGGACTGAAATCTTAAAATCTTAAATATCTTTTCTCTGCCATACTTAAAATAATCAAATTTTAAGTAAAGATACGTGGAACCAATTAAAATCAATAAATGACATTTCCAAGAGCTGATGGCAAGACACCAACAAAATTAACAGCTACAAATAAGTAATACAAATAAATTATACATATTTGTTTTTGGTTTTGAAACAAATAACAGACTGACTGTTTTTTTGTTTTTAAATTGCAAATGAATGACGGATTATCTGATCACACCCAGACCATATCTGTCAACCTTCAACTGTTATGGATTCATGGGGGGTTTGGGGAAACTAATGTTCTAACTTTTGACTGATAAATCATTTATCTGATCAATTTGAAGCTCTGCTGGAATCAGTTTGTCTAGATGTGCTTTCAAACAGAAGAGGCTGACCACCAGTGACTCAAAACAACTATATCTCCCCCACTAAAGAGTCTGGGTCTAAGTCCCCTGTAATCAACTGAATATTCAATAACACAAGCAGAGACTTAGAAATGATCAATTTGGAAACTTTGCAGCTGTTGCAGCTGACTTGACTCCTTTGTTTAACTCTTTTGGAAGCAGACTGTCTGCTCTAGAAATACCACACCTGCACTGCCTGCATAAACCGGTACATGAATGTTTAGCAGGGCTTTTGAAAATGCTAAATTTCTTTCATAACTCAGTGAAGATCTTTTCAAATAGAGGGCATCACCACATCATTGATGCCCTTCATTTCCATGATTGGAAACGCCTCCGTAGATTCAAACTGAATAATCAAGAGATGTGAAATATTTCCTCCAGTATATAAGCATACTGCCTGACTGAAAACTCATCAGTAGCTGCAAGTGCTTTATGACCATCTTGATTGCATACTGATTTAAAGCATATTTCAAATCTATACAACAAGTGTTAATGAAGAAGAAGATGAACGTGTGGTGAAATTATTCAGATGTGCGTGATGAGGGGAAAGTTAAGGAATGAGCTTCTCTTGTTCGCTGCATGATTAGAAACTGTTTTCACCATCAGAAGCTGTTTATGTCAGTCTGCATCAGTAGGACATTTAGTGTAATGAACCACCAAAATACTGATTTCTTCTATATGATATTTGAAGCATTTATATCTTTCATTCAATCATGAATATCATTTATATCTCTGTAACTTGAACTATGGATTCTGACACAGGTCAAGAAATATAACTTAATAAATCAATAAATTATTTTAATTAAATCATTAAAATTTAATGTAAAAACAAATATAAAGCTTTATACTGTACTTTTCCTTAAACTTCCAATGAGCTATTTAAAAAAAATACTGTCAATCAGTTGATATAATAAATTAAAATAAAAGAGAGACTGAGTGGGTACTTAGCTTGACTGAAAACACTAACACAGTCTTTTCAACTAGCTGCTTAGCTGAAGCAAACTATATTAGCCAGTGTATTTATTAATCATCCATACACTGGAGATTAGATTAGTATTTTAGTATTTTTAAGCTAACACTGACATTAGCTAGCTAAGAGAACTTTGAAGTCTGTGACCTTCATAACATTATCTTCATCTTCAAGGGCATGTGAGTCTTCATAATCAATGACCACAATTAAAATATGTGTTTCTAGACCACACACACACACACAGACACAGACACACAGACACACACACACACAATGCCAAAAGACAAAAAACATAAAAAGGAGTTGAAAAACAAAAATGAAAAGGGAGATTAAAACAGATTAAGTAAATTGTTCTATGACCTGATTGGTGGTAACGGAACAAACACTTCTCAGCTTTGTTATTACGAAATGACTGGAGATTAAAGAAACTTGTATGCCTGATTTTAATTATTCACCTAATGATATTATTACCCTTCTGTTTCATGGGCTCATACTTAATATTACATAATAATTGCATGCATGTGTTGAAACACAAAAATTTAGAGTGAGTGAATAAATGTGTGGCCGCACATGAATACAAACCACAACTGAACTAGTGAGGGAAATGAAAGTAAAAGGAAATCTATGTCATGCACAGCACTGAGATGAGTAAATAATCTAGCAGCCGCCTTATTGATCTGCTTAGATTTTCTCGTCAGACACTGGATGAAGTTGTATCGAAAGTCTATCCTGTGGATAATAAGCAACCTGTGATGAAGATAAACATTATCAAAGCCTGTGACAGCGAATACAAAAATCCCTTGAACCCACACACACTGCCAGGAGAAAGCAGACAAAAGCACTGTGGATGAATTACACAGACAGAGTATAAAGGAGCTTTTTGTAGACTGAAAGTTTGGCATATCCATCGCATAATAATGAGTTTTTGGGTTGCCAGATGGGTGGGTTTAACAAGCAGGCCAACTCAGACAGCGCCAGGTAGGCATAAATCACAGAAAAACATCCTTAATTTCAAATAGTCAAACACTGTCTGATAACACTTACACATTTCTGCCATAAATCACGTCCTTCATGGCAATCACTAATTTTATACATACAAAGTTAAATTAAACCACGAAGACTGATTGCAAATAGGTTTTGAAAAAGGTCAATTAAGGTTTCTTCCCACTGTCTAACAACTGCATTGAATTAATTAAATCTTATCCACGAAAGCCTCTCAGACCGAGAAAATCTAAACTCATTTATGAGTCTGTCAGGCACAAACTGAATGATTTCCTCTCCCACTGCAAATGGAGAAAGAAGTGACTGTTGCGCCGAAAATCCAGGAAGAGTGTGAACGAATTAATTTGAAGGCTAACAGATGATCCTCAGTCATTAAACCTCTTGAATAACTTGGGTAAGTCACAGGGGAATATCATTCATAATGGAACTAATCTAATCATTTTTAGAAGAGATTTTCTCATGGAGACATGGGTGTCTGTTGATAGATAATCCAGCTTGGGCGATTCTTGTTTGTTTCATGGGCTCTTGGAGAGGATGTTATGTTCTTGAACAGAGTTGTGGTCTAATTCTAATGCAAATAATTTTCTTCACATATTTATAGTCTGCATTTGTTTGACATTTAGTGTGTGGCTATGTTTCATTTTGTATGAATTTGGGTTAGATTCACTAGTTTGATCCATAAATTATGGAAATTATGCAAACAACATTACCCTCAACTGTCATTTTGACCTCAATAAATTTCCACTCTGCAGTTGAAGGTTGATACAGTATGTCACCTTAGTCAAATCCAAGGTCAGACCCAACAAGAGGACTTTAAACTAAAGCAATGCTGAAGCTAAAAGAAGGATGAAGAACAAAATATCAGTCCACTGTGGGTTTCAAAATGTAAATTTTATCCTCAATAGAAATGTTGAGAAGTTGCTACTACCACTGAATAATCTTACAGTTTACAATCTAATAATGAGATAAGACCTCAGTAAGGTCTTTCGAGCGACAAGAGAGCTGGATGACAATACGAAATCTGGGACCGATCACATTTCAGCCAAACATCTATAATATTTTTGCTGCCCAGCAAAAACCATGTATTTTGCTTAATTATTAGAAACCTCCTCACTTAAAGTTTGATGGTATAAGGCTGTTTTCACATTCATCATCAATTCCAGCAAGTTCATGTCTTTTTTAAATGCTTTTCTTTCCCAGATTTGGGAAAACATGAACATGTTTTTAATAATGTTAAAAGAATCACTTATAATTTACTCAAAATTCTTAATTTTTCATGTGACTTTCAAAACATGCAGGATAGATGACACTTCCATATCAATAATAGGGAGTTAGCCAGGATGGTTATAAAACAGATGGTGGTGGTGTCTCATAATCTCATTATTAATCTTTTTTATGTATGTAGATGACATGGTCATATTTTCTGCCTGCAGAGCTGGTCTACAACATCTGTTGTGTATGAGCTTTCAATATGGTGACAAAAGATTTAGTGCTGAACAAAGTAATGCTATGATAATTAGATGTAAAGACGACAAAAGATCTGTATTTCAAGGGTTCTACTTGAGCGGAAGTGTGCTTAAAGTTAATAGCAAGGCAAATATCTTAGTCATGGAAGATAGAGTATTTCTTGACAGTGTCGTAAATTATATACTAATGGTAGCACACTTTGTACTTCGTACTTGTACCTTCACATGTGCTAAACTAGCATAAAGGTCTGGCTGTTCAGGGCTCACTGTCTGTCCTGTATACTGCAGGGACAATGCATTGCAATGATTCTATGGTGATGTTCATGTGTGCCAAGATTTTATGATGCAGCTGGTTATATATGCTTCAACATAAAGTGACCCATATGTAATACAATGATAGGTAATCTCATGTGGAGGGAAATAGTTAATATCCATGTAACTAATGTGCATTGTGGCATTTTAATTAGACCCATACATTTACTAATTGGGGAGATTTTCACCAAACACAGATTACAGAGTTAAAACACAGTATAGGTAAGAAACCAAGACAAATTTAAGATATCAAAAAAGTGTTCTGGATACCAGACTCGGGCAAGACCTGCAGGAAGTACTTCAATTCTCAATAACACTTCACTAAATTTGATTAGTCTCTATGAATTCAAGCAAAAAGTGCATAATCTAGTATTATTAATCACCTCATCTCACACAAGTCTGCATCAATCACACTAATGCTGGAGAGGAGTCCAGACTGGAACAGATGTTGGTTTAATCACAATTAAATGAAGGTGTCATAACAATACTTCATTTATTGGGTGAGCATGGTAACAAAGACCTAGCTGAACACAATGCCTCAGTTTCCCCTTTCTTTTCATTAATAGACTGCGAAAAAAAAAATGACTTAGCAATTGTTGCTGACTTTATGGAAGAGTCTGCTTTTCTTTGTTCATTGTTCCACTGCAGACCAGTGTTACCTCTCTGTGTGTTTTTATTTGTATTTTTTTTACTGCACAAAAACAGTTGGTGTGGGAATGGAGCCATCGATTATGGGCTATTATCTGTATATGGTAGGATGAAGGAAAAGAAGTAAGGAGAAAAAACAGAGTGGTCAAAGGCATCACCTTTGTGTCTTCAACCTTCTTCAACTTGAAAATACTGCATAACATTTCTTTAAAAAATATATGTAATTACCCACTTTTATTCTCAATGCCAGATGTATACTCTAACATTTTTTTGTCACATTTTAAGTCACATTTTACACAGTTTATCAATAAGTGTGCACAGATATCCTCAGCAATAAGAAACACATAAGAAACAGCTCCATAACTACTGACAGGTAGTATGTAGTTAACATATGGTTTCGGCTGAAAGTGGCATTCACAGTCCAGGCTAAATAGACACTGGAATTAATGCATATTAGCAGCCGTCAAAAATTAACATGCTAAGGACAACGACAAATACAGATCTCCAGGAAGGTCTAGTATATTTAATGATGGATCACATTAAAGATTTATTATGGCTGGACTTGCTCTTGCATTAGTACAGCTGGCCATTTGCTATCTCCGTCCAGTAATAATGTTATGGTGCCTTCTAACCTCTTGTGAAGGACTCATCTTTTTTCATTAGAGTTTTTGTTGTCAGCAGAGGTAGAAGTAATCTGAACAAGCAGCTGTGAGCAGTTAATTTAATCCAGTCGGATACCATTCACAGCTTCAGTTTTATGATTGTTTAGTTAGAAAATAATCTTGGAATAAATGTGGTAATCGGTATCGGTACAAACCTGCTGTGACTGTAATATAACCATGTCCAATTCAAGAATAAAAAGATTCATTCAAAAGATGTCTCTGTGCCGTGACTATAAAAGGCTTTTAGTAAACAGAGGAAATTAATAGTAACATTCAACACAGTGTTATCACACAACAGGAAACAAACAAGTGTCAGATTGTGCTAACAAGATAAAGATGAAAATGATGACAATATTGTGTTGACTACTGTGCTGAACAGCCCAAATGTGAAATACCATAGCTAGAGCATATCTGTTGTGTCTTGCATTTTATCCCATAAATGCTTTTAAACAATATGTAGGTATACCAATTATAATAAGAGGGGGAAAAAACAACAGCAAGAACAAAAAAAAGGCTACTGCAACATTAACTGAGACACAGCATGTTTATCAGTAAGCTTTAGAGGTGCTGACAGGCAGATTTTTGTCATATGTTTCTCTGTTTCCAGTTTTTAATGCTAATGTAAGCTAATGGGCTGCTTTCTGCAGCGCTATATCGCACATATATGAAAGCAGCATTGATCTACTCCCTGGTAGAAATAGACCGTATTTTCCAAATTTAAGGTCACCTGGGGGCAACTGAACAAACTGTAAAGAACTTTATCACTTTAAAGTTGTCATGGCTGACATGTTAACCATCAGTTACTTACTTATATACCCAGCAGACACAGAGCAACATTATCATTCATTTGGAGCTTTTCCATTTAATGAATGCAAGTCCAATATTCACTCTCCTTTTAGCTCTGTTTTTATCTCCAGTACCTGAAGGAAATCTCTGGGTCTTCAGCTGCTAAATGCTTCACTACATTCATCAGCCAGTCACTAACTTTGCTGTTTGTTGCTAAGCAAGTAGTGTATGGTGGGTTTTTATAACTTTAAAGTTGCTAAGGTTCTGGCCTACAGCATTTACATGCTGCAGCTGGAGAAAAGAGTGATGTGGGTGGAGTTTGTCACTATGTGCAACCCCTTGTTAAGTCCTGTTATCTTATTTGATTTTATCTTACCTCATCGTATGAGATAAGCCAATGAAGACGCTTCTAGCAGGCTCAGTGGATTGGATATATATGTATATTCTATATATATGTAATAGTGGCCTAGCAGCACCATAATTCATCATAAAGACATTGCTGTCACAGAAGAAAAATTACAACAAATGTGTCCTTTAGCAACAATGACATGGTAGTGTTAGTCATCATTCATCCTACAGGGCACAGCCTGTGCTCTCATCTCCTGTATTTAATTGCTTTTTAAGAGTGAACATGGCAAAACATGCCAGTTTGTTTTGATTGAGGCAAAGCTCCTTGAAGCGCTGCGTCCCACAAGACATTAAAAAGCTCCACCATTCCCACCTGCTCACTCTTATGCCTACAGCCTCACTCTCAGCAACATCCAACATGACAAAGGTTCCTCGTTAGGGAAGAAAGCAGTTTTCCAGCTTTAAGTGTGCTGCGATCGATTCCTGAAGAGACAGAGCTGAGCGGTGTTCAGATCTGATTTGGATCTGAAGACTTGAAATTTTGCCTTTAATGCGTTATTAATTTCTCTCTCAGATTTTTCATTGTTAATTGTTGTGAAAGCATCAGTGATGCATTAACTTACAGTTTGTTGAGTGATCAGCAGCTGCTTGGAAACATAATCAATTTGGATAATTTGGTTTATGACCAAATACCTGCAAACCTAATGACATTCCCGTGACCATCAACTAAACTATTTACTAGTTAGCCAATGTTAGCATGCCTAAATGTTAAAACAATTTGGTACAGATATTACACATTATACCTGCTAAACATCAGCAGGTTAGCATTGTCACTGTGAGCCTGTTCGTATGCCGACGTTAGTGCTGAACTCAAAGCACCACTGTGCCTAAGCAGAATTTCACAGAGCAGTTCATGAGGGTGTAGACTCTTATTCTGGTTAATCAATACACTAGCATAAAGCAAAAAATATAAAAAAATCATTCTCTGATAATAAGGATTTTGGATTGGAACTAACTTGAACTAGACAAAGATGGTCTTGACTGCAGCTCACAAAGAACAATTTTTCTGTTTATAGTCATCATTCTCATACCCATGGGCATAAATTGAATTTCAACTGATCTAAAAATGTATTTTAAGTGATTTATTTAGTGATCACTGATCTGTATTTTATCAGGACTGTGCTGGCATCACTGTTGACCTGAGGTCTAAGACCAGGGGCATCCTTTACCTGCTGTCTTGAAGCTAAAACAAGATTATGAGTATGCCATAAAATGGTTCAGTATATCATGAAATACTAATCACTGTACATACGAGAGAGTGTGGTCCTGATGAGTCTCCCACAATGAGAGTAATGTGCTGTGAGTGAAGCACACCAGTAAGTCACACATCTAATCTCCTCACAGGGTCTTAGTGCTGCATGCTGTGCTTGAGGCTGAGAGCATTACTGAAGTCTCTACTCCAACTGTCAGTTAAAAGTTTATTGAGGTTTATTCAGCCGGTCTAAAACTCAAAATTAGCTTGTCTTTTTACGTTCACAATGGATTATGATGATTATGTGTATTGTGATTTTATCACAAATAAGTTGCCCTCAGCTCTTCTAAAGCATTTTAGAATCATTCAGTTAATTTTAGTTTTGATTCTAGAACCTGTAAATATGTTCATTTGGTTTCATGTCACCACCTTCATAAACCTTGTTCGCAGTCCAGGGCAGGAAGCTGTTTTCAGTGACAAAGCTCTGAACCACTGCCCTCAGGAGTTGTTGGAGACCAAAACAGACTTAGCTGGACAGTGAACTCTGGTCTTAATAATGGCAAATGTGGCAGCAATTAATCACAGCAACATCATTAGGTGATAATAAGTCAGAGTTGTGTGATGTGCTTATCCCATTGGCCAAATGGGAATAAAATCTGAGACTGTTCATCTGATGACATCACCCAAATATTACTCAATCCTAGCAGTTAGTGATGGCATGCTGCAGCATATCAGTGTGTGTGGCACTGTAAAGTATGGTGTTGTAAAGCAGATAAGTAAACACACCCACGCAGTATAGCCTGTGATTTCCCCTCTGAGCCCTGACACACCATGAAGCCACACAGTCACCCTCTCAGCCATCAGCGGGTTTGTCTCCCAGGCGGCTTGGTGAGTGCAGACTGTCACTCGCAGGAAGGTTTGCCTTTAGCTATGTCGGCTGCCAAGGGGCCACAGGGCTCTGGAGCTTATTGCTTAACTATGCAACTGTCACTCAGCGCAGAGTGGAAGCTGGGAGACAAGAGGGGGACTAGAGAGGAGGAATGGTGAGCACATTCATCGACCTGCCCAAAGAGCTTCAACAAATCCTCCCCGAAGGTTTATTTTATATTTGATAGTAAAAGGGTTTGAAAGAGGCCACCCATGCAACATAAACAGGTCGACAGGGAGGCAGGAACTATAGTCAAACACAGTAAATAAGCCCCATCGATTGGAAGAAGAGAGGTTCATGGGTGGCAATTGGGCTGTCACAGCACTTCGTGAGCTATTGTCCCTTTCTGGCAGATTGGTGGAAAGTGGATGATGGGAGCAGGTAAGACAATGCAAGACCAAGAAAGTTTTGAATCCACTTAAAGGGAAAAGACACACTGAGATTCTCTTCCACTGTTAGTTGGCCTCGGTTTATTATGTTTGGACTCATGAGTTATCATTTCCATTGAATTCCTGCACCGGTACTGGGGCCTTTTTTCTTTTTTAATATAAACACTTGTTCCTGTAAAAAAAAAGAAAAGGGGAAAAAAAAGCCCTATTTGAACTTGACCAGTGTTACAAGGAGGCCTTGTAATCCAGGAACTCATACATCTTGCACATGTCTTTTGTGAGATGCATTCACACAACATTAACAAGATTATCTCTGTATAAAAATAACACTTAATTGGTTGCACTCCCACACTGTCAAAATCTCTAAATTCACAATTCCAATGTCACCATTTCTTTCTACTTTCTGTTCCTCGAGCCAATCAGTCCCCAAATTTTTGTTATTTAAATATTATTGCAATTCTATCAGTCTGTCCTTCAGACCTAACTATTGCACCCCCCCCATCACGTCCCTATCACCACCATAACCACCAGGATGTCCAGAGAGACTCAGCTGAAAGTTTCGATCATCCACCTGCTGGTTTTACTCCACCACCGTCTGGGTGCAACACCGTGGGGGACCCTGTCTCATCATATGAAGATGTTTCACATTGATTGAGCCTAATTACCAAAGTCTTCCTTTGTTGCTAACCTCAATAAATACAGTTATACGCTTCCAATTGATCTCTCACTGAAATACAGGAAAGTTTCTTCTGAAAGAGGAAAAGTATGTGCTGTATGTACACCGCAACACAATGGGCTGATCTCACAACTGGGGGAATGTTAAGAGTCCACTTTTAAAGCAACTGAAGATGTCAAATAATTTTAACAAATTATTTTGTGTTTGTGTCTGTGTGAAGTACTGTGTGGGTGGTGTCTGCCACAAGGATCAAACACAGGGGATTATTAAATGTATTTGTTGGAGCAGGAGTGCACAAACATGTTGTTTACCAGCAGTCAACTGTACTTCAAATAACTGAGTAATTATACAGGATTGAAGAGCTGTTGTTCTGCATTTTACTCCGGTCTGAAGCTAAATGTCACAGTTACACACACACAATACAAAGGTTCATGTGATATAGTACTAACTATGGAAGTTGTGCTACAAAGCATATAGCTAACATTCTTCAGCGCATTCAATCATTTTTTGTATTGTTGGATACTCAGCAGTAATAATATGAGTGAAGGCACAGGATTATCACTGCACACATTATGAATAAGAAGTGTTTAAGAATAACAATAGCACCCCCTTTTATTTTTCTCAAGTGTCCGAGCTGCATCTCTTCAGCCTGAGTGAGTGCTTCCATTATAAATGGTCTACAAAAATCAAGGGTCACAGGCCAAAGGCTGAAGGCAGCAAAACAGAATTAATATTCATTTCACAAATGCTGGCTCACAGTGACAAAAAAAAAAGCAATCTAAAGCAATTAACCTTCTGTCCGGGATGTGATGTGTGGGCAACTTAACAAGGATGTTCTCTGCTTTTAATTACTCTCCACAGTCGCAGAGCCCAACCGGGATTAAAAATTATCTCAAGGTAAAGTTGAGCGGTGGCAGCAACGTGGCCACTTGAGAGATAACTGACATCACTGCTTACAACAGGAACGGCTGTTTTTCAAGTGTGCATCAGAGTGGAACTCAATGCAATCTGCAGCAGGTCTTTTCTGTCTGCCAACTGCAATAACAATTCAATTCATATTCAATTTGAACTCAGATAATTCTTGCACAGAGTAAGCCAGCAGTCAATAAGGACACGAGCGAATACTGTTGATGCCAGCAGACTATGTCATGACCTCCCTGGTAATATTCAGTGAAATGTAATATTCCATTATGAAGATGATGAAGTCCAGTTCACAGTGTTTTGGTGCTTGAGTTGTTGTTTATGGGGGACTGAGCTGTTGTGAATTTGGAAATATGACAGACATAATAATGTTGGAGAGGAGGGCAGGTGAGGTGATTATATTGCTATATCATTATATCGTTCTCAGGAAATAATAATTACTCAGCAGTACTCAGCTGGGTCTGTTAGACTAAAAAGATCTTCATTATTTTACAATCACTTCAATTACTACAAATTTGTTTACAATATAAGTTTAAATATTAAACCATCATGACTTGTATCTCAAGTATAAGAAACACACAATTCACTCCGTATCTGTACTCATCAATATTTATACAAACATCAATATTCTAGTCTGTTGGTTATAAGCAGAGCAAAAAACCCAGAGGGAAGAGATGTGATGATGGGAGTGTGTACAGTAAACATCCCACACAATTCCTACTGAGATAAAGCAGAGGAAAAGTGTTTGCATAAATGACGATCACACACTGAGGAATGTCATTACATGTCGCCTGATTAAAAATCAGTCGAGGCTGTCGAGTTTTAGTTGCAGACTTCCACTTCTTCCTTATCTAAAAACATCAGTTTTCTCTATGCACTTTGGAATAACCCTTTAGTATACTTTAAGCCTTATAAGGGATTAGCTGCTGAATAAAAATAAAAATCCAAAGGGTGGAACCACTTAATAAACACATATTAATACTGTATATGCGGTATGACATGGCAACAGTTATTTCTTCCAAACAATATGGAGAGGGTAGATCCAGCCAATTTCACTGTTTACTGAGCTCAGACAAATAATATTCTTTTTCCTGATGCTGCAATATCACTTCAGTATTTCTCAATATAGAGTATCATTTGGAAATGCTATTTAGGCTTATTTTCAGAAAGTAGCATATATGCAAATATTCAGCTAATGCTCACGAGCATGTGACTAGAAAGAATACGAAGATGCAAAAATAGTAGTGTTGCATATATTTTTGTAGTTCTTATTTCAGTGTTTTCTGTTCTTTCTCGTTCCTCATCTTCGTTCCTTCATCTTCCTCATCTCGTTCCTTATCTAATTCAGGATCTCACTGAGTATTTTGTTTTTAGATACAGTTTCCATCTACTGGGATTGGGATCTGGGGAGGACCAGTTCAATACCTTGGGCAACACCCAGGGTTTCCGAGCAGAACATTGTATTGTAATGAGATGACCAATATTATTCACTTCACCTGTCAGTGGTTTTTATTTTGTGGCTGATCGATGTACACTGTGCAAGACAAAAATATGCCAACTGATTTTCAAACTGTACAAAAATGAATGAAAAGAGACACCTTGGTGACACACTGACTATGAACTGCAACATCTCTGGTTCAAGTCTGGCTGTTACTTTGGTGTGTTGTCTCTGTACTGTCAAGTGGGGAAAAACAGTGGGGAACAGTGGGGGAAAAAAAGAGTACCATAAAGACCATTAACCACGTTCTAGGCCTACTGCATATTTTTAGCTAAAGAAAATGACTATACAAGGAGTCTGGATGTCCTTTATTCCACAGTATTTCCACAATAGGCTGTTAGAACTCTCTTCAAGAACCAGCATTATTCTGCAATGATTATTTAAGGCCACATGAATCATCCTCTGAAAATAATTAAGAGGGGATAAAAGGAGTTCTGAAGCAACAAGCAGCTTAAAGGACAGTGTTGCACACAAAACACTGTTGTCAAGACAATCCAGAACATCCAGACATCCAGAACAACCCAGAACCTGACTGATTGTTTGTAATAAATGACTATCAGCCTTTGAAATAAAACCATTTTATAGAATTACCCGTGATATTGTATTTTGCTGAGTTTTACTTTCCATTTGTGTTGTTAAACGTGTACTTCAAAAACGCATTACCTTCTATTACTGAGGGAATCTGTCCATTTAATCAAACTACCTGCATAAACACCATCAATTCAGCGCTTCATTACAGAACTTTCTGTTTGGGGAATAAATTGTTTGTTATTTCTCTGTAACTGTGATTTTTGAATTCTCAGACTGAAATAGAGCTCACATTAGAATTAATCACTGTAAACATTTGTTCTGTATAAGCTAAATGTCTTGCAGCAAATTTACAATTCCCACTGTATTCAACAGAGATGATTCAAAAATAAAACAGAGTTAGAGCTTCAACTCTTCATCAGTGTTCCACTTCTAACTTGCAGAGGCTGAAGTAGCAAAGTATGTCTGCGCCCTCTGGCAGCCAGTTTGGAAGTTCCGGACGTCACCAGCATATTAAGGACGATTTAGCATTGCACTTCCATAAAGTTGACTTGAATGCAGCAGAGGTTAAAGACATTATACAAATATTTTCACAGACTAAGTAGTAACAAAAAGTATTAGAAGCAAAAGTCTAACAACACAACTGTAAGTCACAGTACATACAAGTTAGAGGATACTTGAGTTAAGTACTAAAGGTAATTCAAAAGTGTGGTATGAGTTAAAGTTTTCGTATAAATTGTGAATAGAGGTTCATTAAACTTATTTAATGGGGCCAGTGGTGAGCTATAAGGAAAACATGCATTACCTTAAGTTATTATGGCTGTTCATTTGCAATCAGTTGTCCACTTACAGAGCAGATTCACAGCAACATTAACATTCATTTGCAGTAATGTTCCTCCCTTTTTAAGGAAATTCAATATTCATTGTCCTTTTAGCCTTGTTTTGGTCTCCATCAACACCTGAGAAAAATACCTGGCTCTTTAGCTGCTAATGCTCCACTGTGTTCACCAGCTTATGTTTAATTGTGTCAGTGTGCTGTTTGCAGCTGAGCAGTTCAGTGTTCAGTGGCGTTAATCAGAACTTTACAGAGGAACAATGTTGATGAGAACTAAAATAAGCTAAAGCCTTCCGTAGAGCTGAGGGGAACTATGGAGCTGGCTGGGTTTAACTGACCAGTTGAATGTGAGAGATAATTCTCATGCTGTTTCTCTTCATCCATTGACTGGTTAGGGTCAGCATGTACTTTCTGTCCTAGTTCGTCATTCAATTTAGCCACATTTAGCCACCATTATCATTATTACCATCTTTCTGTCAATCAGGATCATCTTCATGACAAATCCTTCTCATCAACTTTCTTTTTCTTCTTTGTTCCTCTTTTTTCTCCCGCTCATAGTCACTGTCACTATCACCATCCTGAACTTCCCCCTTCCCCTCCTCCTCATCATAACTACCACCCCATTCCTCCATATGTCCATCACGATTATCACAGTCATCATCATTATCATCATGTCACCGTCTTCATCGGTTAACAGCAGCTCATGTCAATATGCGTAGGTTTTAATTCATCTGACACCTCCTTCTGAATCCATCCGCGGTCACCAGAGCACAGAAACTCAATTCGATTCACACTTTGTCCAACACTAAATACATAACTAGACTGGTGAGGATGAACAAATGACTGGTAATTGAATCAGAGCATGAGTGAGGTTTCACAGTCCTGTACTTAAGGAAACGGTAAAAAATTACACAGGTGTGAATGAATAGATGGAACATAACGCTCACGCTTCATTAATTATTTTCTGTATGAATGAGAGGCAGCTTCTTGTGTTAACTAAGATGAGTTGATGTGTCAGTATCTTACTTATAAATGGTTAAGGGGTTAGCAGGATGCTGCAAGGCTGATTAAATGTCTCAGCGACTCAGTGTGGCTGATACATGGCTGTCCTGAGGACTTGAGCTCAGTTATAGTCACAGATGCCTTTTGTCATGGAGGAAAACATCTTCCAGAGTTGAACCTTCCAAAATGAAAAGAAAGATCTGAGTTTTTTCATGTCATTTTGGGACATAAAGCATTAATGTCTTATCATTATTGTTCTGTTGTGTGTTGTAGCATCACATATCACTTTTGAAACTGGTTCATGTCACTGCAAACAGGGCTAAATACTGAAGAAAGCAATTGTATTACTTAAAAAAAAAATCGATGTTCAAATTATGGCTAAAATGTGGCATGCAGATGTCTTTTGGTCACTTAAAGAGAGAGGTTTTCAAAGCTTGACATTATTTTACATTTCAAGTCAACACGTGCATATTTTGTATTCCACTGATTAACACAAAAATCTTGAGTACTGGTAGACAGAAATGCTATGTACAACACAACAGGAATAATTTTACATAAGTATGTGTTTCATTGACCCTGAAACTCTGCCAGTAAACAGCCAGTTTATGAGATCACTACTCTGAAGATGTGAAATCGAGCTGTACATGAATTCCAGCGCTGTGACTCAAACCGATACATGAGAGTATTTGGTGTACACTTAATGTCAAACTGATCCAACATAACATCATTAAAACAAAGAGTGGTTTGTGTGTCTGTGTGTGTTTATTTCATTAAGCACACAGGATGTGTGGTGATGACTTGCTCTGGAATGCAGAGAAGCGGCACAACATAGATAAAACAGACTGATGTTTGTTTCAAAGTTTGTGGTCTCATTACTAAAAATATCTGATGATAATAATATTATTAATATTATTATATTAATATAATAACATCCATATTTGAAGCATTGTTTCCTGTCATGGCTACAATTCCTTCAAAGTCTTCACTACATATATTATATGAGTCTGGAGAGACATGGATGTAAACTGCGACTTTTGCAGGTAGCAGAACAAGCTGTATAAAGTGGGTAGGTTGTTAGCAAACATCTTCCCGTTTACACATCCAGACACTTAACATCATTAGAATTCATCTGGAGTTGTGTTTCTGACCTGAGAAATGGCAGTCCAATATTTCTTGTCTGTTATTTATTGCTCTGCTTTGGTTGCCGACAACTCCTGAGAAAGATATCTGGGTCTTTAGCTGCTGAAAGCAACACTTTGTTCACCAGCTAATTGTTAACTTGATTGCTGGGCAGATAGTCTACAGAGGGTTCATCAGAGATTTTTCTTTGACAACCGCTGCCTGCCGAGTGAACCGAAACAGAAAAGTTGCAGGTGGAAAAACCAATAGAATGAGCTAAAAGACGTGAAAATGGTCCATAGAGCTGAAAGGGACTGCGGATTTGGGTTTCACACCAAAGTACCTTTCACACTGCATTGTACAAGTTGCATAAACAAGAGAAAATCACTTTTCTTTATCCATTGCTAAAAAACAAAAAACAAAAACCATACTTTATAAAGGGAATAAAAGTAAGTTTATATTAAAAAGCTTCCTTCTCCAGTTTCTGGAATTTAGTTCCTGTGAGTCCTGTTTTCCTGTTTATTCATGTGGTCGCTGTCTGTGACAGGTTTGCTGCATGACTAAGGGACTTGGGGAATTCTGCTGTATGTATTGGCATGTCTCTTATCTCTTTTCATCTCGGCCTGTCTCCAGTGGGATACATCAGCATTTATTAACATCTATGAGACACTCCCTTCCTCATGTCCGATGCTACCTGGTGTTCAGTGGACCAAGGCAGTGCTTGTGTGCTCAGGATGTCTGCACCAGTGCTCGCATACTGTTTATTCTGCAATTTTTGTTATTGAAATTTTATCTGAGTTGGCCACCTATTGTCAATTTTTGGCAATACACACCTGACTGCCCATCTCTGTGAGGTCTTTTGTGAAGTTTCTCTCTTATTTTGTCCTCATGAGGTTTTAATGGCAGTAGTTTTTGCTGTATTTGAAACTATGTTTTGGGTCAGTCATTTTAATCAGAGTTTTCTGAGTTAAACTATGGGCATGTGGTATCTGTATCATCAAATTTTGACTTGACAGCTGCAAAGATTGAACATGTTTCTATGTACACAGCTACCGTCAAGGTTGAAACATCATGAAAGCAAACTTAAACAAGACAGTTACTATCACACAATGCTTGATCTGCACTGTTTCTTTTGGTTCAAGAACACACTCTAAACAAGAGTGTGTGTGTAGCAGTGTGTACTTGTGTGTCTAAGAGACCAGTCATTTGAATGGACATAAGATTGGAAACATAGCCTGGACTTGTGGCACAGAGATAAGGTATTTTGACTGCTGTAAACAGATGAAGAGGCTGTCTCACACGTCCAAACATGGTAATAAACTAACATCATATGGACACACACAACACAATGCACAATGGACCGAAAATATCACTTAAATTATTTCTGTTAGCACTTCAGAGATTTCCACTCTCACATGGACAATTAGATCCTAAAAGGTATTATTGCTGAGATAGTAAACACCTAATATAAACTGAGCTCTAAAATAATTTCTTTGGTCAGACACACTTGGTTGAACAAGTTTAAAAACAAAAAAACATTAAAGCAGCAACCTACCAAGGAAAATGATGGTCTGCTTCCTGGCCATCTTGGCCTTCGAGCTTTCATGCTTGGGTGGTCTTTGACTTCCACTGATCTCTCCATCCACGGAAACCAAAGGCCTCTGCAAGACCAGGATCATGGCCCGGCACATGAAGGCCACACAGATCAAGACGATCATGTAGACGACAAAAGCCACAAAGAGGCTGACCCTGTACATCACCCAGCGCTCCCTCAGATTGGTGCAGAAAGTCAGATTCTGGACGGGTGTATCTGCTAGGAAGGGGATATGACCCTGCGTTCCGGTAGCAACCAGCAATGGCAGGGCCACAAGCACGGACACTAGCCAGGCAAAGGTAATGAGGGCAGAGGTACGTTTCCCACCCAAGGCTTTGAAGCGAAACGGGTGGCAGATAGCCACGTAGCGCTCAAAGCTAAGTGTGGCTACATTGAGGATGGTAGCGTAGCTGCAAGCCTCAAACAGAAAGTTGTAGATCTTACAGGAAGCATTGCCTGATGTGGACGTGAATGGGAACCAGATGGCACTGTAGAGTTCTACGGGCATGCCAATGAGGAGCACCAACAAGTCAGAGCATGCCAGGCTCACCATGTGGTCGGTCACGTTCTTCTGCAGGTAGCCGTTTCGCTTCAGCACTTGTGTCACTCTGATAGTCACTGAATTACCTACAATACCCGTCAGCAAGATGAAGCTGTAAAGGACAGTCAGGAAGATTTTGACGGAGTAGTTGGGTTCAAGTTCATGCCAGTCTTTTTCCTCTGCTATCTCTATTTCCTCACTCATGGTTAGAGTAGTGAGCTCAGATTTTCCACAAATTGATTTTGTCCTTTAGCTTATCAGTCCTGCTGGGCGCAGTCGCTGTGATCAGAGCCAAGATCCTGAGGTGAGCAGTGTTCCAATAAAACAGTCTATACTGAGGACTGAAAACTACACTAGATATATCATTTCATTACACTACACAGAAGAAAATATAAGAACTTATCTATACTTTCTATTATTTTCTAAATATTCACTATCTTAACCCCTAAGTTGAGAATGTTTTCCCAAGTCTGGTCCATCTCCTCCCATTTTGGATGATCATCTGGAATCCCCCAAGAGTTCTCACAAATCCTAGTCCAGTGTCTGGCGGTTTCACCTCAGTCTCAGCAAAGTATTAGCCAACATTCAAATCACACACTCCTCCCTCCTACGGAGTTAAACATTAAACACTATCACAGGCAGCATGAGCGCTGAGGCCTGGTTTCACTTCTTATCATCAGCACTAATGCACCTCCCTCTCACAGAAACATTTTGTTTTACTTTACAGCTGAGATTAGAAATGTAATTAAAAGGTGGTGCAACTTGCAAACAGATAAGAAAAAGCAGGATTTTTTTTTCCAGATTTTGACAAAATAAATCTAACCGAACAAGATTTACAAGCTGGTAGTTTTGATTAGATAAAGAGATATGACACACTCAGAGATCCTGAAAGTGACACACCTTAAACATGGCTGAGAGCACGCACTTAGGAAATAAAAACAATGGACAATAACCACTTAAGAGCACAAAGAGAAAGACAAGGTAGCTTTTTGATTCAAATAAATAAACAGGCAAGGAAGTTGAAAAGTACAAACAGGAACAAGACTGAAACAAGCCAGGCATAGCTGCATGGGCGTTCACACCATCAGTCCTGCCAGATCTACTACATTTGTATAGTAGATAAAATTCTACTGCTGGGGCTCTTAAGAGACTAGTTTCACTTCGATGACGAAGTGACTGGATGAATCCTAAACGCAACCATTTGGCACCCTTTAGGAAAAAGAAGAACCTATTTCCCAGTCACATTGCTGCCTCTGCTGTCACAGACAAGCTGCAACGATACAGACAGGTTAAACCTGATTAGATAAAAGCCTCGAGTGCCCTCTCACTTTGATTGAATATTGTCAGATACTGTCAATTAAACCTTTGTGCGCATGGCATCACACTTTCAGCCAGATGTTCACGGACTAAAGTGAGTGAAGGAAAATCAAGGTTGATTGCTCATTATGATACTGAAGCCTCTTAATTTATGTTTCAGATCTCATTTGAATTATCTGCTATTGTGTTCAGATGCCTTTGTGTAATTGCATAGCATGAGACCATACATTCATCTGATCTCAGTAACAAGGTGTTCATGTGTAAGAGACCGCATGAAACCATCTTTGTGACTTTGAGACAAACACATCGTGGTTAGTGTTGCCCTGTATCTGCAGAGTTAAGTTCCACAGCTGTTGGATGGCATCATATAATGGCTGACAAACATGAGAGTGGCTTCAATTATTTATTTTAATTATTTATTATTTATAAACCAGTCATGTATCGGAGCAATTAGGATAACTTTTAGCCTATGTAGGCCTAGTCGTCATTCTTACAGTATAAAAAAGCAATGGAAATGAAATGTAAAGGCAAAAGCCTATTCACTGGAGTCTCCACTTGACACTGAAAAGACTAAAAGGGACACACTCTAAGGCTATGTGAAATGCCTCAGGGAAAATATACTTTATACTCTGTAATGCATAAAATGGTTACTGCTTTGTGTAAAAGCAGGTTAGATCCAATATTTAGGCCACTAGTCTCTACGTCCAAACTTGATGATGCGGATGTTTGCAGGCATTCAGACAACTCGTGTTCTACAATTTAGACTTACGGTGTTTGGCCTCTTTTGTCCAAATTCAAAACCATCATGCAGCACTATAAGCTGAAAGGAATGTAAGGGCAGACTCAGAATGTTTTCACACATTATGAAGGAGAATATTTTGTGCATCAATCATCATTCCATGACAGACTCTTTTTAGCATGATCTGTAATAGGATAGCATTACAAACTCTTCTCTGTTTTTCTTGCTCAGCAGACTTTGAGTTAAATGTTAACATCACACACACTGCATAATTAGCATATTCGTGATCTTAGAATGTCATGCTCACATTTAGCTAATTAGCACCAAAGATAATGCTGACACAGATGAGAATGTCATTAGTTTTGTTTTGCTGGTATTTGGTCATTAACTAACCAGTCTGGTAAATGCTAAGATATTTCACTGGATAAATAAAATGTTTAACCTGCTTGTGGCACTAGACAAAAAATCCCAGTTTGCCTTCACTTTCACAGCAAGGACTGTACTGGGTAAATGACAGAATAGACTGATCTGATGGTGGCACTAGCACCAAGCATGAATCTACACAGCAGACACGTTCACAGTCAGGAGATGATGGAGATGATACATGAAAGTCAGATTAAAGAAAAACTGCTGTTGTTCTGACACAGCTAAACATTGACAATGTCTCCTGTAGAAATCCGTCATTTAAAGCAGATATTTAAAATGATATAATGATATAGTTTTAATAGTGCAGTGTAAGTATGAGAACAGTTTTGCAAAATAATAAGGATTATTCGGGAGCTTAGGCTGATAAAAGGGACGTTGTTATCACAGCCTTTTTTTCTGGGCCTTCTTTTAAATCTTATAACATCTTCATAAATGACACTTAAAATACAAAGAAATTGCTCAGATAATAAAAAAAAGACGAAGAACCTGAGAAAGAAAAAAAACACATACATGATTCCACAAGCACCACAGATAAAAGATGAAAAATTAATGTTCTAAAGTTAAAACTATGCAGAGAGTATGAGAAATATCACCTCCTGTAAACAAATCATCCTAAAAAAAAAGCTCCCAAACCTGCAATAATGACAGAAGGTGGGAATGATTGGCAAAAACACAGCAAGTGCAATGATGGACATGAATGAAACCAGTTTCTATCTGTCACTTAAAGTGCTCAACCTGTTAATTTACCCTCACCGGCCGGTTATTACTTCCTCCACTTCATACTTCCAGTCAGTGCTGAGTGCAATAACAACACTCCATAAAGATGTACACACATCTGACATTTAACAGGATGAGTGGAGTAATGTTTACATTTCACCTTCAACTGTAATGTATACATCCTTGATTATATGACAAACGCTGAGGCTGCTAAAAGAAAGGCTTTTTCTCATCACATGAAATCACAAACAGTAAATAGGTCATTTTTCATTTACTAAAAAACGGATCACATACAACAGTCTCACTGATGTGACATAATCTCAGCTGCAACTAAAAGAGAATTTGGCTGTGATGCAAACTCTTCCTCTGGCAGAAATCATTTACAATAATACATCAAATATAAACTGATACATAATCTCAGAAGATAAATCTGTAGTGTTCATCTGAGGTTCACAAACAAACATCAATACTCTGCTAATGTTTCAATGTGTACAGTATTTACACCTATTTGAAAAGGAAACTGCTCATTCAAGCAGACAACTGTTATTGCAGCAAGACATTTCATAGCTTATAGCGGAGGGCTTACTGTCGATTCATATTCAAACGCAAAGATTATGTCTTGATCACAGTTTGTTGTTAGGATCCAGCACTGTCAGAGCAAGACGCAAAAAGAAAGTTATTGAACTGTAGGATCTTGTTCAGCTGTAGTGTGATTTCATTTTTCTTCTTCCAGCATACATATACTCATCATTGAATTACTGAATTTCTAATTCTATTGAGTCTGGTTATTGGTCATGAAAAGAATGCGGTCATATACACCGACTTATGTGAAGTGCATCACATGGCTGACCTGAAAAGCAAAAATTTCCGATAGCCCCTAGAAAATCAGCATGACAGTGAAGTCGACACCCTAAACTGCACTAATTACTACAGATGCAGGTGTTGAAATTAGAGACAGTGCTGCAGTACAGTATATGAATCAAGGTAATGCTTCACTGTTATGTCAACTTGTTGATACTAACACCATCAGGAAAGACTAGGTTTGCTCCATGAGTGTGCAGCCAGCCATACAGGAAATGGCCATATGAAAATTCATTGTGTCTGCTCTACACATACACTTCCAAACAAGCAGCAAGGCTTAAAAAGGCTTATGGACAAACAGAACCATGTCCAGTACAGAACATCGTCCTTCATATAATAGTGATGGGAACTCTTTTCCACTGATTAACATTTTCAAAGACATACACGCAGCTAGATCAAGTTCAACATGTAGCGTTTCATTTGGTCACATGACACTATAGTAATCACTGATAATGTCCAGCACCTTGAGTACCATAAAGTTTTTTTTTAACACAGAAAATGTCCAAAAAGTGAATCTCAGTCTGTGATGACTGACATGAAAATAAAAATGAGCTTGTAGAAATGGCTGGGTCATCTCAACACTGTAGAAAATAAATAGTTTCAATAGGAGGCACTGGGGTAGTTCAATGTCTCTGAAAGCTTCCAGATTGTCAGCTCAGCAAGTTCCACATTTGCCACCTTGGGAGATAAAGGGAAAAAAATATTACTATTGCAAGATTAAACCTTCATGTCTATAAACACACACACAGTGCATTCAGAAAGTATTAAGACCTCTTCACTTTTTTCACAATTTGTTATGTTGCTGCATGCTAAAATCATTAATTGTTTTTCCTTCCCTTTTTTCTTCAAACAAAGCAAAAACAGAATTGTAGAAATCTTTGCAAATCTATTACAAAGAATAAACTGACACATCACAACAACATAAGCATTCAGACCTTTTGACCCTGTCTTCAGTACTTTGGCAGCAATTGCAGCCTTGAGTCTTCTTGATAGTAACGCGATTTTGCACACTTGGATTTGGGGATTTTCTGCCATTCCTCTCTCCAGATCCTCTTAAACTCTGTCAAGTTGGATGGGAACTGTCGGTGGACGCCCATTTTCAGGCCTCTCCAGATATGTTTGATTGGCTCCTGTGTTGTCTTGACTATGTGCTTAGGGTCATTGACCTGTTGGAAAGTGAACCTTTGGCCAAGTCTGATGTCCTAAGTGCTTTGGACCCAGTTTTTAAGTAAGGACATATCTGTACTTTGCTCAGTTCAGCTTTCCATCAACCCTGACCAGTCTCCCTGTCCCTGCTGCTGAAAAATACCCCTACATCTTGATGCTGCCCCCTCCATGTTTCATCATGGGTATTGGGCAGGTGATGAGCGATGTCTGGTGTGATGATGCTTAGAATTGGGGCCATCAGATCAGAGATTCTTCTTCTTCTTGTCACAGTCTGAGAGTCCCTTAAGTGCTTTTTTGCAAACTCCAAGCAGGCTTTCATGTGTCTTTCACTGAGGAGAGGCTTCTGTCTGGCCACTCAGCCATAAAGCCCAGATCAGTGGAGTGCTCCGGTGATGGCTATCCTTCTGGAAGTTTCTGCCATCTCCACTTGAGACCTAGAGAGGATGTTCAGAGAAGACAGAAAAAAAAAAAAAAAAAAAAACCAAATCCAGGTGTGCAGACCTTGTTGCATCATGCTCAAGATGATATGAGGCTGTAATCTCTGCCAAAGGTGCTTCAATTGAGTACTGAATTAAGGGTCTGAAATGTTAAATGAAAAAATGAATTAAACAATTTTAGCATTATTTTGCTGCTTTTCTCTTTTTATATAATTATAATTTAAACATCTTTGGGTTTTGGACTGTTCAGACAAAAAAAGAAACCTTTGAAAGATCATATTCAGCTCTGGCAGCCTAGGATGGATGTTTGTTTTTTGTTTTTTTTAGAATTTTTTGACATTGTATAGTTCAACAATTATTCAATTAACAAACAATCAAAAGGTTAATCCATAATGAAATAATCATCAGTTGCAGATTTACTTGACTGACAAGCACACACATACACTATATATCCAGCAGACAGGCTTAAGTATGTCCTAAATTGCACTGTTTTCATTCCCTGCTAACGCATCGATTAGAAACCACATGCTGAGTTCAAAATCTCTCTCTGCCCTGCTGGCAATTACTTTGCGGGTTTGGGAAGCAGATGAGGAAAGCCTGACTAAACCTATGAATAGTGAAGAGACAGCAGCTTCACTGAGATGCATACTTTGTAGAGTGGGTGGCCAATCTCTGATCTAAAATATTTATTCGATGATCATCCTGTCCTGCTCATCTTCTGTCCCTCTTACTCAACACCATGTCCAAACACTGAGGCAAACAAATGAAAGAAGGCAGGGTGAAGATAGGAGAAATCCTAAGGTTCAATCAACTATTGGAAAAACAGTGTTTGACTCAACATTTTCCTGTTTTAGCCAGTGTTTTAGCCAGAAGAAAAAACTAAATGCAACACTTTTGAAGTGGTTGTGATGAATGTACTAGCAATTAACTGCCTATTGACAAATTTAGCAGACACAGAGCAACATTGGCATTCATTTGGAGTCGTGTTATCTAGGCACCTGTTGAATTCAAGTCCAATATTCACTCTCTTTTTAGCTCTGTTTTGTTCTCCACCAACCCCTGCTGTAAGGCTGCTCTTTAGCTGCTAAATCCTCCAATATGTTCACCAGCATATTACAGACCTTGTCTGTCACTTGGTGCTGAGCAGGTAGCGCTGAGTAGGTTTTAATAGCTGCCTGGACAAAGGGTTGAAAAGAGCAGAAACCGGGCAAAATGGGCTAAAAAGCTCTGTAAAGCTAAAGGGAGCTTCAGAGCTATCTCCTTATACTACACACAGTAATTTGATGCAATTTATACATTTAACAAAATCTGATCCAATCACCGAGCACTTTATAAGGAAAACCTGCACATTCATGCAATCCAATTAGCAAATCATGTGGCACCAGTAAAATAAAATTAGGTGGATTCAGCTCATAAGTTTCAGTTAATGTTCACATCAAACATTAGAATGGAGAAAATGTGATCTCAGTCACTTTGACTGTGGCATGATTGTTGGTACCAGTCAGGCTGGTTAAAGTATTTCTGAAACTGCTGATCTCCTGGGATTTTCACACATAACACTCTATTTTTTTTTTAACTCAGAATGGTGTAAAAACAACAACAACAACAACAAAAAAAAAACATCCAGTGAGTGACAGTTCTGTGGACAGAAAAGCATTGTGAGAGAGGTCGGAGGAGAATGGCAAGACTGGATGGTGATGGTAGAAAGGCTACGTAACTCATATAACCACTCTTTATAACTGTGGTGAGCAGAAACTCTCATCTCAAAATGCACAACATGCCCGACCTTAAGGCAGATGGGCTACAACAGCAGAAGACCACGTCATTTTCTACTCTTGTCTGCTGTAGGCAGGGGGTCATCAAGACAGAGGCACGCAGATGGCAGGGTCAGAATTTAGCATCAACAGCATGAATCCACGGACCCAACCTTCCATGTGTCAACAGTCCAGGCTAGTGGTGGTGGTCTAATGATGTGGGGAATGTTTTCTTTACACACTTTGTACCTCGTAATACCAATCAATCAAGGCTCTGTGAGTTTTGCTGCTGAACATGTGCATCTTTTATGGCCACAATTTACCATTTTCTAATGGCTACTTCCAGCATGATAGTGCTCCATGTCACAAAGCAAAAGTCATCTCAAACTGGTGTCATGAACATAAGCTCAGTTACTTCAGTGACCTCCCCAGTCATCACACCAGATTTGGTAGAGTGGGAGATTGGCACCAAGAGGGGCTACATAATGTTAGTATGGTGCTCTTAATTAAGTGCTCTGTGAATGTTATCATTATTTTTTTAAGTTTGAGATTTTAACTAACCCAACTGACTTATGTGTCTTCATATTCATACACATAATAACATGTACAATACAAACATCAATCAAAAACACACGTCAAGGACAGGAAGGGTTGAGTGATCACTTACATTGTGTTGGATTGTTGGATCACGAACAGAAGCTTCCCTCGTTGGGGGAGACAGCGTGCAAAGGAATAAGGCTTTCACACTGCTCACTGTCTTCTGGCAATCTATAGGCGGAGGGAACAGGGTGTCAATCATCATCACAGTCATCATTTTGACAACCATCATTATTATAATGATCCATCACCAAATGGGAACAAGCACTCACAGAAGAATAGACAGCATAACTGCCGCAGAGAGGTTAGTCAGTCAAGCATGTACATCTGATTACAGACTTAACTTAGCGAGGCTGTGAGCTACAAATGGAGTCTTTTGTCCTTGGGAGAATGTCAGAGAAGAGAGAAGTGTGTGTCAGAGCTAAGGTCAATTAAACTTTAATAGGTCACACACAACAACTCAATTTCTATTTTAAACTTTAAAAGCTTTAACTTTTTTAACAACTGGATCAAACTATTTCATGGAATGTTCATATTTTGTCACAACCTCATTTCTTTCACAGACTTGAGTGTAAATTAACTACTTAGCCTGACCTTTAACAACTGGAACTCATGGAAGCAACATTTTCACCCATTAAGCTTGCATGTCTGTTTACACTCTTTTTGTACTTGCGTCACAAATGCCATAGTTACCATTTGTGACGCTACTGAGGCAGCCCACTGGAAAATGACTGTACACAAATAATGGCTCAATGTGACTAATAACGTGTCTGGAAAAAGAAAGATATATGGAAATGAGTTGCCTCCAAGTCATACAGAAGTAACTGTAACCCATAAGTTTTGTCATGTGTCTTCATATTCATACACACAATAAGCTATGCACATGTTCCGGTTGGACCACGGCATTGTCACAGCTCCAATGATAGAAGCTGAACAACAAGCAGTCTGTTCTTCAGCTGCCACATTTTGCCAAGATTGTTTTGAGGTGTTACAAGCTGTTAAATACACAGTTCATTCACTCATCCAGGTGTAACAGTTGCTTTATGGTTGTATTTCACTCAGTTTAATTACTGTACTACTGCACACTGCAGGGTTGGTCACGGATTGTTGTACATTTCCATCCAGTGGAGTAGTTACTATTCTTCCGGTTGTTGGTGTTGTGGTTGCTGTTATTAAGAGGCTTTATATTTGTATGTGTGCATCTCCATGCAAGAACAAGAGTGTATTAGAGCACATAACCACATTATGTTGGGTTTCAAAACCAAAGCACTGCTGCCAGGAATTGAAGTGCATTGTATTACCATTTAAGAAGCACCCATGTTTGCTTATTTTTTCCATCCACTCACTTTGATTTTCTTTGACAGCTTAACTGATGCATGCAATTGTTTCTGGCTATGGAGTTGCAAATCTCAGTTGTGTGAAAATGAACTTAAAGTCAAAGGTTTCAGAATAGTCCCTTCTCACATTAGCATTACCATGCAACAATAATGTAACTTTGCCAAAAAGATTAAGTGTTGCCATCTTATATCCAATGGATTACCTACACCAAGTAAACAGCAAGTCTCTGCAAGCCGTTTTTCATGGAATCGAGAAATGTACTGGAATAAATGGCTGCTTGAAAATGGTCAACGGTAAAGAGTATGTCATTTGTAGCTACAGGGGATATGTATGTTACCTATCATACTGATAGATGTGGTTAATGAATTCAGTTGCTAAGTATTTATTATGCCACAGTGGAGAAAAAGGGTGTACCTCTGAATGCGATGTTTCCTGCAAATGAAGGCATATACTCTCCTCAGCCCCACTAGGACAGGGTCCCAGTTGTTGTAGTGGCATAAGAGCGTGGCAATGAAGAAGGAGAGGAAGACAGGGACTGCCCCGGCAAAAAACAGCCACGAGAAACGTACCTGTCCACACACAGAGCAAAAGTAACTAGTTACAACTACTGTCATTACTGGACTTTTTTTTTTTTTTTTTTTTTTTTTTTAGATTGACTTATAACCATTATTTGACATGTAACTGAATAGACAAATACTTGTAGATCATAACGTTAATTTCAGCAAAAACAATTAGGTAAAGCAATGTGATAATTACAATGTCACATAACAACTTCTATAAAGATATACTCCCTGGTTTTGTTTCAGTGCAAAGTATCATCCCCACCAAATCCTAATATTGTAAACTCAACTGTGAACTGTGATGAGTATACAGAGAATAGGTTATGTACAGTTGAAACCATAAAAATACCACTTTTGGTAAAAAAAAAAAAATGTTTGCAGACTAATTTACATCCATTTTGACTAAGTTGTTGCTTCCAATTAAATATTTTTAATGGTCAGTTTTTTTTAACTTTTTTTCCCCAGCAGAGCCATATGTGAATGCAAATATTTAAATCAGTCAGACCAGACATTAAACAGACTTTATCTTGCCAGCTCCCATATAAAATCTGTATAATGTGCAATTCAGCCCATGTGTGAATGAAGCTAGTAATTGTCTGGAGAATTCACAGCAAGCGGTTGTATTGATTACGTTCTCGCCTGCAGGGCTAGTCTCCTGCACACTCTACCTGCAGGCACCACCACTCGCCTAAACCAAACAGAATATATCCAGTAGGTGAGAACACATCTAAGAAGGACATTCTGCAACTGTGTCCTGCATGTGTGAAAGGGAAACACTGGAGAATGTCCAGACCCGGAGTCTTGCTGGTGCTAAATAAACATTATCTCGACTCTTATTTCAAACTCTGACTGACTGTTAAGTGCTTGCTGTGGGAGACTTACCTTCTGCATGCAAATATCTGCCATAATAGAGAGAGGGATAGTGAGGCTCAGTGCCAGAGTTCCGATTAGAGATGATGTGAGGAAACAGCCCCTGTGGACAGAAAGCAACATCACCAGTCAGAAATGAAATATTTTTTCAACAATGTACATTATCCAAACCAGAGTTTGTTTATATCAATTACATTTTATTCATCAGGATGTGAGTATCTGTATGGAAACTCAACTAACGATATCAAAATGTTTAATACAATATGTAAGTTGTGATGATTTGGTACCAGAATTGTGACCTGCTTCAAATTAGGGATGCACCGATACCACATTTTTTCAATCCAATTACAAGTACAAGTACTTACATTTGAGTACTTGCCAATACCAAGTACCAATATGAGTACTTATTAATGCCATTACACTCACAGTACATTTACTTGAAAACGTGTTTTATTTTCATCAGATATTGTTTCATTCTCTGGCTGTAAGAAATTGCTGTGACTGACATTTGAACATTCCATTATATATGGCATTGCCACACATTTTACTCAAATAGAAGTACTGTTAAAGTACTGTTATTGACATTTTAGAATCAACTGCATCTTTTTTTTAACAAACAGACTTGTCACATATTTCACTTAAATATAGCAAACTCTTTGAACTCAGCGTCGTGTTGGTTTTTTAGATGTTTTTTCAGATTGCTTGTGTTGAAAGTACTCGCTTTCATCCCTCCTCTTGACAACTTTGCAGAGCGCTTTACTATTGTCACCATCATCCACTTTGAAATACCTCCACACTGCCAACATTGCTCCTCCTTGCTCTCAATTAGCACCTGACCACCCAACTGAACGTTTATTGCTACATTAGCAGTTAATACTTTAATTATCACTACTATCATTACTACTACTGTATTATTGGCATCACCTTACATTTTATATGGAACCTGTGTTATGCTATGTTCTTCTTCTTTGTTGTGATTTGGCGCTATATAAATAAAATTGAATTGAATTGGTATCGGTATCGGTGCATCCCTACTTCAAATTATGGATCATGTGCTCACCAGAGCCAGAGGAACTCTGAGAGAACAGTTCCAATGAGGCCATTGATGAGGATGTAAGTCCACACCAGCTGGCTGGGAAGTTCAAAGGCCTCGAAGCCCGTGTAGTGAAGCACAAGGAAGCCTGGCCACAGAAGCAGCAGGTTGAACAGACCCACAAACCCTGAGAGACACACAGAAGTCCAACGTAAACAGCTTTAAAGATGACCTCTGTCAGCCATAGAAACTACAAGTTCATGGTATACAAATTATTACGAAGGTCTCAATTTTTCTGCTAACTGAGTGTTTTGATACATGGATACAGTGCAGACATTGCTAAGAATACTGGTACACTGGTACGATATACAGAGCATTTGCTTACCAAAAAACATGGGAATGTCAAGCTTATCCTCCCGATCCACTCGTCTCTTGATCATTACAATGTAGACAGCATAAAGTATCGCCCCAGCCAGTGACCACAAAGAACCTTCATAAAAACTGAAGTCATTACATTTGGAAAGCAGCCTTCAAACTACATTAATTACAAAATAGTAATATGAAAGCGCGACAGATATTTGCTGTCTCCATGGTTACCTATGATGCCTTTGTCGTCTGGGTTGTCCATGCTAGAGAGACTCACGAGGGCCACACCTCCCATGCTAAACAAGGGAGATACTACATGAGCTGACAGGTAAACAATGAACCATTTATTTAAAAAAAAGAAGAAAAAGATCAACACAACACAATCAGCAACATGGTGACTGCTTTTCTGAAGTAAAAGGACTGACCTCGCTTACACTGACTGTAGTTTAACATTTTGGTGAAAACGCTTATTTGCTTTCGTGGTAAGAGTTAAATGAGGAGGTCAATACTTCTGTCAGGTCTGTATAAAAAAATATGAAGCTGCAGCCAGCAGCTGCTTAGCTTAGCATACAGACTAGAAATGAGATGAGACAACAGTGATGCTGGTGTTCATTTATGTTTTTTGTATTTACAGCTATTGACTACTGTCTCTTTGCTCTGCAAACATAAGATTGGCAGCAAGAAAGCAAATAAGCATATTTCTAAAATGCTGAACTGCTCCCTTAATACTTAATTGATTAACATTTCAAGACACCCTAAAAGCCTGAAAGCTATAAAACTTGCAACAGACCAAGGTGATGGGGTCAATAAATTCAATGTCTTGTGTTCAAAGTTCACATCACAAAAACAGTTTGAGTTTATCCACTGGGGATCATGAATTCTCTATTTTGTGGAAATCTGGCCAGCTGTTATCAAGATACCTTGGTCTGACCCAGTTAAATGGGGTGAGTAAAAAAAAACAAACATTTACATCTCCTCCAACAGAAACAGTCTTTTATTCAGTCATAAATCAGAGGGCATAATGAGAATAGCTGCTCTGTGTTCACACTGCTTTCCTAGTTATCACTGGCTACTGTGGGAGATGGGTATCATTAGGATTTTATCTTTAGCCATCCAGACCCTCATCAGTCCGGCTCACACTGTTACAGGTTTTTTTTCATTACTAAATAACTGGGTTTTTTAATTTAGCATTTTTTTAAAGAATAAATTCAGAACAGGAGTAGAGTAGAGTCATATTTTAAATACAACTAAATAATTTTTCTAGAGCAGCAACAGTAACGTTCACAACAGTTAAATCACTGTAAACTCAATACCTCACTGGAAAGAAATATAAAATGTTGAGGGGCTGGTTTGTCTTATCAAGTAAAGTTTACAGGAATTTGTCAAATTTTAAGATTAGTGGCAAACTAACCAGTTAGAATACATACAGATAGCTTTCGTTTTGGCTTCTTAACAACAATTCGCCATTAGCTCAACCAGTGCGCTATGGTTGTGTTAAACATGTCGGGAGACTGCGAACAACTGTTGAAAATATCGCTTTTGCACCTTTTTTCTCTTTCTAACACACTGCAGCATTTGTTGTTAGTTTGGGGTGGGTTTTTTCCTTTTCTTTTACATGCCCTTCTCAGCTCAACTGCCAACATATTTATTCAGCCCTTACCTCAGAGCCACAGCTAAAAGTTTGGACAAGGTGAAGCGGTCACTGCTATTGCTGGGAAATATGGCTGCTAAGATGAGCGTAAACAGGCCTGAAGGGGAAAAGGTGGGAGAGCACAGTTAAATCAGAAAACTGAGAATGCAGACAGCTGACATAGCAGTGGGTATACCTAACCAAGACTATTTTCCTTTATTGCCTTTAAGTGTTACTTATTGTCATTAAATTCACAGAGAGAGCGAGAGAGAGTTACCTGAAGTGGACGACAGAATGTTGACAATTGCAACCTGCATGTCGGACAGGGCTTCCTGGTAGGAGAGGTTAGCCAAGAACCACTAGAAGACAAACAGAGGCAGTGATGCGACATTTTGCATGAGGAGTGGACAAAATGACAAACACCTTAGAATACAACAGGCCTGTGGTAAAAAGCAGCTCACTTGTCTCTCGCTGGCTAAGCAATTGCTGCCAAAATTGTGGCACATCAGTCACGCATTGCAGAACTATTAGAAAGTGGACAAAATAACAGGAACATCTTACAACTCACTAACAGTCTAATTTATAATGTAACACATCTTCAATGGCAGCAAAAAAGGTACAAACTTCTCTAAGTTCTTCCCCCAAAATTTCAAGATATCAAAACTCATAGGAGAAAAATAGATAGATATGGGTAGATATAATATGTCATCACCTGTGTATTGTGACAATGCAATGACCCTGGAATATAATTTCTCCAAGGTCTTTAAGTAATTAAATTTAGGTCTACGTCAAATCCTCTGCTTTGATTCTTTCCAGAACTTTTCACTGTGCTCAGAGTTGATGAGTCACAAATTAAAAGCAGTTCATCACTTTAAAGGCCACATGATTAATGACTTGCAGTTTTGGCACTCATAAACCATTACTCTCTGCTCTGTCATATAACTCTTACATGCCAAAGGCACATCTTACAAAGTACAAGCAAAGGACACTTGAAAAACTCTTGTTGACACATGACGTGTAAATAGCACAAAAAGAATGCATAAGTGTGTGTGTTATGTTTTATAAGTAGTGACTAAAAGAACGCATAAAACAAGAGACAGCGTAGAGCTACAGTGGCTTCACAAAGTATTCACATTATTTTGTTGTAGAGTTCATTTTAAATTGATAAAATTCTAATTTTCATCATTCTACGCACATTGTCATTATGGGTGATTGAATGCAGACTCTACTGTAATAATCCACAATGACAGAGTAAAAAAATGGTTAGATATTTCTGCAAACCAGACCATTTGCTGTGGCACTCCAAACTGTGTGTATCCTGTTTGCTTTAATTATCCCCTGAGTCTAGTACTAGAATCTAGCTATGGCAAACTGAATTAACTGGACGTAGTTCAGAAAGGCACACACCTGTGTATATAAAAGACCCAAAATACACACTGCATATCAGGACAAACACACAAGGGTACAAAACCATTTCTAAAGCTTTGAGTGTTCCCAGGAGCACAATGACCTTAATAACGTAAAATAGAAGAAGTCTGATATCACCAGGACTCTTCCTTGAATTGGCCGTCCAGCTAAACTGAGTATCTGGCCAAGAAGGGCGTTGGTCAGGTAGGTGACCAAGAACCCAACTCTAACAGAGTAACTCTAACAGAGTCATCTGCAGACATGGGAGATCCTGCCAGAAGGACAACCATCTCAGCAGCACTCTCTTTATGGTGGTCACCTGGCTAATACCATCCCTATGGTGAAGCATGATGGTGGCAGCATCATGCAGTTGGGGGGGGGGCTTCTCAGCTGTAGGGACAGGGAGACTGGTCAAAATCGAGGGAAGGGTGAATGTAGCCAAATACAGACAGTTCCTTAAAGAAAACCTACCCCAGAGTGTATGTCACCTGAGACTGGGGTGATGGTTCCCCTTTCAGCGCACTGACCCAAAGCATACAGCCAAAATACAAAAAAATGTTTTTTTAGATTATATTTACTGTAATAATTATGATATTTTCTAGATCATCATCATAAATGTGCACAAATAAGTCTAGGAAAACAGTGGGTTAATGTAAGCAAACGGGAAATGGACCAATCACAGTTTTTCTTCTGATGGTATCTGGGTGAATCCGCAGCTCCCCGTTACCAGGACTTTCATTAGCTGTACCGAATGCCTGTGTAATTAAAGCTTTTACAGTCAGTCTTATATACAGTCTATGAATTCAAGTGCCAATCGTATTTTGCTGAGTTGGGGGGCTGGACAATATCCCGACATCTTCCAGGCATTCATACTTAATCAGAATAACATAATTTGACACTGAATTTATAAGTATGAAGCTGAACTTAAATTGACAGGTGTGCTGATGGTCTTAGAGCTGGGTATAAACTGTGAATGCTGAATTTTGCTAATTAGTCATGAATAAGCTGCAATTTATTCAATGGAGTAGTAAAGGTGTCTTTTTTAAAATTCTTTTGTTGTTATTGAGAGCACAGCATTCCTAGACTGTACATTGTCAGATTCTTTCTAACACCCCAGTTGAACAAATTATTTATTTATAACACCTTACATTGTCATATTTTCAATTCTCTTCCGGAATCACCTTTGTGTATTGTGATGGCAAAAAGGGCAAATAAATATGCTGAACCTAGCAGGGCTCTGGCTGCAGGTCTGGGGTCAAGGTTGGCCACTGGCCTAATCAAAGCTGATTATTGATTATTTATGTTGCCCTGTTTTGCATTGTCAACATGCTTCTCAGTTAACTTAACAAACAAACTTAAACATGCCCAGTACCTAATGTCGGACAGACAAAGCAACTAGCTGGTGAACATTTAGACAATATAGCTGCTATATAGTCAAATATTCTCTCAGGAGTTGGAGGAAAACAATAATCTAAATGAATTCCAGCAGTGGTTATGTATCTCTAATGTAGCCATGAAATATTTAATGCAATGTAAAATTAAATGCTGGCATTCCAACTGACTTCCACTCACCACAAAGCAGAAGAAGAAGCTGATTTTGGCTACATCAGTGATGGTTAGCTTGCCCACTGTGCGCAACATGGCTTCGTGGTCCTTGGCGGCTGGGTAGGACATCCGGGACAGCTTGGCCTCCAGAGCTTGAGTAGAGGGCAGCTGACGCACCTCCATGATATTACTAAAACGCACCCGCTGCTTTTTGGTAGCTGCAGGGAGGTACAAATAGAGCAAGATGTGAATTAATAGAGGTTTTATTCAGATGCGCAAACACAGAAAATGCTATATAATTTGGAGGCTTCATTTGTTTTTGTAGCAAGACCACCCTTTTATTGAATTACAGAAAATATCACCCTTATCACATGGTACTGCAAGACTGAGCTGAACATGAGCATCATTTTCAATACATGGGTCAAACGTGAAGCCTTGATATTTAAATACACATTTAATGAACTGTCTCAGAACCTCTTCTGTGTGGCTTTGGACTGTGGAGGAACCACTGCCTGTCAGCTAGCTCTAGAAATTGAGGTAATCTACAGTTTTCCTGACAGGCATCACTTAAAAGGGAGGGAAAGCCAAAAGAATCTTCGAATCATTAGCTCGGACAGAGGACAGAGGAATCCTGTTGTTCGTCATTTTGTTCTTATTATGATGGTGTGTGAATGGAGAGAGACGAGATGATCAAAAGGACTTTGTCTGGGAGTTGCTGAAAAAGTCAGAGACAGAGGTTTCTTATATGTTTAATATTGCTGAAGAATGATTATATCTATCTTCATGGCACAGCACTGCCATTCCAATTGTATTTCTTATTAATGAGACCAAATTGATTTTGAGATTATCAATCACATATCAGTCAAAACGTACGCACTTAAGCATGCCAAATTCAGAAGGGGATACAATGTTGATACAGGACAATAAATATGACTCATGCTTCAATTGTTTAAAAAAAATGAAAATGAGCTATGTACTCACAAGATTCACAGTCTCCAATTAAACAATTTGAGTGGTCAGCAGGTACATCCTGGAACTTCACTGGCACATACAGTGGTTCACTCTGCACAAGAGAGAGAGTCAGACATTTATAGTTGTGAAAGAGCTGTGCACTGTTAGTAAACCAACCCTTAAAATGAATTTCTACAAGCTTGTCTCAGGGTTACCACTGCCAACAGACTAGGAAACAGTAAAAGAAAATTAACAGTACATTGCAGTTAGAGAGGTAGAGTCATCACTTACTCTGCAATTAAACTACTTACCAAACAGTTGTTCACAGTGGTGTCAGTGGTGCAGGGTGCAAAGTAAGCCTCAGCATCGGCAAACTGCAGAAAGATGCAATTCAGAGTGTCAACAGACCAAAACCAAGAATTCTGATTTTCTGTTGCAGTGACTGAACAATCATTTACAGTTTTATCTTATCTTAAAAAGGGTCACTGTTCACCCCAGGGCTTAAGAGACATTCTCCAGCAGCTTCTCAGTAAACTTAAAAACAGTTCAAATTATTTTCAGACCATCAAAAACCATGATGAATCTGCTTTTTGATAAAGGGAAGCTCAGTCTAAACAGACAGGGTGTTCTGGCAATTAAAAACAATCATGATCCATAATTTCTGGAATTTTTTCCTCAACTCTCTGTTTCTGCTGCAGATGTAGCTAAGACAGATAAAGTTAATAAACCTGACACTGAGGTTGTGAAATGAACAGTCACAAGCATTTGGAGAAAGAAAACATTTAAACATACTGCCCCCATGTGGTGAAGGTGTGGCTTGACAACTTACAAATGCAGAGCGCCGGCGTTTCAGAGTGCCGGTGCACTGCTGCCTCCAGGGCCGCCACAGCAAGAAACCCAGCAAATACAGCACAAACATGGAGGTCTTGGTGAATGTGCTGAAGAAAGGTTTGTTGTACTCCTGTCGCTTGAAAATGTACTGCGGAAACAATCAACAGGAAGAAACTGTTAGGATAACCACTGGTCAGCTGCTTTTCAAAGCTCCAGGTCTGGTTTCGCAGGTCTGCGCTCTCGATTCAAGCATGTTCCACTTCACATTTCCCTCTCAGACACTCCTAGTGTTTATCTTCTTTTGCATTTCTAGTTTGTTAAGTTAAATACAGTTCTTCCCAGGAGTACAGAAGAAAAGCAAGAAATTATATTTAATGCAACAGCTGATACTCCACTCCATGTAAAAAGAACCCTTTTCCCTTTTTATTCCAGTATATTAAACTGATGACAGTAGTTACTATTTTACTTTTTCTAGTTATTTCTTAATTGTTTCAGCAAGGCATTTATGACTGTGAGAGGCTATATATCTGCTGGTTTCATCCTGTAGTCTTCTCTTGTAACAGTACCACTGTCACTGTCTTGACCGGCATCTACTTAAGACTGAGTTTACGTTTGAAACTGTGAAATGGTCTAAAGTTTTGACTATCCAGAAGTATAAAGAGTAATTAGAGCACCTACAGTATTTAAATACATGCATTAACACAAGGTAAAAATTAAAATATTTAAAAAAAATTGAATTTCAGACTTCCACATTTAATAGAATTGCAGTATATTACCTCATTAAGAAATTGAGTACTTCATTATCTACTTGTTAGGCGAGAGGGAGGCAAAGTTATGTCACATATTTCGGCACCAAAAAAGTTAAAGAATACAAACAAAAATATCAAGATTACACCATTGTCTTTTCATCCCAGAACATCTCAGTGCGCTCTAGTTACTGAGTACATCTGGAGCCCCTCTCTCACTTAATTCCTGCTGTACCACTTTGCAGCAGGAGGTGTGGAAAACTGACTGACAATGACAAACAACTGACAGTCCTTACTGAGGTTAGCTCGGAGGAGGCTACCCAGATGACATCCACCAGCAGGAGTATCACCACCCCCAGAGCCATCCGCCTCCGCTGGGCTGCAGAGCTACCCTGAGAGCTCATCCGATTCATGATGAACACCCACTCCATTGGGACACTGATAAGAGAGGCATGAATGTACACAAACAAGTTCAAGTTACTGGAATTCAAGTTACTAACTCACAGCTGTACCCAGCATTTAGAAAGGGAACACAAAAACCACTGTCACCCGGAAATCTGTCATACTGCTTGAGAATCAATATTTCCTTCAAGTAAAAATCTGAAGGAAATGAGGGGGTAAGGGGGTGAAAGGTAAGAGACAATAACACAGCAAATGCAAAGTATAACTTGCAGTGGCAGAACTGGATGAAACTATTTTGTTACACAGCAGTACACACCTGTTCACCAACAAAATATACAATCTGAATTCTTATCCTTGGTCCTTCCAGACGCCAGCTCAGAGTCACTGTACACAGTCAAGACCAAACAGGGGAATTCACGGTTAACAAAAACCTGCCACAAAAAGAAAGCAAAAGACAGTAATGTTGTTTTAAAACCAACAACTCAAACTCTAATGTCACAACAAACCTAAGTAACAAGAGACGAAATGCGACTCTAAAACCATCAAAAACTTACTAATGAATAATAAGTTTATGTCTCGACTTACCTGAATGTTAAAATCTAGCAGTGGAGTGTCAGTTAGCTACATGTCAGATGTGGGTAGCTGAAAGCATTGCAGAGTGCATAGTAAACAACTGCCTGTAAAATAGAGCTGGGCTGTACTTAGAGTTAGTTTTTAACAGGTTATTTTCCATCTGTGAACGTGCAGCTGACTGTTGTGTGTGTGTGTTAGATGAGCCGCTTCCTCAACCCCTGAGAGCTATCCAAAGAGTTTGTAAGCTAGCTGTTTTAGTAGCTATTAAACTGTTACAGACTCGAGGTCAATAAGTAACGCCATAGGTTATGTTTCAGTGTAACGTTAAGGGTAGCTCACTAAAAGGAATTGGTTCAGGTTCACCTGTTTGTCTAGTTAACGTTAGCAAGTAACACTGCTGTGCTACATTTACTTGTTTACCAATATCAGATACCTAACGTTTGACGAGCTAAACGCTAACAAGCTTGCTTGATTATATGATCAAATGCTGTATTAAAGTAGTCTTTTTACCTGAATGCGGGGAGGGGTCATTTAGTTTGCGCCATTATTCAGTCTTCTTATCCTATATTGTGAAAACATCAACCAAATCAATCAGTTTTTACGATAAAATTATTGACAACCCAATGGTTGTAAACATTAGCACACCCTGCCCTCTTCATTATCAGGTGACATCACTTATGTGTGGCGGAGACTTCTGGGATATGAAGTCTTGAAGTGACGAATATTGTTAGTCCTTCCGTTTATATTATTAATATTTATATAATAAATAATTCCACTTCCACCATATAAATCGCTTTTGAATAAAGTCAAGATTTTGTTACAATACACATTTTTAAATTACAGCAATACTGGTCTTGTGATCGTTTTTGAAACCACAGGCAAAGTACTCGATATTTCCAGCAGGGGGCGGCTATCTCTCTGCCATAGACTGTGTATGCGCTCACCAACAGTAGAAGAAAAGCGGCACCGCTTTTTCAATTAAACATGGCTGCTTCCTTAGTAGGCGAACAGAGTGAACGTAGTGCTTATTGACTACGCTAAAGCTTCTACATTGATGAGTTTGTCACATTAGCTGCATTTAATTGTTGTTGTTACGACGAAGCAAGGAGCCTGTTTAGCTGTAAGTAGCTTTGACTGTTCGTATAATGTCAAAACAGCTTGCAGCGCTAGCATTGCGGTTAGCATGGGGCTAGTGCGCTAACTATTTAGCTGAGACCAAAGTGTTGTTGATGTACTTTACTGTTAGAGTAGAAATATCTGGGTATTGAGTCATACTTTATAATCATGGACGTGTAGCGTCAACTCAAATCTCACAATTACTAGAAAACTCTGAAAGCTGTTGTGATAAATCTTGCCGTCTTATAATAACAACATTCTATTATATGTTAACAGGGGCCCCAGTTTTAAGTCGTATTTTTGAAGACTATGCTAACTGCAGAGTGAGGGAAGCAGATTAGCATCATGGAGCTTTCTCCAGAGGAGGGGAAAACCTCCCATGTCATCGATATGACCACCAGTGAAAAGGTAACGTTATGCTGTTTACATCCTAATGCTGTGTATTATGGATGAGTAGATCAGGGATTTATACTGACACAACAGAGGGTTTTAGTTATGAGATTAGAGATCGGCTGGTATTATAATAAAGTACCAAAATATTTCTAGGTGCCTCTGGTGGAGTTCTGATGGAGTATATAATCCTTGCAACGTCTTCTGAGCCAGTTTGTTTTGGGGGTTTTTCCTGACGACCATTTCATCCACTACTAGCTGTAATTAAACATTGTATTAAGGCACAAATAGTAGTATCAAAAATATTTATGTAACAGTATTGAGTTAGTCAATAATTGTGATATAGGAGCTTTTTTTAGGATCACACATTCTTGCTGATGTGTTAAGCTCAGTTTCTGTGGTCTGCTTTACTCGGCCAGTGCCTTGACTCATAACATTTTAGTTACACAACCTTGCTTTCCTCTCTTAAAACATTTTGCTTGTTCTATACATTTGGACCTGATGTCCTTGCATTGTAGGTGTGTTTCAGAAAAGTGTTCCTTATGATATAGTGTGTACAGAAAGAGTAAAGATGGAAAAAGTAAGTGAAAGGTCAGAAAACTGTACAATGCAAATGCAAAACATTGGTAAATTTGTCTGGTCTTAGTGTTAAGCAGCTAAGAATAAAGCTTTTGGAGGGAAAGCAAGCAAGCTAATACACTTATACATAAACAATAATATAATTAGAATTCTTATTTTATGATGACACCAGACATTTCATTAATCAATTTACAGTAAAATGTATAGCAATATATTATGCCTTTATAAAGACAAATTCTCTGTCTTTGCCCTTTCAGGTGGTGGATCTGTTGAATCAGGCTGCTCTGATACCCACAGATGAAAAGCTAAATGTGCTCAAACAGGTTTGTAGTTTGATCTTTTTCACAGTTGTGAGATCCAAGAAGGAGTATTAATGAAAAGTGGTTTCATAATCATGATGTCAGTGCTTACTGTCACATCTGTGTGAAATGAATGTTTTTTTTCCTTAAATATACAAAAAATGTTTTCCAACCATAACTTGATTACTTTACATTGTGGTGTAATTTATTTTGTCCTGGGTGCATCCCTGCCCTATACCCCAGTGTGTGCTGGGATATGATCCACATACTTGCAGTCATATAAAGGAGGAGGTATATTTAGGGACATACTGAATCAGCAATTTTTATTTTTTTTTTACTTTAAAGGTTCAGGAGCTTATCATCAACAAGGATCCCTCTCTTCTTGACAATTTTTTGGATGTAAGTAAAACTATACAGCCTTCCTTACTAACTGTAGCTTATTTGGCACTGTACAGTTGACTTGTATCAGCCTGGAAAAATCAAACACTGATTCACAATTCTGCCACTGGTCTTTTCATCTTGTAGGAGATGATCGCTTTTCAGACTGACAAGTCTATCGAAGTGAGAAAGTTTGTCATTGGCTTCATAGAGGAGGCATGGTGAGTTAGTAGACAGAGAAGTTTACCAGCCTCGTGGTTGTAAAATTTCATGTTTGTGGAAGAAAATGTGCTGCAGCTTTCTCAGTCTTTTACTGTTTTGTGTCTTTTCCAGTAAAAGGGACAATGAGCTCCTCCTCAGACTGATCGCAAACCTGAACATGTTGCTTAAGGATGAAAGCGTGAATGTGGTTAAGAAAGCCATCCTCACACTCACTCAGCTGTACAAAGTTACTCTGCAGGTTAATACAGTTACTCAGAATTTATTTTTCATAGAAATATTCAACAAAATCAAGTTCATATCACCACTAATTGTTGTCTTTTCACACCTTTTTACTCTCCTGTCTCTTTCATGTCAGTGGTTGGTGCGCTCCAAAGCAGTATCTGACATGCAGGAGGCATGCTGGGATTTGGTCACGCAGATGAAAGGAGATGTTCTGGCCTTGCTGGACTCTGAAAATGATGGTGTTCGCACTCATGCCATCAAGTTCACAGAATCACTAATTATCACTCTGTCGCCGCGGACATCGGACTCTGACGTCCCCAAACGACAAGAGGGTGACATCAGCCTGGATAAAGTTCCCAAAGATCACACTTACATTCGATATGGTATCGATTTTATAATCCTGCCACAAGAAAAAATATATTAACATATTGTTTTAGTACAGTCCATTAAAGTTCATCTTGGTCCAAATGCCATTCTCAATTCTCTACAGATGTCTTGTGTGAGGAGGGAAAGTCTGCACTGGAGAAGCTGCTGAAGTTCATGGTCCATCCAGCCATTTCCAGCATCAACCTCACCACAGCACTGGGCTCACTGGCCACTATTGCCCGTCAGAGGCCAATGTTCATGTCAGAGGTGGTGCAGGCTTATGAGACACTGCATGGTTAGTGCTTTGGAGCCATAATCACAAAACGCTATTTAACATTTTTATGCACCAGGCTGACATTTGTCTGTATCGTGGAAAGTAAACTAATATGTACTTGAACCTTTTTAGCAAACCTCCCGCCCACTCTGGCCAAGTCTCAGGTCAGCAGTGTGCGAAAGAATCTGAAGCTGCACCTGGTGGCTGTCCTCAAGCACCCCTGCAGTCTGGAGTTCCAGGGTCAAATCAGCACCCTGCTGCTGGACCTGGGAATGCCCCAGAGTGAAATCACCCGCTCTACTCCAGCGCTGCGCGAGCAACGCAAGCGGCCTCGCCATGAACAATACACAGAGGGGAAAAAGGTCAAGATGGGTGAGTAGTGATCACAGAGTCACAGAGACATTGTGACTGTCGTAATTAGACCTTGTTTGCTAAACACATGTGGAGTATAAAAATTAATTTTGTGGTTTTCCAGATTTTCATAAGTTTTGAATTTACTTTGTCCTGTCCTACGTACAGATAAACACTCCTGTATACTGCTATGAAAAGTAGAGTTTATTGGTGGAGTCAGTGGCATATGTATCAGGATGACTCTGTTTTAGCAGCACTTATAACACCTGTTCCTCTTGGGCTCAGAACCGACCCTGATTGAAGATGATGAGGACAAAGAGGAGCCTGCTCCTCTCACCATCCCTAAACCAGCTGCTGTTCCAGTCGCACAGTCTGCCATTGACCTCACAGCTGAGTTCCTGCACCCACTGCTCTCCCCTGAGAATGTAGCCAACCTGGTGAGCAGCGGTGGCCTTCTTTTCCCCCCTTTTGTTTCTCTCACTTCAAGCCAGACTGTGTGACAGTCAAACTCTCTCTGTGTCATTATTTAGGTGCTCATCAGCATGGTGTATCTGCCTGATGTCATGCCAGCATCCTTCCAGGCCACATACACGCCTGTTGAGTCAGCAGGCACTGATGCCCAAATTAAACATCTGGCGAGGCTGATGGCCACACAGATGACTGCAGCTGGGATTGGTCCAGGTTGGTACCGAAGACTTGCACCATGGAAGGGCCTAGAATGTAGAGCATTGAGTGTCGTTTGATTTTTTTTTTTTTTTGGACATAAATATGTTTTTAATCTCTGTGAAAAAATGAAGCCACACTGGTATATTTGCTAGTTGATCAGGGCTGCAAACAATGAACAGTTATTTGCATTATCAGTCAATGACTCAAAATTTTAAATATCATCATCAGATATGTATTTTTACTTTTAATATTGGAATCCACCACACACATTTTCTGTATTTACTGTAGGACTTGAGCAGTGCAAAGCCCGAGAGGATGATGCAGTCAAAGAGGAAGATAATGAGGAGGACTCTGGTGCTAAAGACCTGCTCATCAAGCGCAAAGTCCCGGCCGTGATGATGGGCCAAGCGATCTCTGTGGTGGGAGGTTACGCAGAAAAGGCTCCAACCACTGAGGCTCCGGCTGCAGTCAAGAGGCTTCCTGAACCCATCCTTCCCACTGCACAAACCAAGTGAGTTCTGGAAGGAGTATCGTAAGCTGCACCTTTTGTTATAAGTTCCACTTATTAACCTTTATGACTTTGTTGTTTTACAGAATGACAGGGGCAAGTGGGAGGAAAAAGGTGTTTCGGCTGTCAGATGTTGTCCAGCCTTTATCTGACACCCAGATTGAGAAGTTAACCTCCAGAGCGATCAAACGCATCCTGCATTCAGAAAAGGCGATTTCTCAAAGTGGCATGTCTCATGTAAGTACTCAACCCATACAGAATTTTTCATCGTCTTATTAAGGCCAAGAAGCACTTGAGGCCTGTCGAGCTCAAAACAAGTGCCCTTTTTCGAAAGTAAATCATGCTACATCTGTGCGGCAGGTGCGAGTGAAGCTCCTCTCCAGGCTCGTTACGCAATTTGAGGGGATGATGAAAGAAGACGTGCTGGAATTTATCCTAGATGACATCAGGACAAGGAGTGACCTGGCATTTTCTCTCCTCTACCAAGAGTACAACACCTACCTCAGCCAGCTGCCCACTGGGCTGTTGGACAGCTACGACCACTGTCTCTTCACACTGCTGTCAGGCCTGCAGGAGAAACCAGAGCAGAGGGACGGGTGAGGAAACATATTCATAATTCCCTCATGTTTGCAATTTCTTCTAACTCAAAAATATAGACATAGATCACTGGTTTTGTCTTCTGTAATGACTGAAAATGGTAAAGCACTGCTTATTTACTGATACTGATTAGCAGGCTAAGCTGAGTCACATTTTGTTTTCACACTCTATCTCTAGGCTTTTCACCAAATTGGTACTGGAGGCTCCCATTATAACAGAATCAGCTTTGGAAGTAATAAGGCGTTACTGTGAAGACGAGGTAAATGGCAGGATCAGGACGCAACTTCTTGTATAGTGTTGGCTCCTAACACGTCCGCTCAACTGTTTGATGTGACCTTTGTTTCAGTCTCGGGTGTATTTGGGTATGACGACTCTGAAGGAGCTAATCGTCAAACGGCCCTCAAGGCAGTTTCAGTATCTGCACGTTCTACTGGATCTCAGCTCACATGAAAAAGAGAAGGTGATGATATTTCTTGTCCATATTCTGTTAATGTGCAACTCACTGATTTTATTTTTGGGTGAGGTGGTCGTATTTTTCAATGAATGTGTTGTGTCTTAAGGTCCGGACCACTGCCTTGGCTTTTCTGAAGCGTATGTATGAGAAAGACCAGCTCAGAGACTACATAGAGAAGTTTGCCCTGAACTACATGCAGCTTCTGGTCCACCCCAACCCTCCATCTCTGCTCTTTGGAGCTGACAAAGACACAGGTTTGTAAAACATATGGATAATTTCAAGATGGTGCTGACGAGTAGTAGCTGTAAAATACCCAGCAACTCGGACTGGTTTCTTTTGGGGGACCTCTGTAGTTTTTTGCAAGATGTCACACATGTTGTGTATTTGTTGAGACAGAGGTGGCTGCCCCTTGGACCGAGGAGACAGTTAGACAGTGTCTGTTCCTCTACCTGTCCCTGCTTCCTCTAAACCACCGGCTGGTCCATGAGCTTGCTTCGGTCTACACCGAGGCCATCGCTGACATCAAGCGCAGCGTGCTCCGAGCAATAGAGCAGCCTGTAAGTCGCTTCTCGCTCTGTTGTTTGTTGTCTTTTGGAGAATGTTCCATCTTTTGTCCCTTGAATAGAACTAAATTTGAAATTAATTGTTTGTGTTGTACCTGTTCATGTTCCACACTACCTATCTAATGTGTGGAACATGAACAGCTCTCTCTAGGGAAAAAAAAAACAAGGTTTGAGTTCCTACCAAGCATCTTTAAAGCCATTTAAATTAAAACAGTGATGTTTACAGAACCAAAAGCAGAAATTAAGTCCAAAACACAAGGTTCTGTGAGTATCAGGAGAAGATACCCAGAAGTTAAGCTTGCCTGGAAAGTCTAGAATGACAAAATCAAGTGAGTGTAAAGTCTGGACTGTATGTTTATCTATTTCTTCATCTATCTATAACTGGTTTGACTGCAAGGGAAGATTAGTTAGAGCAAACAGTGCATGGTGCAACTTCCTGTTTTTCTGACTGAAGTTACATTTTCAGGAAATTTGTTTGTGTCTTCCTCCAAAGGAAGAACCTAGATTGCACAAAATTAGTTTAAATAAATGAATGTCTTGAGCTTTGTTCATTTTGAACAGTACTGACAAGTTTTCTCACCATTTTTGTAGATTCGTGGAATGGGGATGAACTCTCCTGAGCTGTTGCTTCTGGTTGAAAACTGTCCCAAAGGAGCAGAGACTTTAGTCACTCGCTGCCTCCACATTTTGACAGATAAAGGTAAAAAGCCAATGCACAAGAAAAATTCACCACTTTTGAACAAATTCACATGAAAATTAGCTAATCACCTAGTCCCGATGCACAATGGAGGAAGTCAAATTAGAGGTGTTGATATGAAAAATAAGTCTTTCTTTCTTCCGTTCAGTGCCTCCGTCTCCAGAGCTGGTGGAGAGAGTGCGAGACCTTTACCACAAACGTGTGCCAGATGTTCGTTTCCTAATCCCCGTCATAAACGGCCTAGAAAAGGTAATGTTCTAAAACTCTACACAGTAGTGTAATAAAGGTAGGTGAACACAGTATGAGTGATTTATTGGAAAGAGACTTGGAACAAGTTAAACTTTTGTAATATGTTTCTCACACTACATCTCAGCTATCCTACTCCCACTTGATGACCATAATGAATCCTCTGCTGGATTTTATTTTCCTTTCTGGTTGTTTTTCTCATAAAGAACGAAGTCATCCAGGCCCTCCCCAAGCTGATCAAACTGAACCCGATTGTAGTAAAGGAGGTGTTCAACCGTCTCTTGGGAACTCAGCACAGTAAGAGTCATTTATGTCTTTCACTTGCTGATGTCATTCTCTTTTCCTATTTTATTGACACTATTGATTTATTGTCCGCTTCTGTGGAAGATTCTTTCAGGTGAAGGGTACTGATGATGACTGTTTTGTGTTGTCTTTCAGGCGAGGGAAGTTCATCTGTGTCCCCTCTCACCCCAGGAGACCTGCTCATTGCCTTACACAACATAGACTCAACCAAATGTGATATGAAGTCTATCATAAAAGGTCTTTGTCCACTGACTCAGCCTTCAATCCAAAGCGTGTTGTCTGTTAACTGCTTTACCAGTGTTGAGCAGCTGCTGCTTCATTGTGTTGTTACTCTAATCTCTTTGCAGAACCATTTGAGGTACATAAGTTTTATATTTTCTTTTTCCCCACATTAAAAGTCTGGTCCTACGTAGCTATTGAAGGGTGTAGGTCCACCACTGTTTTAGAGTTTGATTCTAGCATCAACCCAAAGGCACTGCTGACTAAGCTTTTTGATACTTTGTAGTGAGTGACACACACATCATTTGCACCCAACTTTTGCATTCTGACTGGAGGAAGGGTACCACTATATTGCTAGCTTAACCCTCTAAGACCCTAGCGTTGATATTGTATGCATTTTTGATTAGGTTTTGTTCCTTTTATACTTTTATCTTGATCTTGGATGTAGAATGTGTTGGCAGCCACCATCTTGTTTTTACACCGTTGAGTGCATTGAGATTTTGACACTAGATTGCACAAAAAAGTGTCAGCTGACAAGGACAACAGGTCAGAGTTTAGCAAAATTAAGTACAAGGTGCAGCAAACCCAAAATGTAATGTCCACATATGAGGATGCAGAGTCTCAGGAGGTTAAAGAAGTGTAAATAATAAGATTATTTAAATGCCAATGCAGTTAATAGATGTTGAGATATATTGGTTATAGACAGACAGGTAAGTGGTAACATCAGCTCCACTGTTCAGTGTAGTTACAAAACAATAAGCTGGTTTTCAATTCCTCTCAAATGGATCATTGTCATGTACTGTAAAATTGATTTGGGCCTGTAATATAATAAGCTAAATTAAATTATGCTTTGCTGAGCACAGGCAACCTTTCATTTATGATCACTGGTTCACTGACGAGTCTCTGTTGGCGTCTCCCACTGCTGGCAATAAACAACATGTTGTTTCTGTGTCTTCAACTGCAGCTACTAACTTGTGTTTTGGGGAGAAGAACGTGTACACGTCGGAGGTTTTGGCGGTGGTGATGCAGCAGCTGATGGAGCACAGTCCCCTCCCCATGCTGCTCATGCGTACCGTTATCCAGTCCCTCACCATGTACCCCCGACTGGGCGGCTTCGTCATGAACATCCTGTCCCGCCTCATAGTGAAACAGGTCAGTACCGAACTCCAGCCGCTTATTCCAAGTTTCTGTTGCCTCAGAATTTGTACTTTTTTTCATAATCTCTCTTTTAATGAAGTTGTAGATGTCCACAAATAAATACTGATCACTGTTATCACCAACACTGGTTGTTATGCTCTTCTGTAGGTGTGGAAGTATCCTAAGGTGTGGGAGGGATTTGTGAAGTGTTGCCAAAGGACAAAACCGCAGTCGTACAGTGTGCTGCTGCAGCTGCCGCCCGCCCCACTGACGAGTGTGTTTGAACGCTGCCCAGAGTTGAGAGAGCCTCTACTACAACATGTCCTCTCCTTTACCCCTCATCAGGTAACAAGTTTACTGAAGCACATTCACACACCATAATTCTATTTATCTTGTAATGTACTTATCTACCACCTACTGTTTTTTCTGTTTAACAGCAAGCTCACATACCTGCCTCCATCATGGCAGTCCTGGAAGCAAATAAAAAAACAGAGCCGAAACCTGCAGAGCCTGTCGTGGAGAAAGAGGTAATGGATAAAGATTTACTGAGTCTCTTTAGGAGTCAATGTAAATTAGTGTCACAGAATTCTTACCTAATGACTCATGTAAAGTAATCCATTATGGTCCACTGTTTTGACACAAAAACAAGGCTGTCACCCATTTATTTGTTCATAATTCTCTCCTTCCCTTTATCATACAGACTGAACCATTCACTGCTCCAGCCGACTCAGTTTCAGAAGAGGCTCCCACTGCGACGCTAAAAGAACCAGAGACGCCAGACCAGCACGACCCTGCCGTCACGAAAGATGAGGAAGAACCAATGGAGCAAGAGCAGTCAGATCCAGTGATACAGGAGGAAAGTGTTAACACTGTTTCCCAGGTAAAGTGAAGTTACTTGGAATCATATAAAACTAACAGTTAGACCTATGTATGTGTTAAATGTCTATGGCCCTGTAGCAAACCCCTAAAACAATAGCTTGTTAGTGCAGCATATCATCTATATACATCTATATGATCTGCATGCCTTTTTTATCATTGCAATAGACAGTTGGAATTTGATAAGAATTGGAACTAAAAGGTTTTCTGACTCCTGTAAATACTCCTTAAGTTAATTTTTGCTTCTCTTCAGGTGGAGTTGGCAAGAGCAAGTGAAACACCGTCACCTCAACCAGAACCAGCTGAGGAACCAATGGAGACAGCTCAATCTGAACCTTCAGATCTCCAAGAGCCCGAAAAAGATGTTGAAGCTGACAGCACAGAATCTGAGGCTGGAAGTGGCAGCAAGGATGTAGAATGACTGCTCAAGACACATGCACTCAAAATAAATAAACATTTCTGTCCTCTGTAAACAGCCCACAACTTTTTTTCAGGATTTCGTTTTGTATTTGTAGAAAACAGATTTTGAGTAAATGAATACAAGGTAAATTTGTGTATGAAAGCATTCCATATGCCTTCATGTCATGATGAGTTGGCAAATAAATCACCAAAACACTGGTTTTCTGTGCTGCAATTTTTTTTCTACTACTGCCATATGATTCAACAGGGATCTATCAACTGCATATTAAAGATCATGGATAATAGTGTTTGGTTTTCAAAGACTTTTAGGTCTGATCAGAATTCAGCATTATTTACGCAGCCTGTTAAACCTTGAAATAAAATGTAAAGATCAAAAAGAGTGTTAGAACAACTGCTGCACATCCTCAAGATGTGGATATGTGTATGTAGGTTTGAAGCAAAAGCTAAATGTTTGTATTAAACAAATGAAGAAAAAGTTGTGAAAGATGATTAATGAGACCAAACTACACACTGGTTTCTTTTGCATAGAGCTCCAGGTATTTTCCAGTGATTTTTGGATACAAATGGCTTTCTTAACGAGTTGACCAGTTTGAAAATGCATTAGCCAGTTAAGCTTTTTTCACCTGTAAGTGAATGATTGTTTTTATAATATATAAGTAGTACAGTACATTTGCAAATACACAGAATTTAGCGTTGTGGGTTGATCTGTGGGTCACAGTGATTATCAAATAACACAGAATAGCCTTTCATTTTTAATTTAAACCAATATCTATGGTCTTCCACCATTTTCACCAGTTCCTTCCTTTTCATAGCAGAATATTATTATTATATTATATTGTTTTCTTGTGAAATCACAGAGGATGCGTGTTGCTTTTATTTTGTAAGCATTAACCGGAAGCGCTTTAAACCCGAACCTGGTCTCGTGTAATCAAAGTCCGCGAGAAGAGTGAAAACCTGTCCTCTTCTAACTTTTAACCGGTCTGCTCAAGCAGCCTCCAAATGCTATATATTGTAACTAGCCTACCAGTTAACACGACTAACAACTGCACGGCGCTTCTCTCGGTTCAGAGTTTAAATGAAAGCTGTAATTCTCGCCGCTGGCTACGGAACCAGGCTACAGAGGGATGTGGTGGCCGACAGCAGCGGGAAGTTCGCTCACCTGGTTGGCACTGCAAAACCGCTGCTGCCAGTGGGACACTGTGCTTTGATATCCCACTGGGTCCATGCCCTGACCGCCTCTGGCGCTGTGGACTGCATTTATGTTGTTGTGAGTAGTTACTACAGTGTAGTCAGTGCAGGGAAGTAACTAGGTCAAGTGCGTTTACTCAAGTATTGTTTTAAATACATTTTAAGGTACCCTACATTTGTGCTACTTTACAGTTAATGGGGAGATAATGACTTTTGACTCCACTAACGTCCCATTTATGGTTTACATACATTCAACAGTAATGCTTACTAGTAGCTTTGCATATTAAGATTTTACAAACAAAATGTGATGCATTATTATAAACTCAACCCAACAGTACGCTATATAAAGCAGTTGTTACCATTATCATATTGTTTACATGTTAATGTATCAATAATGATTTTAATTCTCTTAGTCAGACTGATATTCAAGTCTAACTCTGACCTGAGAAATAATGAGCTCTCCCTATCTCTTTCCACTGTTCTCCCACAGACCAACGCTCTATACCATGCTGCATTTGAAGAGTGGGCTGCACATTTCACAAATGTCAAGATTCTCAGCGATCAGACAAGGAACAATGATGTAAATAAAAGTTTTACAGTTATTGCTTTCACAATCATCACTACTTATGTGGCATGTTTTGGCCCTTCGAAAGCAGACTTTTGATAACATCCCCTGACTCAGTAACCTTAAGTCTCATAGTACCAGGCATGTTCCATGCTGACATGTCCTTCAGAATTCATTTCTTGTTTAGGTTTCTTTATATCGGCAAGAATAAACCTCTAAATCAAGCTAATGTTCTCATTCCACCAGGAGCGTCTTGGTGCTGTGGCCTGCCTGCAGCTGGCAGTGAAGCACTTTGAGATAAAGGACCATGTTGTAGTCATTGGGGGGTATGTTTCTAAATTTACAGTTATCAGTACCACCATGCAGAGTCAGGTCTTAGAGCTGTGAAATCAAGTCCTGTTCCTGACAAACTGATACAACTCTCTCTCTCTCTCCAATCCTAAACAGTGATACCCTCTTCAAAGAAGATTTTAGCCTCAGTAATGTCGCAGTGAGGTTTTCTGACCTCCAAGCAAGGCATGAGGACAGCTGTCTAGTGCTTTCATACCAGTGCAAAGATGAAGGTGAGTTTTACAGCATCTGCATAGCTAAGTGGCGCCGATGCCTTTAGAACCAGACGTTTTGACTATGACATGACTGGCCACTGAGTAGCTTCACTGTAGAAGTTTAGTCTCAAATGTAACCTTATAAAAGCTGCTCAGGAAGTGGGTGAGTCTCATCTTAGGATGTCAATCTTGGCTTTGCTCATTAGTTCTGTATTGTGTGTCTTTGTCTATAGAAACCCACAAATATGGCATACTGGAAGTAGATGGTGATCTTTGTGTCCTCTGTATGAAAGAAAAACCTCTTCCTTCTGAGACAAAGTCAAGGAGAGCAGTAAGTTCACCATAAACAATATCCAAGGCCTATCAATGATTTAAAAAATATTTATAACGGCAAACAACCTTGTAGAAAAAGAGAGTACAAGGACCCAACTGAAAGTGACACTGATAGTCTTGAGAAAAATTATTATTGTGCCAGATGAGCTGACAACCAGATTCCCTGTCCTTACAGTGCAGTTAGATATCAGGACAATAACACAACTTTTGTTGTGTTTCCTGTGTACTAGAAAACTTCAGCTTTGAAAAGAAACAGTGAATAGTAGCTTAAGGTGTTGAAGCTCAGCTTTAGTTTTACGGTGCTAACATCAACATCAGATGAAAAGTGCAAGAACTGTAACCTTTTAAGTCATTTAATTTGAACTGACAAATTAATCATATATAGTCTTTGATGGTAAATCATTTGCAGTTAATGTTTCTGACACATCAACATCAGCAGACAGTATCTTCCCCAGTGATACTCTTCAAGGCCTGCCATCTTAAGTTCTTGGTGGTTTCAGAGGTATTTTGCCTCTGCTCTGATCTGATCAAGTGAAATACACCACTATCACTTGGATTGAGGTCAGGTGATTAACTCAATTTGTCTAGAACATTCTCATCATCTCATATAAAAACTCTCTTTTTGGTTACCTTGACTGCTGGGGATCATTGTTAGATTAGATTGTCCTAAAATCTAAAAACATTATGGTTATGTATATTGATTTGTGAAGGACACTGGTATTTTTATGTAATGCCCAACCTTTACAATGCATTTATTTATTTTTGTTCCATTTGTGTTTCAGTGTCCTTGTTTCTATATGTTGTCAAAGAAAAGCCTTCCTCTGCTGGATACTTTCCTTGAGGAAAAGAGGGTAAATTTAATTATCAAAAATCCCACGTGCCATGAGAAAGACAAGAGTAAATTATGCATTTTTTAATTTCACTATTATGCACACCTTTATATTTCCATAGGAGGCTCCTATTGAACAGAGGGATGCCCCAGGAAACTTTGTATCTTGGCTCATTCCAAGGTAATTTCTGCTGGACCCTTGAGAGTCAGGGATCTGGGGTTTCCTCAGCAAAGTTATCCAGATAATTTGGTAATCCTGCTTTGTGAGACAGGCAACAAATGTGCTTTTAAAAAATCTTTTTTCCCCCCTTTCTTTCAGGAAGCCTGTATACGTTCATCAAATTTCTGGGCGTTTTGATGTTGGAAACTTGCCTTCCTATATTGAATGTGACCTTTACTTCAGAGAAAAACTTCAAGATGTCAAGTCTTACATGGTGTAGACAGAAATAGATAAAAAAAACACCATGTTTATTGTGGAGGGGAAAAAAATTCACCTGAAAAGTGAAATCATGACCAAGAATCTGTAACAGTAAATCAAGAACTGTGGCTGTAAATATTAATTTTATGACTATTTTCTATTACATTTTTTTTCTTTACTATTCATTACAACCAATGATTTCTCTACCCTGTCAGGAGTCTTGTGCATTTGTCAGAGGCCTTTTCATGGCTGTCCTCCATCTTTGCGATGCGGGAGCCAAACTGCATGGCTCTCTTTGGCAGGACTGCCGATTGGCCGAGGCCAAGCTGTTTCGCTGTCAGTCTCAGGAGGAGTTTCTCCCCGACACCTCGTGGAAGTGACAGATCTGCCTTCTCCCACACAGGCAGAGAACTCAGGTAGCTCACGACGTCCTCGTCCAAGTAGGGAAATCTGCAGACGGAAGAGTGATACTGACAGATTGTATTCTCTGAAAACAAACAAAAAATTGCATAAACAATGTCACCATTGCTCCAGAAATTCTACACAACACGCTTTGTATAGAGACTACTTCTTTGGGAAAACAAGTAGTTCCAGTCAAAACTGTTGGCATGTTGCTCACTGTCCAAGCACAGGCATTTTCAGTTCTGGCTGATTAGACCAGAGTGAAAATGGGCAGAACTGTGCAAGAAAATATGCAAGGTAACACCTTGTACCATTAAATAGTATTAAATGTAATGTGTCCCATTCTAGCAGGTGCCCAAAGCAAACATCTGCTCATCTGACTTGGATGGAAATTAATATCAAAAGATGTAATCACAGTAACTCTAAGTGTTGATTTCTTAAGTGTAAACAAAAACTTGACACTATTTTTGTGTTCTATCATTCTTAAGTTTCAATATTTATGACAGGATAAAGCCCATCTCATACCTATTTAAGGTTATATCTGTCAGGATGTGGTTGCCAGACTTAATTTCAGCACTGTCCTGGCTCTTATACTGTCTGACTTAATAGTCCTTTTTCACAGCAAACATTTTGACATGTGATAGCAGGAAAAGCACATGTGTAATTATTAACAGCGATTGCCTGTTCCAGAGCCTTTGCTTTTGCCTGCTGGCTCAATGACATGAATTCCTGGAAACCTTACACGGAATACACCCATTGTTGAGGTAATTAGATACACATGAATAGAATCAGAGTATGACGAGGCAAAATGTCTTCTGCAAAAAAAGGTTTGTTACCATATTGTGCTGACGACCAAGTGTCTTGTCCTTTTATGTCATGTCCTGCTTCCATTTATTATTTGCCATTTATACTGTGACACTTGTTTTACTGCAGCACTTTAAGCACTATAGAGCAATGTGTTTATGAGTGGGTCTGAATTTTGTTTGTATTAGGCATGGAGGCTCAAGGGGTGACTCTCACCACTGGTTTCATGTAATTCCACTGATTAACAGTAGGTGGCAGAAACAGAAAGAAATGAAGCAATGTGCCAACAAAGACAGGAAACACTGATGTAAACAATGTACAATGTACAAATACTTTTAAACTGTCAGCTTTGCAGATATTTTAGGTGGAGGAAAATGCACTCAACACATTGTTAGACCTTGAGAATACACACAAGACATTTTGGTGAGAGGCAACGACTATAAATGCAACTTTTGCTTAATTTAAAGAAAACTCCACAGGGCACCGTTAGTGGTGATGTGAAAATACTATTTTTCCACTTAAAAACTGGATTCTGGTAACCTGAAGTTAGTATTTAAAGCAAGTTCCACACCTACCTAGCCTCCTTCCCATGGTCCCCTATAACTCTGTCGTCTCTTCCCAAATTCCTGGAGGAGATCCTTCCCAGCTCCATGGCTAGTTCCTGGACCAGTCCCTCATGTCCAGACATCTTAAATCGGACTCTGTGTCTGGAATAACCTGCAAGCTGCTCATCTGCTCCAATTCCTGTCAAAATGATCTGCAGTAGCGAGAAAGAAAAGCAGGTCAATTAGAAGTGTGAAACATCTATTAATTATGACTATTTTTGTTGTATGCTGCAAAGGGCCTAATAAGAAAAAATGCATTTGTGATCAATTATTTTAACAGATTATACCCCCTTCCCTTTGAGAGCTGAATTGTTTGTTACTCAGTATTGACCCTGGTGTAACAGCCCAGGTGACAGTTACATCAAATCTTGTGCATTTGTTAAAAAGTTAAATAGAGCTCAGAACGCTTAGTTCCTGGCAAAGAGGAAAGGTCAAAGTCTGATGTTTGTACTTCACCTTTGCAGATGATGTGAAAGGCCTCTGGTCATTGTCCTCCATGATGAACCCTGTCCCTCTTGCTGCAAACCACACAGCACATCCAATGCTATCATCAAGCACTGTATCCAGTGGATGCACCAAATGACAAATGTGCCCCTGCCGCATTTTCTGCAGTTCCTCCTGCGTTATGTTGATTTCAACAAAATTCCATCTTCTTTCAGGATTCAAGTCTTGTAATTCTTTGAGACCTGCTTTTCCAGTAATTCTGTCTGGGACATCAAAGGGACTGGATGTTTGGGAAGCAGCTCCTACAGTCTTAGACTCTGTGGGCTTATTCGTGTGCTTTTTGGGTTTCTTTGCAGACTCTTTCTGCTTCTTTGGCTCCTGTAGTTTAAACGCTACATTGAGAAGGTCTATTGGTTGATGAGCAGGTATGTGACGGTCAGCCAAGGCAGCCAGAATCATAGAGTCGATACCACCTGAGAAAAGTATGGCAACGCTAGCATTGTTATTATTAGGAGGTGAATTGTCTTGCCCCTGAAAAGGCAGAGAATGGACACGTCGTCTTACTGCCTCACTGAGAACATCAATAAGACTGTTCACCTCATCATTTTTGTCTTTGCTTGCGAGCAGCTCCACCAGATCTTTGACAAGTGAATGTGAGTTTGAATGAGCTTCTGTCTCATTTAATGACTTCGGGATGGACATATTAAGAGGGCAGACAGGTGAGGTGAGAACCAGTCCTGATTGGTTCATCACAGCAGTGCAGCCAGGGGGAACAGACTGTGACAGAGTTTCACTGCATATAGAGATGACATCATTTCCTGAATAAGCCCATGGATAAACCTCAAACATCACAGAGCCAGCTTCTGCAGCTGCCTTCAAGTCAATCCTATACACACCAACTGCTGGGACTTCTTGCCAAGCAAACTGATCATCCCCGGGAGTGTGAGCTGCCACAGAGGACAGGGTCAAAACCTCTGCATCAAATTTCCACAGCAAGCTCCGCCTGCCAAAGAAGTCTCTGCCAAACCAGAGGTAGTCTCCAGCCTTTTGGTAGTAAACAAACCCCCATGGTCCCCTTATCCTGGACAGGACAGACAGAACCTCTGAAGGGCTGCTGCAGGACGACAGCCACTCAGACAAAACAGCAGTGTCGTTTTCCACTGGCGTCACTGGCAGACCCCAAAAAATCTCCCCATTCCACAACAGGATATTTCCAGTGTTGTCTTGAAGTGGCTGAGGGGTAAGAAGACCTCTCATGTGAAGAACATGGGCAGAGAATAAACACTGATAGCAAGGATTTTTGCCTGTAAATGTCAGATCCTGGCTTGAGTTGGGCCCTCTTCTCTTCAAATGTTCGTAAACTGTTTTGTCCCACTCAAAGTGAGCGGGCGACAGACTCAGCAGACAAAAGATGCCACACATTGTTGTGGTGGAGATCAGTCTCACATATCCTGCAGTTCCTTTTTCATATTATCCAGTTCCTCTGGAGACAGAAAATTTTATCCATTACACTCATCAAATAATGACACATAATCAATATTTATGTGCAGCCTAAGTTATTAATCAATAAGACAGACACCTGTTAGTTTATCTATCAAAATGTTATGAATTCACCCAACTTTAAAGCGGTCAACTTACTTTTGCATGAACCCAGTGTCTGACTTCTGTCTGCCAGGAAGAATATATTACTGTTCCTCTGCTGGATGTAAACTTTCTGGGGGGGGGGGGGGGCATACAAAATGGGCTATATGATGTATACAAAAACACATATTTCTGGGGGAAAAAACAATGTAAAAGCAACAATATTTTTCTTTGCAAATGCGTCACAGGAAAAACGTGCAACGTTCCTATTCACGTGTAAACAACTCAACAGTTTAACTCCACTCACCCTGTTTTTCTTCAGATTGGAAAGCTCGTCCAACACAACTTTTTGCTCCTTGATCTGGAATTAAGCAACACGAATTATTTCACTGATCTGATGAAATGGAATTTCTTCAGGCTACAAAACGTTACTAAGAAAGTAACAGCTAGCAGGAAACAGAGCCTTAAGAGTCCGTATATTTGTACTCTCACGAATAACATAAATTCAAATTTGCTAACTTACATGTTTACTAGCTAACATTTGTGCCTCATACATTAGCCACCAGTTACATGTTTTAGCTTAAGATACCTTTTTGTTCAGTTCCTCCTTAAGTGCAGACTGTCCCTCAAAGTTTTCATCGTTATCCCTGCTTTTAGCGGACATTTTGGTCAAAAGGTTCGGTTTATACTAATTTACTTGAAGCTAGTTAACCTGTGTCAACACATGTTTAGCGTTAGCTTCAGTGAAAGCGTTTCCGGGTGCGGAGGTCGGTCCAGTCCTAACTTTACTGCCCCCTGGAGGCGGAAGGTTTAAACGCACATTATTTTTAGTCCATTGGAGATGATGGACTATTCCCAAAATATTCGTTAGTCACCACTTTACAACAAAAGGCTACAAAAATGTTTTTATTGGGGTTTACTCGCTCTGTCTAAAATGTCTGATTGAATCCACAATGCGTAATGAAATTCAAATAGAGGAGAATAGAGGATCTTCCTATCTCCTCCTGCACAAGTTCTTTGTTTGACTTAGATTCATGTATATCTGGTACATGTAGGTGAAAGTGTGTTTGTTTATATGTGAGTTTTCTTTGAGTACATAAAAAATCTTTTAGAATAATTATACTTTTAAATGTGCAACATAACAAATGCTTTGACATTTGTAGCCTAACTTGATTTCCAGAAGTGTAACTCATGTGTCTTACCTATCTTACCTTTTATCTAATGGTCGAACAGCCAAAACTAAAAGACCTCCACTTAATGGATCTTAAAATGTCCTTCTTCCCTTACTACCTTTCTGAAACATCACACTGTAATTAAACCTGTAGATGATTTCAGATAACATCCATGCATGCTACATATCAATCAAAACAAATTCTACATGCACAGTGACAACCTAACATTTACTTTAATCTTCACAGTGACATTCAGTGGTTTCCAGTCAGTACACAGCTGTCGACTGGTCAAGCTTGCCTGAGGGCCCAGTAATCTATCTGTCTGGTTTTGATTAAAATGCAACCTTTTTTAGATTTTATTTAAAGTCATAAGAGCCCAAGTCAACAACATTTATTGATTAATTTCTATGCCTGCTTTATCCTGCTCAGGATGATGGTAGGGGAATGGATGCCTTCCCAGAGTACACTGGGTGAGAGTCTGGGTACACCATGGACAGGTCATTATCTCAGGGCTAACACATACGGTAAACACATTCACAATCATATTTACATCTCCACAAGACCTGCACACACACAGTGAGAACACACAGTATCAAACACCCAGGACTCTCCACTGTGAGGCAACAGTGCTACCAACTGATTGACCATGCTGCCATATGTTAAGGCTTCATAAAATAACATTTGACCTGTGCTACTCAGTAGATGTCATATGAGTTTAGTCCTCATGTTGCTGTTTCCACCTTGGCAGAATTATTGACTCAGATGATGGGAGGTGATGGGAGGAATAAGGAAATCACCACGCGATACACACCCCTCTGTGGTGACAGGATATCACAAGGGAGCGTAGGAACAAAAATCTGTAAAGAGCTGCAGACATTTCTGATGTAGTAACAGGCAGTTCAAAACCCAAGGGCCAGAAATGATAAAATAAAATCAGTTGTACATTTAAAAAAAGACCACAGTCATGCTAGCAGCTCCTTGACCCTGTACTTAGACACAGTTTGCTTTGAGCTAAATGCTAACAGCAGAATGCTAACATGCTCATGATGACAATGCATTAAAGTGTAAAGGTGGGGCTGATTTTAATTACTTTATGCTCGGTAGCTAGCAAATTTTGTGTTGTATAAATAATCTGCAAACAAATTAAATAATCAATAATTGAAGTTATTAAATCAATAGTAGGGGGTAAGAGTTACAATGTGTGCCTCAAAACTGCACCTAAGTGCAGTACCTGAGTACTTAAGTTACTTTCCACCACTGAAACAAAGTACTGGACAAATTTTGACCTGATGGTGGAGCTGGAAGAAAAATCAGGAGAACCTGTTTCACTAGGCTACAGTTCATCCTGTGGTGAGATTTCAATGCATGCCTTCAAAATAATTGTCAAGACATTTCAAAACCTCTCAAAACCAAAAATGTCAACCTTATGGTGGCGATAGAGGAGAAGTCAGGGGATCACCAAAGTCAGTATGATTCATCCTCTGGGGACCATGAAATGCCATTACCAAATTTCATGGCAATCCATCCAACAATTGATGAGCTATTTCAGTCTTGACCTAAGAAACCAAACACAAAATTGCCATCCCCATGCCACATTAGTTAAAAAGCTATTGTGAGAGGGGAGGGTATTAATTACTCACATCCCCAATCCAGACTTTCCCAACTGGAGCATGCAGGCATTCAAACTAGCAACCTTCCAATCAAACATACCTACTGCTGTCTTTCATTATAATCTCTCAGATTACATAATATAATAGCATTATACATGTATTTTTTAGTGTCTGAGATTCACAGGCCTGGCAGCAGTTGACAACCAGTGAGGAAAAACTACCTCAGATTGACACAGATGTTGACCTTGCTCCAGCAGCTGGTCAAGCACCCTTCGAACTTGCAGTGTGACAGACAAACACACCTGTTTGAGGTCTCACATTGGCTTTCTGCCCACTGACCTGCAATGTATTGATCTGAAACAGCTGTCAGGTGTTTACCGTCTCATTCCCTGGAAACAAGGGCTGTCATTTTGGGAAAGGTGGCCAGGTTGTCACAGCCAGACAGTGACCTTTGATGTTTATCATTCTCTGGTGGATTGAGAGTAGCTGTCAGGCACACATCAAAGTCTTAGGTGCAGGCAGCGGTATATATCCACAGAAACAATAAGACCACAACACTGTTATGTTCCAAAATGGGTAAAGGTAATAATTATAATCATTGTTTCTGGTGTTCTTTGGTCACTCAGATGGTTGGTAATCTTTCTATGTCCAGCGTCATGAGATTTTGGGAGTCCTCAACAGTCAAGCCTCACTCATTCAGTCTCAGTTATATTGAAATGCCTGAGCCAAGGGAATTGTTCTTTAATACCTTTTAGCTGCCCTGTAACACGGTCTAAGAGTGCAGGACAAAAAACAGAAGCTCCGCATGAAGAATTGATGAATAATCTGATCCAGCCTCACGTACGCTGTTCTTCAGATGACATTTCACATCCTGCCTCCACCTCTATCCCTTCTTTCGCTGTGGCTTGTGAGTGTCAGACAACTTAAGGCCGCAGGAGATAAGTCATTCTCATATTTTAGTCCTGGAAGTATAAATTTAGCCCACGTAAACACAGCTTGTTGTTCCAGAGCCAGGTTGAAAAGAGATCCCGTCAGGTACAGACATACCAGCAGCTCACATAGCCACAAAATGACACAGCAGCCGTCAGACCGCTGATGACAGGTACCTGAGCCTGGGTGACACATTGGCCCACTAATAGTGTGGCTGGTAATCTGTTTGTACCAGCTCAATGTGTGCAGACTTTCAAACAATTGAGAGCTCTCTGTGATCCTTGAATAGATCACAAAGGGTTAGGAGTGCCTTTTGTCATCACTTGGCTCAAAATATGTGCTTATGTTACTTGTTAGGGTGAATTTTGTTCTCTTATGCAATGAGATGGCACAGAGTCGGTGTATGTGTTGCTCTTGGCCTAGAAGAAACTAGTCCTTTGTGCATGCTGAAATGTGAAAATAATATGAAACAGATTTGTTAGTAGCCCAGCAGTGTGTATTTCCACATACATTCACAGTGCTAAATGCTAAATTATAGTAATAATTACTTATGTAGATAAAGACTGGTTGGCTGGAACTTCATGTTTTGTATCGACTGAGGCAATAAGATATAATGTGTTAGTGCTGGTTGGTGGATTTTATTACCTTTGGACTATTTCCCTGTCTCTTGTCTTTATGATATGTGTTGTGTTTTTAAACACTTTCTTGTGGTAAATTATTTTAACAGTTCATTTTAAAAATTAGATTTGTGGGGGTGACCTGGTAGCTGAATGGTGAGGGTGCATACCACATGGCTGTTAGTGCTCTACGCAGTGAGTCCCCAGTTTGACTCCCAATCCGGCTGGACCTTTACTCTGCATGTCACTCCCCCACTTTTTCTCCCCATTTCCTGTCTTTCTTCACTTTCCTATCAAATAAAGGCAAAAAACCAAATATATACACATATACTTTATATATATATATATATATACACACACATACATACATACATATATGTATGACATATGTATACATATAAGACTTTACATATATAACATTTCATTTTGAGCTGCAGAAACTTCCCACATCCCACCCTTTAGTTTTCTTCCTACTCTATACACTTATGCTGTAACAGGGCTGGATATATAATGGTGAAAGTTTAAGTGGAATAAAAAAAAAAAGAGCACTTGTCATTTTGATTGGTTTTGGTCAAAGGTTGGGATGTTTGTTTGTGAGTGTCTTTGTACTTGTCTTTGTACGTGCTAGGGGGAGATTAAGCACTTGACGGAGTACTTTTTTGCTGTCATACTTGAGCTTTCATAACACTGTACAGATGATTTGAAAAAACTGGAATGATCAACAGAGAGTGTACGAGTGCAATGTTGCAGTGTGAGTGTTATGAACAGTATGAGGATATGAACAACAAGACCAAATGTACATCAGTGCCTTCTAAAATCAAACTCTTTAGCCAGACAGAAACAACAGCCACAAGTTGCAGCACACTACTGTACTATAAGTGTTGGCATTATTTGTTACACACTCAGTCCAATGAAAAGCCTAAAACGCACCACTTGAGAATAGACATGAGGTTTTAGTGGTGGCACAAAGCAGCGGGGGTCCCAGTCAGCTGATAAGAGTCTTTTATAGTCCACTGTACAGTCTCAAGTAAAAAAAATGCATATTAGCAATGTGCTCACTGAGCCAGTGTTTATTACTTTTTATGGATGCGGGCCAAGGAGCTCTCATGAATGCAGCCTGTAATTATAGCTGTGATTCTGTTCTGTTGACATAGGTGGACAAGTGCAAGTCATCCAAATGTATGCTATGATAACAGTTTTTCTCTGTTCACTGCCAAGCTTGATTGCAACAGACTTTTTGATAAACAGCTTCACTAGGCAATAATGGCAGTTTCTGTTGCCAAAATGTTCAAATAGTTCAAGTTTAATTTGTGTGGCATCACACGCAGAGGCAAGTTCAGTTAATCTTTAACTTCTTGCAATCTCTTTGCTCTCTTAAGCTGTTTGCTTCTTTGAACCGCTTTAAGTATGTCTTTCTATATCATCACAGTCTCAAATGATATTATTGGATTTGGTAAATGTGGAGCTGTGAGAATAAAAGATTTCTCCATTTAAGGTGGAACTGTTTCAGAGTCAATGAATTGAATTTCTACTAACATTTGCCATACTTTAATTAGTGATGTAGGTTTGGTGCAACCTAATAAAACCTGCATCTCACCTCCTAAAAAGGACCTTATTGTTGTAACTGGCAACATCTATAGCCTTTATTTTCATATAGTGAGTCAGTGATGAAAAGTCAGTTACTCAAGGACTGTGTGTAAGTACATTTAGCACCTTTTATTTCAGTTTCAGTCACTGACTTTTATTGATTGATATTTCACATTAAATCAAATCAAACATTAAAAAATGTATAAATTTATAAGATAAGAGCCAGAATAAACTACAAGTAAAGTAAATGTTATTTACGCATTCATGCATCAGTAATAATACTGAAATGGTATAATATACTATAACACTCAGGTGCCTATTTTCTGCATAACATGTACTCTTACCTTTACTACTTTCAGTATATTTTCCCACGAACACTTTATCTTAAATCAGATTAAGAATGAAGACTTGTAATGGAGTATTTTTATCCTGTGGAACTGTTAGTTTTACAAAGATGTGGTGGAAGAAACCACCGCAGTGAGCGAACAAACACACAGACCTGAGAACAGCAGGCCTGCAACCTCTGATAGGACAATCACAGTAGGCCAATTATGTATTCATTCGCTGTAAAGAAGCGTTAGGTTATCGTCGTAGAATACATCCTCACGTCTTTGGTCAGGTTTAGATTGAGGTAACTCTTTTTTTTTTTTTTCTAAAACCATGTGCACGTTGCTTGCAGGTAAACAAGTAGATAAGAGCCAATTCAAACAAAAGCTCACTAACCCCACTGTAAATAGGGCTACAGGGGTTTTGTGCGGACATAGTCCGGTTTTTTTTCCTTGCAGCGCGCGTGCGATAAGAGGAGCAGCTTTGTTTTTGACACAATGTAAATAATGGGTGATCACGTGACACCGTGGGTATATTCGAGGCGGGACGTAAACAGAGCAGCAGAGGAGAGCGAACCGTCCACCGGTGCGGCTGTGAATTCAGCTCCTAGTTTCGTGTTTTTGCGACTAGCCTTTTAGGCTATAGAATTATTTCTTTCCAACTTCAGCTACAGTGATAGCTAAGTTTGGAAAGGAGAAAAGGGGAGAAACGCCGTGTCTTCTTTTTGTTGTGTTTGAGTCGCTGTGGTACCCGGGGCTGACCTCCTTTAGTCTATTTTACAAAAGACGAAAAAAAAAACAACGACATTCTCTTGGTTATTTTTGCCATTTGCACAGTTTTAAAATGGATAATTCCGGACCTAAGAAGACATGCTGCGGTAGGTTATGTTTCATTGCATGAAATTAAAAAAAAATAGATCCCCAGCGGATTCTTCGCATCAAGTAAGGACCACCAACTAGAGTCTCTGACTCTGACAGTTTAACATTTTCTTTCCAGAATCTATCCGAGATTTCTTCACCTCAGCCAAATTCCTTATTTACATGGGACATGCTCTGTCAACATGGGTAAGTAGAACACTGAAGCTATAATAATTAGCCACGTTATTGTCTATTTAAGTGACACACCATCATATATTTGTAGCCTACATGTTCATCATGATGACAGGCTACATATGAGGCTGTTCTGTGTCAAACTAAATGTAATACAACATTAATGTGTTATTGTTACATTATGTGTTATAAAACTGTCATTATAATACAGAATGACATGTTTTCCCTGTGTAGCTTACCACACAATAGCGGTCTTTACAAATAGCTCTTGTGTTTAACAGACAGATTAAACTGAGGAGGATGTTAGTTTTTCAGCCCATGTAAGCAGACAGGGTACTTACTGTTTATCCAGCACTTAAACTATATTTACTGTCAGCCCCAACCTGGATACATTGAATCAAGCCTTGCACTATAAATAATTATTTGAATTCCCAGGGTGACCGAATGTGGAACTTTGCCGTGGCTGTTTTCCTGGTAGAGCTGTATGGGAACAGCCTGCTGCTCACAGCCGTGTACGGGCTTGTGGTGGCCGGCTCTGTGCTGCTGCTTGGGGCCATCATTGGGGATTGGGTGGACAGAAACCCCAGACTCAAAGGTAAGGCAGCACATAGCCAAGTATAGCTGTTCTTGATTGATTGTCAAGACACATTATTTTGTCATGAAAAAAATGCCAAAAGTGTGACAAGTTCCAAGGGACTGGTATCAGATTGTCACATACAATGTGCACATGTGCAATTGTCCTCGCTCTCTTTCCCAGTTAGATGCACATTTTGTGCAGTGTTATCCAGAGGAATTTGACAGACACTATTAGATTAGATCAGGAAGTGGGGAGTGAACTCTAATGAACTTGTTTATCTGACAAAAATCTGTTGTCTTTGATCAGATTTCTGTCCCTAATGCTCATCATGGTGTTTCCACAGTTGCCCAGACTTCGCTGCTCGTCCAGAACAGTTGCGTCATCGTGTGCGGGATCCTCCTGATGGTTGTTTTCCAGTTCAAAGAACAGCTTGTGGAGCTCTACAATGGATGGATTCTGGTAAGATCCCCCCCTGTGCTGTCTCTCACACACTTGCTGTTTCAACGTGGTCTGATGACGATTTTCATGCAAAGCACGTACAACACTCTGACCCCTGAAATTTGCTTTTACATTTACTGATATGCTATGTTTATGGCCTCTTTCTATATATGGCTGCATAGCAGCTTTTACAGATGAGTTAAATGAGAGTAATTCACTCCCAGAAGACCTTTGACTGTTCCACTGACTGAAATTGATAGAGTAGGTTATTATCAATTACTTAATTGATGTATCAAATAATAATAATTATTATTTGATATATGGTACCCAGTATATTTATCTTGTAAATCGTTTAATCATGATTTGTGAAATACTGTGAAATAATTTGCATGAGAGGTAATTACATGCACATGTCCTCAGCAGCCTTCTGTGGGAAAGAGTTTGTGTCACTGTTTTGCAAGGGGCTTGTTTACACTTGTTGAGCTATGTAACTTCATAAAAGGTCCCTCATCACAAAGAAACCAAGCTTGAGATGCAAAGTTGTACGCTAAGAAGTTTGCCGTCGGTCAAGGGAGACAAGTTGGGGTGTTGGGTTGAAACACAAAGCTTTTCTGTCGAGGGGAATGTCTGCAGCATTGCCCTATGTATTTCTGTGGGACGCCTTTGGGTTTCCAGAGAAAGGGGGGGATTTTCACCATGTGAGAGAGTTTAGAGGGGCAGCCAGTGTTGGAGTGTGTATGGAGGTGGAGACAGGTTGTTGAAACAGGAGATCGAGTATCTTGTTTAAGGCTGTGTAGTCAGCAGGTTCTTCAAGGCCAGTCACATGACAGATGGAAAGAGAGAGTGAGAGAGAGAGAGAAATGTGGCCTGTCCTGTTGAAGAATGTTGTCTATTCTGACCAGAGCAGCTGCATTACAGTGCACATACAGTTCAACAAACAAAGTAGCTGTGTGTTTCACAAGTAGGTAATTTCTAGACAAAATATTGTACATATTTTTGTCTTTCAGTACTTCTTTATTGCGGCTGTAGTTTAGGTCACATGTTGAATATTTTATTGGCTGTCATGCTCTTTCTTTTAACCAACTGTTTTTCGCAGAAAGTTATAGAATTTTTTCCCCCAGGAAGTAATCAATTTCTTCTAGTTTATGTAAGATGACGTGATAGCATTTGATGTTTACTTTTGGTTAAAAAGGATATTGTCATTAAAAAAATAATTAACTTTATACTACATTTATACTTTTAAGGGATAGGCTGGTGTCATTCTGCATTTTCCTCACTGTCAAGAAATGCAGTGAAAAAAAAAGTGTAAAACTGTAGTTTTAGCAAACATTACTGAAACAGGCACAAGCAGTGCATTTATTGGGGACTATGTTCAGTCGTGAATTAATACACATTTGCACCACATCAGTGATGGAGATAAATCTAAGAGGTTCCACAAAAGAAATAAAGAAAATCAAACAATCTGAAAAAGGAAAAAAAAACAAAACATTCGTTTGGATAGATTACAATTAATGACACTATACCAAGAATATTTCTTCATTTATGGGGTCACAAGCTAAAATGGGATAGCTGATACTTGGGGCAACAATATGGCATGTGTGGGACTGAGTGTGTTTGTTCATGGTAAAGACAAAACATGATTTCAAGTGCAACAGTGTAGCATACTGGTGTTTTTCAATAGGCTTTGGACAATACTGGAGCTTTATGGCACAGAGGAATAAGATATATTGTCTTTCTTATCAATTCATTGTCAGTTTGGATCCTTTAAAAACAATACCAGTCTTGTCTTTCATGATGTAAAATGGATATTTGATCAAATGATACAAGAACATACAGGTGTAAAAATATCTAATTTTGTTTTTTAGACCACTTGCTACATTCTGGTTATCAGCATCGCCAACATCGCCAACCTTGCCAGCACGGCAACATCCATCACCATCCAGAGGGACTGGGTTGTGGTTGTGGCAGGTCAGGACAGCAGCATGTTGACAGGTCAGTGTTTGCTTTTATTATTATCTTATCATCGAATATAGGCCTCGTATGACCTGTTATCAGATCTGCTTAGTGGGGCAAACTTTGAATCCTTGATGCTGACTCACTCTCATTTTCACCTTTTATATCCCTGCAGTTTCCTCTGATTGTTATAAGCTATTTAAAAGATTTGCTCACATGGTGGAAAACATTCTCAGCATTTATGAACTTGATGACCCTTATCAATGTGCTGTGCTTGTACTGTCATTCTAGTAAAAGCTGCTAACATATGAATGTACAAAACCTACCACAAATATGAGGACTACAATGGGACCACTATTTGATCACATTTCCTATTCATTCACCAAGTTAATATTGACCTACACCTCTTGTATCGAACAGACATGAATGCCACAGTGCGGATTATTGACCAGCTGACCAACATTCTGGCTCCCATGCTGGTGGGCCAGATAATGGCCTTTGGCTCCCATTTCATTGGCTGCGGCTTCATCTCTGGCTGGAACTTGTGCTCCATGTGTCTGGAGTACGCACTGCTGTGGAAGGTCTATCAGAAGACGTCGGCATTGGCCATGAAAGCCGGACAAAAGGAGCAGCAGCAGGAGCTCAAACAGCTCAGTCCCCCAAAAGGTAGCTGTGTTATATCATGTGAAACAAAAATCATGGTAGAGGGTTGGAATTCTGTTTTAACAAGCGTCTTATTTAATGGGTTTGGAGAGTTTTGGGCATGGTTGGTGATTTGTGCCTAATATAACTGAATCTCTCCATCCTACTGCCCTTTTACAGACTTGGAGAATGGCCAGAGTCCTGAGGAGTCTTCTCAGCCGCTGATGAATGAAGCCTCAGTTGTGGCCAAGCCCGACTCTCCCAAGCAGCATGGCTGTTGCTACCAAGTGACTGAACCTCTGCGCACCTTGAAGGCTGGCTGGGTTGCTTACTACAACCAGAACATCTTCTTCGCCGGCATGTCCCTGGCTTTCCTCTACATGACAGTGCTGGGCTTCGACTGCATCACCACAGGCTATGCCTACACACAGGGCCTCAACGGCTCAGTGCTCAGCCTGCTGATGGGGGCTTCAGCCGTGTCGGGCATCTGTGGCACTGTCGCCTTCACTTGGGTTCGCAAGAAGTGTGGCTTGATCCGCACAGGCTTCATCTCGGGCGTGGCTCAGCTGTCCTGCCTCATGCTGTGCGTAGTCTCCGTCTTCACTCCTGGGAGCCCCTTTGACCTCAGCGTCTCACCCTTCCAGGACCTTTACACTCACTTGATTGGAGAGAGTACCCTGCCCGAGGCCGACCACAGCCTCACCAGCATTCTCACCGGTGGGAACACCACTACTGTTGCACCGGCTGAAGAGCAACCACCTCTGCAGTCCTACATGTCTGTTAGTCTGCTGTTTGCCGGCGTCATTGCTGCTAGAGTTGGTGAGTAAAGTAGTTCCCCTTGTTTTTTTAGTAGAGAAGTAGTTCCAAAGTGCAAATCATCATTGACTGTCTCTGAGGTAAATGGTGCAAAGTCTAAGTTGAGGTTTGTTAGTTTTATTTGAAAGGAAATTAGAGTGTGTTGGAATTCGTGTCCATGCTTTGTTGGCATGTTCACTTCCTTTCATAAGATAATAAAAGGCTGTATGACTTCCTAAAGGTCACTCTATCATGTATCAGCAGGTCCACAGGTTGAACTTTTTCATAAGTCACCGGAATTTCACACCAAACCTCTACGCATCTCTCAGAGCAATATCTGCAACCTTTGATACCAATAATATGGACTGATAATTCCCTCTACAGCTACTGTGGCTGTAAAAGTAAAATTAGGACTGACTGTTGATCTCTTTCGTGCAGGTCTGTGGTCTTTCGACCTGACAGTGACCCAGCTCATCCAGGAGAATGTGATCGAATCTGAGCGAGGTGTGATCAACGGTGTCCAGAACTCCATGAATTACCTCTTAGACCTGCTGCACTTCATCATGGTGATTCTGGCTCCAAACCCAGAGGCTTTCGGTCTGCTGGTCATCATCTCTGTCTCCTTTGTGGCCATGGGTCACATCATGTACTTTAGGTTTGCTTTCAAGAGCCTGGGTAGCCGCCTCTTCCTCTGCTGCTCGCCGGAGCAGAAGGTGGAGACGGTAGACAGCCCCTCACTTCCTACCACCGTCTAACTCCATTAAAGAGACTCTGTACTGGGTACATATTTCTCAAGCCTTACCCTAACCCTGCATCTTTTTTATCTAACTAACATCATGGCTTTTTTCTGAAAAAATGCTACTGCTAACATAGAAAGGTAACTTAACATGCTATGCATAGCCATTAATAAAGCATTTATCATTAGCAGAGGGAGGTGAGTAGAAAGCTTACAGTCACAGAAAACTAATCCAAAGTAAAATCTTAGACAAGGCAGGGTTTCTCTAACTTTTTAACTCCAGGAGTCAAATGGGAGCCTCAGCTTTTCATCTATGTGCCCATGCTCCTGAACACATACACGTACTGTCAAACAAGGATCCATCACTTGTAGGCTCGTGAGCCCATTGTGGGTCTTGTTAAAGAAACCAGGGGATAAAGCACTGTAAAACATACTCCTCCTAACAGCCTGGATCTAGCTGTAAAGATTTGTAAAAGGTGCTTCAGCTAACAAAAGGGCAAAACCAGGGAGAAATGTTGCAGGGAGGCAGGCACTGAGGCTTGAATTAAGGGGAGCAACTGTCTGATATCCTGAAAGACAGAGCATCCCTGAGTTTTCGACACTTGCCTTTCAGTGATGTCACTGGTGCTGTAGCTGTGTTTGATAGCTGTTCTCTGATAGCCTCCTCTTGGTTGTGTCAGCTTACATATACATGTATGATGAGCAGGTTGTGGATGTCTTCTTCTGGAAGAAGATGAACTTTTGATCAAACACAAAACTGGGATCTAGTCTCTTTAATGCGTGCTTATTATGGTTATTCAATTAACTGTATTTATTCAGGAAATGGAGACGGTGGTTTTTATAATAACTGTATCATCAGTATTGTGTTGCGCGCTCATGATTGTGCCATAAGATACAAATGAGAAATTCTATGCACCATTGTCAACAGTTATCTCATTTACCAAAGTCAGAGTCCATATGCGGCATAAAAGGAAGTGAGGGAATCCAGTTATCTGCCTGAAGCATTCCAAATATATATTTTTGCATCAGGTGACAGCAGTGTAGGTTCACTAATATTTTCATATAACCCTAGAATATCTGAATATTTCTAACCCACTCTGAGATTGTACTTGTTTTTCTGGTAATAGATAGATTCATTTTGTCACCTTTTGATTTTTTATGTTTTGAGTTCTCTTGAGTGATTTTTCAATCATGATTGTTGTTACACAGGCACTTTAAGTGATCGACATCTGTCATTACATCCAATGCATGATCAGGTATTTGATCAATATTTTTGCACAAGGCTTAAGCCCTGACTCCCCCCCAAAACACCCCTGCACAATTTTATTTCAATCACTTATAGCCTCTCTGTCAGTGTGTTCAGGCACTGTAGGGGGATTGTGGTTCAAAAAGGCACATGTTGCAACTCTCTGCACCACATGTTGATGAGGAAACCCTGTACCAGCCCTTGTGGAAAAGTCTGAATACACCCCGAGTTTACCTAAGATACCCCCCGTTTCCTCGAGGGAGTTTAGTCAGCGTTCCTTGATCTGATCTCAGTTTACCGCTTCAGACTGCCAACAAACCCTGGACCTGGACTCAGTCAGGATTTTTTCTCGTACTGCTCCAAGCTTCGACAGAGGAGGAAACATTTAACTCAAGTCAAAGTTTCGTCTGTCTTATGTTGACATCTTTGACTTTACAGGACTAGTGTAGAAAAATATTACCTCACAAAAATAAGTATCATTTTTGCATGTTACTTTTCCTGTGAAGTGATCAATTGATCAGACATTGTCAACAGTTAAAAATCACAGGCATTGGAAGTAGCTTTGCTTTAAAGATCCCAAACAAAGTAACTATAATGTAGCTGTAACTACTTCCCTTCTATCTTCAGTAATTTCTGATGCCTTACTATAAACTAGTCTTGACAGCTGTTAAACGCACACATGTGGCTACATCAAGAATTAGTAGCCACACCTCACCTATGAAAAAGACAGCCAGTGTTGCCAAGATTTAGGTAATGGTGGATGGAAAAATTTTGGTTGGAAACAGAGGTAGCCACAGCAGATGTAGGAGAACAGAAGGCTACTTTTCAGCAGTGCATTCCCATGAAACCTGGTAGAAGAAGTGGTGCTGAGTCAGGATGTCTGCAGGTGTGCCATGAGGCGCAGACACATTGAGAATGGAGCTTAATGTTTATCCACCCGGGTTTAATTTAACCTCAAACTCAGTCTGGGCATGAGAACAAAACCTGCTCTTACAACGGTCGGTCTGCCCATTCAGGAATATCACACATGGCCATAAACCTTATATTTTTAATGTAAATAAGTGGTTATTCAGTTTAAACTTACATAAATATACAATTGCAAAATGTAAAAAAATATATATTGTGTATACTGTGTCATGCTGTTTGTCTGAAAACTTTTTTTTTTTTTTTTTTACGTTTTATATACCTAGTGTTTGCATTTGTCAAATTGAGGTTTCTTAAAGATTTTTGAAATTTCTGTATAAAGCAATTACTATATTTCATTTCAGTACATCTGTATCATACTGCTTCAATCTGACAATATATATCTCTGTATATATATTTACATATATGTATACATATATAACAGTGTTATAGTTCAATAGGCAAAAACATTAAATCATAAAAGAATCAAATTCATTTTATGTAATAATAGCACTCCACTTGAGGACGTCGGTACTGCTTGTATTGCATGAGGTCTCTTGAATAAAGAAAACCTTTACAATCACCTGCCTGTTTCTTTGCTATCATTTGCACAGCCTTATGTGTGTGTGCAGTGTATTATGTTCGCAGGGTTTCTTAGTCGCTTCTCTTCTTGGGTTTGGCTGCTGCTGTGTGAGGTCACATACCACAGGAGAGTTAGCAGCTAATTTCCTCCCTAGAATCCATTTTCTTTCAGGCAGCCAGTGTTAAACTGACTGACTTTAAGCTGAACTGGATGATCTGGGCTTGCATGCCTGCTGAAAAGACAAAGAGTGACCTGGTTTTGTACAACACAAGCTACAGACGGGCTGGGCCTGAGACTTGTTAGTAGGCTCTGACTCTGCATTTTGTGATTATTTTATCATTTTGTGGCATTTTAGCATTTTAATACTTGATGTGTTTATATATTTTATATTTGGTTCACTTATTAAAACCATGGCCATATTGTGATGCTCATATCAGTAGTTAGTACCACTTTCACATAACAGTAAATACTAATTCCACTGCTAATCAGATGAATGTAATAGCACCTTTAGGCTGTTTTTGCTCGTCAAATGTTCTGTTGCAACATCAGACACCATTTATAGAAATATCTCACATTTTGACAACCCTTTAATTTCTTACCATGTAAAGGATCACCCAGTTTACCCTAATAGGATTATTCCATTTTGAACAACAGTAATAACAGTTCCTCATACTTGAATAATTGCATATTTGAGAGGGACAAAGTTTGCTGACTGTAGCAAGTCCAATGTCTACAGACAGGAATCGGGACTCAAGATAAGTGAACTCTTGGAGATATCACTTCCTCTTTATGTGTAAGACCAGTAGTATCTTAAATAACAAGCACTTACTGAATGACAGATTTTTTCAGAAAATACATTTGCATGTTTGGTCAGCATCTCTTGCTAAGGCTTTGCATTCACGTTTTATTGAAGCCAAAGTTTCCTGAAAAAAAACACAAAAACAAAAAAAAACTAAAGTCAAAAGTGAGATCAGAAATTCAGGAAGAAAGTCAGGTGTGAGATGCTTGAACACTGCTCAAGTTCAGTCATTTAAGGTATACCTGTACAGCTCTATAGTGAGGCAAATTTATTACACATGACTGCATTTGCTCCAAACATAATCTCTTGCTTGGTTTTATGCAGACCATCAAGGAACAGTTTGACAAATATGCATATTTGCTTCCTTACTGAGAATTAGATGAGAAGATTGAGACCACTCTCAGGTCTTTTTGTTAAATATGAAGCTACAGCCAACTGCCAGTTAGCTTAGTTTAGCAAAACAACTGGAAACAAGGGGAAACAGTTAGCCTGGCTCTGAACACAGATAACAAAAGTTTTAAACTAGCTCCTCAAAATGAAAAGTTGGTATTATTGGGGATGCCATCACAGCACCCAGTCAAAAAATTGTCCAGCACATTACCCACCATAAAACCAGTTTGTTTTTTACAAATTAAACTAACTGTATTGCATGCTAATTAGCGGACTTAAGGTGCAGGTATGCCAATCTTTTGTCATCTTTGGACATTGCTGGGCTAGCTGTTTCCAGACAAATTCTGCTTTAACCATCAGCTCCATATTTACTGTACAATCACAGGAGCATTACCAATCTTCTAATCTAAGTTTTAGCATGAAAGCAAAAAGCATCTTTCTTTCGTTTCCATCCATTCATCCATTTTCTTACGCTTATTTTGAGTCAGGTTGTGGTGGCAGCAGGTACTTGAATTCCTTCACATGGGGCAGCAACGCTGGGTTTGGTTTCCTAGCAGAGAACCATGACCTCAGACTAGGGGGTGCTCATCCCAACCGCTTCACACTCAGCTGCAAATTGCCCTAGTACATGCTGAAGGTGTTGGTCTAACTAAGCCAACAAAACCGCATCATCTGCAAGTAGCAGTTATGCAGTTCTGAGGTTTCCAAAGCAGACACTCTCCTCATGTCAGCTGCCCCTTGAGATCCTGTCCAAGAATAACAGGATCAGAGACAGAGGACATCATTGGTGGAGTTCAACACCCACTGAAAACTCCCATGACCCCCATAGCACCCTGGAGTAAACTTTCCCAAGAGGCAGGTCACCCATTAATCAAAGGGTCAGCGGTTCGATCCCCAGCTCCTCCAGTCCATGTGCTGAGGTATCCTTGGGCAAGATACTGAACCCCAAATTGCCCCTGAAGCATTAGTGTGTGAATGTGTGTGAATAGATAAATGTGACCTGTAGTGTAAAGTGCCCTGAGAGGTGGATACGACTAGAGAAGTGCTATGTTTACCATTTACCATTTCAGGGCGAATCTGATCCACAGCTGGCATCTTGAGGAGTTTCCTGACTGTTACTTCCTGTTACCTCTGCCAGGGATATGGGTGAGGCTTCCCCTGCGTCTTCAGATTTAGCCTCCTCCACAGAGGGTGTGTTGGTCAAGTTTAGGAGTTCCTAAAAAATTCTCTTTCCACCACTCAACAATATCCCCAGTCCAGGTCAGCAGTTCTCCATAACAGGGAGATGGCATTCCATGTCTGCAGAACCAGTCTGCAATGCCAGGTGTCTGTGCACCTGGGTCCCTGCCTTTGCCTGCCACCTGGCCTTCAAGGCACCCAACCCCAGTGCCCATCCCTGTGAGTGGTGGGCCCATGGGGCAGCTCCATGTAATTTCTTCAGACTGAGCCCAGCCAGACCCCCATGATTCAAGGTCCGGCCACCAGACGCTTATCAGCAAGCTCCCCTCCCAGGTCTGACTCCAGAAGGGGGCCCCGATTCCCCTGATCTGGATGAGGTACTCAAGCTCTGATATTGCTGTCATTGGAGTATGTAAATTGCTTTTAGTCTCGCCTCACCTCAGGGAACAATTTGCTTTGTGAGACCCTACCAGGGGCTATTGCACCTGACAACACAGCTCTCACCATCACCAGGACACATGGACCCCTCCCCCATGTTAAGGTGACAATTCTTGGAGGGGGTCAAGGTGTTTCTTTAAGCTAAAAAGGTTTTTTACTCTAGCTTTTACTTCTCCCTCAATGTTATATTCCTTGCTCAAGGGTAAATGTAAAGGAAAATTTGATTGTAAAACTTATGAAGTTCTACAGATAAATCAGATTCCAGCAAAGTTTATCATTTGTACAAGGCTGGTTTCTTTTCACATTTATTGGATCTGCTTTACAACCCTAGCTCATATCAAGTCAATAAAAGAGAGAGAGATAAACAGTTTAGAGTGTGATAAGGATATATAGGGTGACTCGAATGTAGAGATCATGATGAGACATGACCAATTTGTCCTTCATTTTGGGAGGCCTAGGGCCAGCTGGAGCACCTGACAGAGAAAGGAACTGAAAAATGCTGAGATGAAAACATGCTTATTCGACCACTTAAACAGTAAGACAGCTTACTCAGGACTTCGGGTTTTGTTACTCAAGTTTCAAGGGTCTGCTGCGTCCAGCCTGATTTTACAGCAGCGATAACATGATAATTCAAGGTCCAAGAAAAGTTTACAGTTCAACCTTTCCAAGAAAGCAACCTGTAACTGTAAAATCAAATATCATGGGCAAAATCTTAGGCATCAGTTCAAACAATATATCATGATTGCATAATTTGGTCTTTTTTTTTTTTTTAAACATGAATTTGGCCTCCCATGTTAATCCTGATCCGTTTTGAAACACAGGCTGGGGCTAGATGTGTGTCATAGTTCACCAGCTTATACAACAATGTGAGAAACGTCATGTAACCTTCAATAGTTTGCTCAACTATATGTCACAGCACTGACTATGGAAAAAGGCTGAGGTTGGACTCTGGAAGACACACTGATGTTGTATATGAGGGTGAGGCAAGATCACTGGGGCCAGCAGCTTTAAGAGAGTTACAGATTTTTATTAGCTTTTAAAGTGTAGAAAAACTGCAAATAGATGTACATGCATTCAATGTCTATAAAAAGTTGTCACCAAGCTCTTTGTCTTTTTCATGTTTTAACTTTGATTCATAGTGGATGTAATTCAGTATTTGACAAAGAAAAACAGAAAACAAAAATCTTTAATGCACAAGTAAAAAACTAATCTCAAAATAAATGATAGCATAATTATTTAAACCCTTTTCTTTGACATACAAAAATCAATACTGGTGCAGCCAGTCATATATTAAGTCATGGCAGTTTATTTAAGATCAAATAAACCTTTATCTGGAAGGTCCAGGTGTTCTTTTATTCACTTTCTTGTCAAAAACATCATAAAGACCAGCAATTTCCAATAAAGAGTACTTGTACCCAAAGAGGTAATTCTGAAGTTATCACGAGATAAGGTACAGATTCTTCATTAGAAAAGTAAAAATATGTACGTAAAAGTAATCTATAAATAGTTCAAACGGCCAGCTTCTGCCACTCTAAGTCAAAGTTGTATGAATACAAATTTGATGTAAGAGCTTCTTAATTGTGGAACACCCGTCCAAATGAAGTAAGAAACGGTACCTCTTACCACACCATCACTCAATGTCTCAAGGCCTGGCTTTTGAACAGTCAGACATGGAGATTATTCATCGACATAGTACATTGATCATTTTATAATTACTGTTGTTACTAACTTCTTATCTGCTGCTAAGTTTTTCCATGTCCTTTGCTCATTGCAAAAGGTCAGTTGCGCAAGGCTTAGGTATGCATGGACTTCATACTAATATTTTATTAACAATCTGACATATTTCTCCATATTTGTGTCTTACAACTCTGTGTTACATGATGTGTACTGTAAGTAAGGTATAAATTACCATTTTACTAACTGGTAAATACATCTTTTATCATCTTATCAAGATCAACATATTGAAAAGTATTGTTTATTGCTGCTCTACACGTCCATATGTAATAAAAGGTGGCTGTGGTCAATGTTTTCAAATATGTATGAATAGAATTGTGCAATTTTGTAATTCAAAAATATAATATCCTCAAATAGCCTGACTAGCCAGCAGGCATGTGGAAGACTGAAATGACATAAAAGAAGGTTCCATTTTCTCAATCCAAAATGGAGCCTTTTGATCATCATAGTAAACTTGTCAGCTGTAAACACGAGACAGTGCATCTGTAAAACCACATAATTTCCTTCAGTAAGTCTGGCAGAGGCATATCATTCCAAGTATTCCAGGGATGCTTCTGTGCAACAGGAAATTGGAAACTTTATGAAGGTCTCACGTAAAAGAGTAAAAAAAAACTGCAGATGAATTTTTTAATACACAGCATTTACTTGCTTGTATGTTTATTGGGAATATTGTGTTTGTTTTGATTGGTGAAACACCTAAAACGAAGAGAAGGGGAAAATGATCTAATGTTGAAAAATATGCAGCTTCCATGTTGAAAAATTTGGTAAAACAGCCCCCAGACCTGCAGCAAAATACTGAAAAAAACCTGCAGCAGTCTGCAAGAGAACTGTGACTTGGGAAAAGATTTATTTTCCAACAAGACACCAAATACAAACATACAGCCAGAGCTACGCAGGAATGGCTTAAAAAAAACCCAACAACATTAATATACAGGAGTGACCAGGAGTCCAGTCCTCAACACAGTCCAGAGTTCCGGGTAAGAAAACCGCTGTTCACATGTGATCCTTGTGCAACAGAGCCTCAGCAGTTTCGTAGGGAATTTTTTTTTTACTGTTAAAATGAGTGAAAGTGATCCACATTGATTCAAGGCTGTATTTGCTGCAAAAGGGTCAGATACATATGCAATCAAATATTTATGTTCTATACAATTTGCATAAAGATTTGATATTTCTTTCTAGAAGACATCCATTCTGAGTTAATGTTGGAAAAACAATCTAACATTAAAAAATCCAATGATGTGTTGAAAACTTTCTATAGGCATTGCATCTGTCTGAGTGTCTGTTTTTGGACATGGTCGTGTTCAAGAGTCCAGGAGGCCTGAAAGCCAACTGTGGTCAAGTTTCTTCACCCTCCTCAGTTCCCTAACCTGGGCTTTTGTCAGAGCGGGGGCTGCAGTCTCTGTTGCATGGCCTGCCAGTGACGCCTCTCTGGGTCTCGAGGTGCTGGATTCCATTTCCCCCTCTGAATCCTCTTCCTCTTTCTCGCTCTCCATTTCCTCCTCTGCATGTTTGCTTTCCTCCCTGAGGCCATGAGAACATCCATGGAAAAAAAAAAAAAAAAAAAATATTAACGTGACTCTGCATATTTTCAGAGATAAACAAGAACACACATTTTCCCATGAGCACCATTTTAGCCAGAATGTTAGGTTGCTGAATCACAAGAAGCCTGAATTCCAGCAGCGTTTTGTCAACTCATGCTGACATTATCAGAGCTGCAGTGATAGAGCTTGTTAGCTGTGAAAAACTTGTACGTTGCCCAACCGACTGATAACATTAAAAATGTTCAAATTAACCATTGTGATTGCACACTATCATTATCCACTTTGTGTGAGGACTGTTTTTATTGGTCAGTTCATTAACAAACAGTTGGACACCAATTCAGAAAGAATGTCAAATTTCTAAAGCTTGACAGCTTTAATGGACTACTGACCTGGAGTCTGTGACGGAGATGAGCAGAGACTGTACAAACATGGAGCAGAGGAAAGAGGTAGAGGGCAGGACGTGGGCTGGGGTCTGCAGAAGCTGTAAGGAAGAGAAAGATGTCTTTGTAGTTACATTTTCACAAAAGTCTGAAAAATCTTAAAAGTCCATGTCACAAAACAAACAAAAACTTCTCACTCGTTGACTTTAGCCACATGAACCAGCTTATTTATATAACACAAATTGAACATAAAGAGATCTAAGAACAGAGGGTGTTGTGTGCTGCACAGATTGTAATGTACTTAATCTATGCAGAACTGAATTACCAACCTCCTTAATGGCAACAGAGCCCTGTGGCAGAGGTGTTCTCTCAGCAGACAGGGTGCTCAGTGTGTCTTGATTCTCCTGCTGCTGTTGCCGGTGTTTCCCCAGCAACAGGTAGAACGGTGTCATGGCGACGCTGTCATCGATCACGAGCTTGAAGGGGGAAACAAAATCACAAGCAACGTTAGGGGAAAAACAGGAAACGTCTCATGAAAAATAGTTTTAAGAGGTAGGACAGAGGTAAATCTTCAGCATATGATATTTTTATTTGAGATAAGAGAAACATGAGCTGGGTTTTCTCCATGATTTGCCTGTGGTGTTGGAAAACAAATGAAGTGATTTTATTTGCTCTGAGATGTTTCACTTGGAAAACATGAGGAACTGCAGATACCAACAAACACCTTGAGGTTTTGAGCCCCTGGGTAAAAATGTTGCACGGGTAACTGTACCTGTTTGCTGGAAGCCACCAGTCTGTCCTCTTCTGCCTTGGTGATGAATGTCATGAGGTCCTGCAGGAGAGTCCACATCAGTCAACAGCATGAACACAACAATAACACACAGAATGTCCTAAGGTAGCTATAGAACAGATTTCTTTTTATGCTGCATTTTCCCAAAGTCACATTGTAACTAAACGATAATGATAATACATACACATGACACTCAGATCACATAAGGATGGTATAGAGAGCACACATAAAGAAGACTCCAAATTTAGTTTGCCTCCATTTGGTGTGGCTGAATTCACCCATTTTCTGTTCATATATTTATTTAATTAGGTTTCAGGGCTGGGGTTATGTGCACCTGGGGACCATAAAAAAAACAACTGATATCTCAACTCTTAATATAAATTATCTAAATTATGCAGTAAACCTCCCTAGGCCAATCAGTAATAAAAATGCCACCTTGTTAAAACCTGTCAGTGTAGCACCCCCTTTGGACCAGACACTGTAATTCAAAAAAGCCAAGCACAGTGAGGAAACTGATCATTATCCAAATATAAAATCTGATCAATTGGGTTTAAGGTGTAAAATGAATATACATTACATGGCCAAAGTTATGTTGACAAAATGTGGAAAGCTTTGTTCAAAAATTTTTGAGTACTTTTGGTCAGAGCTATTCTTTGTGGTTTAAGCTTGGCCCCCTAAAATTAAATTTCAGGAAATGTTAATGCTACTATGGTGAGCTTCCAATTTTGTATCATCACTTTGTCCTCGATTCTTTCCTGTTTCAGCAGAACAATGCCCTCGTTCACAAAGCCATGTCCACAAAAAAAAGTGTTTTCTCTCGTTGGTGTGGAAGAACTTGACTGGCCTGCACAGAGCCCTGGTGTTCATAATGAACTGGACCACCAAACAACGTCAGCGTTGCTCCTCACTAATGATCTTGCAGCTGAATGGGAGCAAATCCCTGTAGCCAGCTTGCAGAATATTGTGAAAACCCTCTCAGAGGAATGGAGACTGTTATAGCAGCAGATTAATGCCCATGGTTTGGGAACTGCATGTTCTATGTTCAAATGTCCACATAATTTTGGACACAGAGTATTAAAAAACACAACCAGTATAACCTATGGTGTATATATCGGCGAAAAACTGCCCCACCCTCTGTTATAGTCTTCAATGTCTGTTTAACATTAATGTTTCTGAAATGTTTTTCTGACAGTGGTGTTTACCATGTACTGAGTGAGGAAGTAGAGCTGGGAGCAGTTGAGCCACTGGCTGCTCTCCTCACAGCTCTCGAGCATGTCCTCCCTCGGGGCAAAGACGGCACGAGTCACCTTCCCTGAACACACGGCCTTATGGGAAAACAATGGCCGAGGCTCACTGGGCTTGAAAACAAATACTGAAACAGAAAAAGGTAAAAAAATAAATTAAATTAAATAAGAAGACATGGAATGTTTTACTGCCAAACCAATGACCAACTGCATTAGGTTTTTAGATGAACTTTTTTTCCCGTAATAACTAAAAACTTTAAAGAGGACTAATTCAAATTTCATGAATACATGCATTCTTGCAGAGGTAAAACAGTGAATTTATTTATCTGTATGCTAGTAGGAATACACAGCAACAAAAACAATGTACAGAGTGAAGTTAAAGAAATGTTCAGAAATTGTTGCTGTGGCTTTAAATTTGATTTGGGGAAAAAAAATTCCATGTGGTTTAAGATGTCCAGATTCCAACTTGGAAACTCAAATTTGGGCAACTTACAGTCAGTGCATCCAGCCTGACAGCAGAAGGCAGCCATGTTCTCAGAGAGGGGGTCGGCCAGCAGCAGGCTGGTGTCCATGGAGGTGCTCCACTCCACTGTGAGTGGAGAGCACAGTATGGTTATATGTACGTACAAAGTAAAATATCAGTTTCAATTAATGCGTACAGTTGCAAATACAGTTGGTCTTACAGGAGCAGGTGAGGAGGTTCCAGCAGCAGAGCAGGTTGCTGGCAGTGGTTCCCAGCAGATACTTGGAACAACTAAGTCGACCAAAGCAAAGATCCCTGATGGAGAGAAAAAAAAAAGTCCCTTTAGTCTCCGTTGACTGTAAAGAATCCTAAGTGCACCCCCTCCCAAACACCCAGCTCCACACACCACACATATTTCACAGGATTAGCTTTTGTAGAGTTTTCTGCTTTGGGGGCTTCAAATGAGAACAAGTAAGCAGGATCTGAACACCCACCAAGAACCAATGGCAGATGAATCAATCACCAGCTTCTCAGACTTCAAAATGCTGCCTTTCACATATCTTTTAAAGTAAGTTTGTGGCATGCCCATGAAAAAAATGTATTATTACTTGTCTTAATAAAATTACTCCTGTCAGGTCAATTGCATCCGTTTTATAAGCCTTTGGCAAGTGAGCCAAGACATTATTAATGCCTGAAGCTACATGTAAAGAGTTGAGAGTTGGTGAGGTTGAAGGTGATGCAATTCACCCAGCTCTGCACATCCATAGGTGGTAGTTATGTAAGGGGCACCGGGCAGCTGTCAAAACAGCTGACCATTAATATCCTCCAGTTTCTCCCCCGTTCAACTTTGAAGTGTTATTACTCACAAATTCCCTTCCAGCTCAGGAAACGTCTGCTCATTTAAAGGAGCAAGGCTGTCCATTGATTACACATTATTAATTCAGCTTACATTCATGTAAGAGGTAAAACAAATAAGTCTGCCCTTCATCATTAATTACCAAGAGACCTCTTCTAATTTTGCAGACTGAGAGACTTTTAAAAGATGTTCCCCTTCTTTATGCTTTCCTGCTGTTGCTTCCTTAATTTTAACATAAATTGCGAGTCATCTTTCTCTGTCCTTCTAGCAAATATTTTAAATGCTGACTCTGTTTTGGGCTTATTTCAGAAAAGTGGTACAGAAACTAGGGACAGTAGTTTTATGTCCTCATTAAACAGGGACATTGGCAATATTTCTGAGGCTCAAGCAACATTGTGAAACTGCTAGTTCCGTGTTCAGCTGGATGACAGGCAGCACTGCTTTTACTCAGGCGGTTATATCTCCTTTCTGCTGTGAAAAACAACTCTCTGGGCCTCTGCCAGTGAGTTGAAAAGGTAATTTAACCGCTCAAAGACATTCACTACTGAGGAGCCTCAATAGCAAACAGCCAAACTCTACAAAAGCTAACTGTTTAGTGACTTTGTGTGTGTGTGTGTGTGTGTGTGTGTGTGTGTGTTGCTCTTAAAGGTCCACTCTGCTGATGGAGTTACCAAGTCGCAAGAATTATGTTATTGTAACTGTTCTGTTTGGGTGGTATAAATGCACGTGCAAATGAGCAAAACTTAAGATGAACATATTGGCCAGAGACACAGTACGAGTTTATTTTATTTTTACGAACGTTGTCATTTACACCAGCCCAGCAGGCAGCAAAGCTGCCCGCCCGCGGTTCGACAAACACAACGAAGAAGAAGGGTCAGCGGTCGAGGTGAAAGCGATTTCGTGGAAAATACTTGAACACGGGAGCGATCTGGCAGCTCACCGAGGTAAATAAATTAGCCCGTCGCACCACGACCGCGCGAGGCAGCGAACCCACGAGCAGAGCCGCGCCGTTGGCGACGCATGTCAGCAGAGTTTGCAGTGAAGAACATCAACTGCCCCGTCGAACGCAGCAGCAGTTTCACATGCCACCAGCCTGAGGAGGACTTACCAGGTGCCACCAGCAACGCAGCCGACCGAAAGAAACACAGTTACGAATGGCTACCGGTGGCGCGCGCCGACGCATTGTGCTCGCGTGTCCCCGCCTCCAGCTGGCGATGGTCAGCACCGCTTCCTGCGCGGCAAAGAAACCCACCACAGCTCATTTCCGTTATTTTTCATGATGACTATTGCTTGATAGAGTTGTACCATTGATTCAAAATCATGATATGAACTAATTGCATAACATAGAACAGCAGCAATTGTCTGCCGCCCGACAATAATTCCCTGTTAATTATTTAATTTAATAATCCGCGATCGCGTCATCATCAGTTGGCCCTGTCGATTTGCTACTCATTTACCTCTCCGCCGCCCTCTCAGGCAGATTCATGCAGAAAGACACAACGACAACATGGTTTCGAGTGAGCTTCAACGCACCGCGCCCCACGCCCACCGCCCGTATTTCATTCATCTCATCATGAGCCACGTCAGTCCGGGCCCTGACAGAACGATTATCCCCATGCCTGCCCTTCACTCAGTTGCAGTTATGAGACAGCATAGCTGACCTGTACCATCACCATCTGCATTGCCTGTATTTCAGCCACATGTTTCCTCAGTCAGAGCCAGGTCGATTCACCAACACTGACCACGAAACCGTTACACGCCCCGAGTTTTTCCAGTGTTATCTCGACATAGCTTCAGGCGAACCAGCAACATAACAGTCGACAGTGCGGATGTCTTCCTTGAAGCAGTTGTAGGAAACGAGCCATCAGCAGATGGCACCGTCACTGGGATCGCCAGGAACCCCGCCAGCAACCATCCCCAGCCGCACAACCAGTTAGCACCAGCACATCCGCGCCCTCGAGATATCCACCTGTTACGGCAGCAAACCCCTTATTTACAGAGCTGTTCACGACGCAGCAGTGTCACGGTGGTCAGGACGGTCGCAGCCTCACCAGCGCGATCTTCACGCCGGATACCATTTGCTCATCTGTATTCAGCGAATCATTCATTGTCATTCTCTACAGTGACAAAGATCAGGCTTCGACATTCATTTGCCCGTGATGACGTTGAGTCAGCGCCAGCCAAATACTTATGGCGATTGTACTAGGCAGGATATCGACAAAACAGCGCTGACTTCAGTTCGAATTGCAGATGCGTTACATGCACTTTGTCGCCGAGTTACATGAGATCAAAGATGCAATCAGTACTAATGCCGAAATGGTCCACACATTGCAGCAGCCTGAAGACCAACGAAAGCGATTTGCCGGTTTTGTCGAAGGTATTTTTGTTTCGTTTGAAATGAGACCATCCGGTGGAACATACTTCATCAAACCAGCCGCACTGTTCGAGCCGCATTGCCGTTCACCACGTAAACTGACCGCCGTCAGAAATGCCAAACCACGGCCGGGGATTAATCACGTGAGTGGGTGTTAGCTCCACCGGTAACAGTTGCAACAGTCGCCGATCGTGCGTGCATGTGCGCAGACAGCCCGCTGCCGCGCACACTGCCGGGCAGCGACCGTGACCCGCCGCGTCAGCGACGTCAGGCTCAACCAGCGGCCACCTCTCGCAACACACCGTTATCATCTCCACATATTTCGGTGCAGACGCTGTTGAAGAAAGCATGACGTATGAGATATTGTTTGAAAGCGGATTTTCGGTCGCACTTTCCTTCGCCGCGCCAATTATTCAGCAGCATCAATATTAAAGTCACGATGCGCAACGAACATGGCACCCAGGTAGCTCACGCTGAGGCGGCAGTGACAAACAGGCCCCGCCCCAGATTCAGTCAGTGAGACGGCTGCAGACAGCGTTTCACAAACACTAAATAGGAAGGTCACCAGCTCAGAAATGAGACTTGAACACACCAGCACAGTTGCTTAAACAAATTACAGGTTTCACCTCACCAAGACACTTGATTTTGGTTTTTCATTTAATCTATGCCATGTTTTCGGGATTTATTTGGAGTTTTGAGATGCAACTGGATTAGAGACCATAGATACTGACAAATTAAATGAAAACCAAACCAAGTGTCTTAGTGAGGTGTTGGGCCACTGTGAGCGACAAGAACAGCTTTAATCTGTCATGATTCAAGTCTCTGGAACTCTGCTGGAGTGGATGGAGCACCAAATTGTTTGTAAATACCCTAATTTGGTGTTTTGGTGATGGTGGTAGAGAGCGCTGGTTCAACACACCAGCCTAAACTCTCCCATAGGTATGTTCAACTGAGTTGAGATCTAAACTGCGGAAGCCAGAGAATATGATTTACATCACTTTCATACTCATCAAATCAGTCAGTGACCACTCGTACCCTGTGGATGGAGGCATTGTCATTCTGTTTTCCCACTCATTTTTCAGTTTCTCCCCTTAATTTGTCACCCATCTGTACATCTCATGGCAAAAGTATTGTCTACTGGATCATTTAGTACAGCAGAGGAAAGTCTGATAAAGTCCAAAAGCTTTCAAACCAATATCCCTCACATACGTCAGCAAACTAACCAAGCGGGGGATCTCACTTTTGAGAATGTAATAGTTCAAGATGGTGTGTTGGTGATAGCAGTGGTGTGAGCATACCCCTCTACCGAAGGTGATAGCCGTTGGGTTGGAGCTGACGTCGCTGAGCACAGCAGAAAGCTCCCGGGCCTCCACCAGCTGATCACCGCTCTGCGGCAGATGTACCGCAACCAGCTGGAACAACTCTGCACACACATACACTCACAGTCAAACATCAGCCCAGTGCACCTTTCTACTCCCAGTGACCTCACCCAGTTTTCTACTGTCCCAGAGACTGATTTGGCATTTTCTGTATCTGACGACTCCTAGTGGTAGTGTGAAAAAAGACTACGTAGTAGACAGCAATACATGCAGATACCCCAGTGCACCCCCTGCTCTGACCTGAAGACATTAGAGTGTTTCCACCAGGATGGTCTCATTTTTCAAACAAACAAAAATACCTTCATTTAAAAATAAAACCAACAAATCCCTGCTTTTCATTTGAATAACAGGCTGCTGCAAGTGGTGGTATGAAGACCATTTCAGCATTAGTACTGATTACTCTCATCTTTTGGTCTCATGTAACTCAGCGAGTAAGTGCATGACACTTAATGCTAAAGTTCTTGGTTCAGACTGAAGTCAGCAACATTAAAATTGTCCACCAAAATTTTCATCTGTCAAAGCCCATAGGGAGTCTGACGGATGCTGAAACGGCAAACTCAAGCAATCATCACAATTAGAATGGATGTCAAACCTACCAGATCTTTTGTCACTTAGCATAGGGGTAACAATAAAGATGATTCCTTCGTGGTCTGGGGATGCATAGATGGAGTAAATTGGGTATCCGATGACATAAGTCTGAAAGAGATCACACAGCTGTCACAAATGGCTTCCAAACATCAGAGAAAAACACGACATAGGTGATCCCTGACCACCGTGACACCGCACATAAAGTCACATGTGGACAGCTCTGTAAATAAAGGGGGACATATACATGTACACTGAGAGTAAGATTATCTCAGAGACAAAGTGGGCAGGATGTGCATGTGGTTGCTAGACTGGGATGAGCCACAGTGAAAGCAAAAACAATACAAGAATCAAGCTGTACCTTAATAAGGATGCCATCTGTGAAGTCCCAGAGTCTGACAGTGCCATCTGCTGAGCAAGAGTAGACCTGCAACAAAACAGGAAGACATCCGCACTAATGTGTGGCTGATGTAGAACATAGTTTCATACAAAACATGTCAGGGATAACACTGGAAGAAATACATTTTAAATATTTTTCAAGGTTTATTCAAATTCGATATTTGAGTGAATCATTAGTTTATCCCAAACCCCAGTGTTGCTTAATGAAAACAGCCCACAGTAAAGTCTGCCCTGGCTCTGACTGAGATTTACTGAGAAGCATAGCCATGGCAAAAAAAAATACAGGAAACAAAAAAAAAAACCAATATCAATACGGGTAAGGTGACGTGGAGTGCACAGGAATTCAAGCTGCTACCTGTCTCTCATAACTACTACTACATACTAACTAAATAGAAGGTAAATATAAGGATATAATCATTCTTCTAATCAGGTTTGAATTTGAGAAAATATCCTCATGTGACAATGGAAATCATGACAAAGTTAGATAAAAAAATGTGTATGTTAAGAATAATTAGAAGCAAACAAAATAAAGTTTGTGTCAATAACCTCATTAAATCACTCCAAATGCATAGTACATGTTCATGTCTTTCACCATAGATGGATCTACACACTTCACAAGGGGTATAAAGAGGAGTAAATTAATTACTTAGATGATCAACAGAATAACTGTTGATTATTATGATCACTTAGTTATTAGAATTAGCAAATAATTAATAAGTTATTTGTCAGGCAAAGCAGCTGAACAATTTGCTGCTATTCTGTGTTATATAGGGGTGGATTTCATATCCTTGAGTTTTGGGCTATCAATGAGACGAAGCAAACTCTATCAAACAATAAATCATCATAGAAAATAACAGAGAAATGAATATGGTGTTAGGTTTCTTTTGTCCGCTTAGGAAATCAGTGCTTGTTTAGAAACCATCACTTAACTGGAGAGGAGCTGGAGACCACACGGGCTGTTACACAATAAATCAGCATACAGTATGCATTCATGGCTGTGAGCAGTCTTTCAGTTGAGCACTTTTGTGGTTGTAACTGAGTAGCTTGCAACACAAGTAAAAAGAAGTCCTCCTCAAGGCGAGTGAGCAGAACTTCTATTTGAGTATGGTAGAGCTGTACTATTTCCACCGCCGTTAACAAACTGGTTAGTGAGGTGAATGTACCTGCAAGTGGTTGGAGGGCTTGAGCAGCACACCTGTCACCAGGTCGGTGTGTCCCCGCAGGTCGTGGATACACTCCTCTGTGGAGGTGCTGAACACCTTCACACACTCCCCCGAAGCGCACAGAAGGAAACTGCAACAACATAAACCTCAAACTTTCACATGGTAACTTAACAGTTTATGCACAAAATACAGTCATGTTTTTGTTAGTAAGTCATGTATATTTAATTCCCGCTACAGAAGATTGACAATGTTACAAAAATGAGACAAGCTGGTGATATTTTCTGCTGAATAAATAAGTCTTAGCAAGCAGCTTGTATTGCTAACAGCGAGCAGCGGCTTTAGCTCTCAGGCTCACAGAAACGTTTAAAGCCGCGAGAATCTCTTCCAACCAATAATAAATGTTATCGGATTAAAAACGCACACTAACCTTGAATCATTGGTTATGACAGGCTCCCTGAAGTTTATTTTACTGCCACCTCGGTGAACCACGCGGATATCCCCGTGTTCAACCATGTTTTTACTGAAGTCAACTTTCACCTCTGACCGCTGACCCTTCTTCTTCGTTGTGTTTATTGACCGCTTGGAGAGACACATTAAAGACGCTTTACTGCCACCTGCTGGGCTGGAGTGTAAGGTGTGGCGTTATTGCAAAAATAAAATAAGCTCATTATATTATCTCTGGTAAACATGTTCATCTTAAGTTTTGCTCATTGCACGACACATTTATACCACAGAGGCGGAACAGAGTTTTAGCTAACATAATTCTTGAAAACAGGAACAGGACGACTTAGTGGCTCCATCAGCAAGGTGGATAACAAGGGCATTACATTAGGGGCATGTTGGGTTTCTTTTGTATTGCAGGGTCAGATGTGAGATGTGAGGTGGATGAAACAATGTGAAGAAAGGGAATTAATATCATAAAAAAAAATCCACAATAGTCAATCATATCAAGACATGAATCTTTACTACACTGTGTGAGGCCATTAAAGCTTTTGTTTTCATACTTTCTATGACTTTACTGTTGTTGTAAGGTAAATTCCTTAGATTAAGATGAACATGTTTTAAAATGAAGAACAAGCAAGTGTGTGTGTGTGTGTGTGTGTGTGTTGAACTGGACCAAAGCATTAAAACTATTAACTAAAACTATTTTAATTGTGAAAAAATACCACCAGCTTCACACTACCTCCGCCAAATGAAGTTTGTCATTGTAGAAGTTTGGTGTTATACCCCATTTCCTGTTTCTAAGAACGATGTCATCTTGTGAACTTTCATTTACTGGTCAAATGTGTACTTTACATTGAAGCGCACTTTTCTATCTGCACACCACATGAAATAACAAAACACTGTTTCACTGGATTTATCAATTAATTTCTGCAAGTGCCAATTTCTAATAAAATATGTACATTATATTATTATATCAACCTCAAGAATTGACTGATTGGTCTTCGTCATATGATAGTTTTAATAGGCTATAACAACTTTATCCAAAATCACATGTTCAGTAATTGGCAGCCACAGGGTCAGTTCACCCATCACCTCTGTTTTCCATTAGTTAACCTTTATAGTTATAAATCTGTCAACAGTCTTTGTTAGTCATGTGAATGTGAGGTTTCATGTGCCACTTTTGACGACAAAATCTTTATCACTTAGTCACAAGAAAAATATCTCTTTCATACAATTTATTATATAGGTTTTGTGATTATGAAAAAGGCCATAATTTGAGTATATGACAACACATCATTTTATTTCTTTGATGAATGCAATGCCTTGTTCAATTTTTCATTTTTTATCAGGTTCTGTCAGCTAATAATTGTTGGATGAACAGCTGTAGTGCAGTTTGGATCTTTCTTACAAATTGCAGTTTTATCCTCCTTAACTCTGTCTTTGAATCTCCTTTTTGTTCCTCCCACATTGTAGGCCACATTATTGGTTTGTTTGCCCATATTCTTGAGGAATGAATACTGCCTAGGTTCTTTTTTTTTCCTCCATGGTTTTGTTTTTTGTGTTTTTACCTGCCTCACTTAAAAAAAGACCCGTGACATCAGTCGGAGCCAGGCAGCGCTTCCTTCCTCCTTTGTTAACTAGTTTTTTGTTCAGATGACCCAGTTTTCTTCCTTAAACAGTGTTAATGTTAACACAAATGAATATTTACAGATTTCTAACACTGTTGTTTAGACAATTACAATTTTTAAGTTGTTGAAAGGAGTCAAATTAATTCAGCAGCTGTTTAGTTTTACTGTCAGGGGTTAGACTTCATATTTTTCAGTTACAAGTCAAATTCCTCATGAACCACAGTAATTAATCGTTAAGGCTTTTACAGTCCTGGCAGTCACATAATAGTCAGGAACTGGTTGTGATTTCATTTCGAAATAATTCATTACAAACTGGCACCACTGCCCCCTGTGAGAACATGTTTTGCGCCAGATGTACTTATTACCGGTAGATCTACTCTCATCTCACATGCAGATCAAAGGTGTGTGTGTGTGTGTGTGAGAGAGAGAGAGAGAGAGAGAGAGAGAGAGAGAGAGAGAGAGAGAGAGAGAGAGACTGAATGGGCAGGCTTCTTGAATACCTGTGAGTGAGCACAGCCCCTGAGCGTAAATGAGGTCGCTTCCTGAACTGAGGTTCGTTAAAAAAAAAAAAAAAAAAAAAAAAAAACGAAAGTCAAAGAGGGAAACAAGTGCACATGGTAAATGTGACTGACGGAGAGCAGCACAGAGACGTCTCAGGTAACAAATACGAGGGGGGGAAATAGTATTCAACTGCTAAACTAATTATTACAATAGATAAATATGAAATGTAACCAATGATTGAGCAGAAATAAGTCTTTTTTTCACTGTTAGACTCTGGTGATAACGGGCTGTTGGTGTGTTTTGTGCTGTCTGCGCGCACAGCAGCATGAGCCAGTGGAAGCAGATTCAGCAGCTGGAGATCAGACTCCTCGAACATGTGGACTATCTGTATGATGATAATTTCCCCATGGACATCCGACAGGGTCTGGCCAGCTGGATCGAGTCTCAGGACTGGTGAGTCCCCCTTGTCTCTCTGTCTTTGTGTGCTTAAATGGAACAGAGGAGCATGAAAAAAATCTAAAACAACCTCTTTGTTTCTTTTCTCTTCTTGTCACACAAAAAGCCAATGATCACTTTTTTTCAGTTTAAAACATCACTTATCTCAAATTACAGTGGAAAAATGTTCCAGAGCATTAAGGTGGAGCCAGATATTTCAGAGGCAGATATCTCAAAGATGGACAAAAAAGAATTATAAAAAAAATTAAAAAATTAACTAGAGCTGCTAGGTACTGGGCTGAAGTGAAGGTATTCTTACAGATTAGGTGAAGTGATCCTTTAAATTCCATTTCAGTGTGGGGCTGCTGTACAGATGCCTAACTCTGGCACAGCAGGAGGGGAGTCTGGGTAGATGCTGCAGACACACGTAGTAGTAAAGTAAGTCGCCAAAAGTAACACTTGGAGAACAAAAGCACACAGGTTACCATTCACTTTTATTTAGACATTAGTCACTGGATTAACATCAGGCTTTCATCCACACGAGTTGATATTTTTATGTTATCAATGAATCAGATGGCGCTGTATAATGTAAAAGGGGGCTACCTGTAGAGACAAACCCACAGAGAATTATCACCCAGCACTGGAGTTCCCCATACAGAGTATTTTAGCGTCTTTCAGCCCATCATTTTGGTTGTACAGCCCACAGCTTTACTGTCACTGACTTTGATTCGTGTGAGTGTTGGTGATAACAGCCAGAATGTGTGAGTGTTTAGCAGCTAAAGAGCCAGATACTTCCCTCAGATCAAATCATGAGACTGAGTAATGGCCTGCCAGATGGACAGAAACAAGAGTCCAAATGAATTAGAATGTTTCTCTGTGTATGCTGAATGTGTTTGCTAACACCCATAACAACTTTATATGTGATAGTATATCAAATATTGTTTTTTTGTTGTTGTTGTTTTTTTCCTTTACTGTTAATTTCATGTGCATATTTGTTAGCAGCCACCTATGCAAGGACACACATTTGCAGGTTTGTAGATGCCATTACTCCAAATAAGCTAGCATGCTCTCTGATAGGAGGACCCTGTACTCGGCACTTCCCTCTTTCACGCTCCTTTGCTCTGTTTCCCTAAAAATATTAGAGAGCAACCAAAAGGGAAGCTAAGTATGAGTGTTAGGTTGACTATTAATATCTCTCATGACCTCTGGGTAATGAAGTTTTTCTACAGTTGCCTTAAGCAGCCATTAGGGGTTGCTAGTATGTGTATTTGTACTTTTATTCTTCCTCTATCTTCCTCTTTTCTATCTTCCTCTGCCATCGTCTTCTTCATTGGTTTTTACTTGGAATCACTCATCGCATCCACTGTGTGTTTTCCAGGGACACAGCAGCTAACGACGAGTCAATGGCAGCGGTGCTGTTCACCAACCTGCTGTCCCAGTTGGAGAGGGTGCGCTCACAGGAGCAGAACTTCTTACAAAGGCACAACATGAAAATAATACAGCAACAGCTTCAGGTGAGTTGCCCCTCCTTCATTCCTTCATGTCCTTGCTATGTTGACTTTGGCACTCGCTACATTTTCAATGAGGACTTTTCTGCTGTTTTGCAGCACTTACCAAAACTTAAACCACCAAAAGCGTGAGTGACAAAGAGTGACAAAAAATAGGAAAAAAATATGACTTGTTTGTTTTTTTTGTCTGACATGCTCATACTCAATAAATGACACAAACAACTTTCACTACAATGTGGGCTGTATGAGAGAGCAAAGAGTAAACAAAAGGAAGTGCGAAAGCAGTGGCAAAGAGAGAATGATGTGACTGCACAATGGATCATTTTACTTACATGTTTTGGATGACACATGTTAGTGCATAGCCAGTAGAAAGGAAGAACCTCGATCATGAAACAACTAGTGAGAGTTTGGTGAAGCTGAAATCATGTATTTAGGGGAATAGGATTCAAATGTTCCTTAAAAAATTGCTGTAGAAGGTTTGAGGTTACAAAATTGGAGGCAGAAAGAAAGTGTGGTATATTGGATAGTGATGATGTGAAGATGATGAAGAGATCTCCGCTGACACTGTCTTGTTTGTATGAAGACGTTTATTACAAAGAAGTCCAGCATCAAACCAAGCACCGCGGCAGCCTGTGAGAGGATCCGAGCCAATATGGATCTCTCTCTAACAGCTCTGAACATCAGTATATATATGTTGTTTTCATGATCTATAGGAAACATCTGGACCTTACTCAATGAACTCACATCTCCAAGAAACAGAAAGGAAGGAAGGGAAGGAGGCCCCTCTCCCTAACACGTACAGATTTACGTTCACGGCTATTAACCTAAACATGAACCCCCAACAATAGAAAAACATACGTGGAGCTTCAGACATTCCAAGAAAATAAAAACCATATATGGAACTTCAGACACTACAAAAGATTTTGTGCTTGATAGAGGAAGAGAAATTTGACCATACACTGACCATGCTATCATTATTTGCAACAGTCAATTAAAGCCCTTTCTAGTAAGAAGTTGTTTTGTGGTCTATGGTGGCCATATACTGGAGGTGACAGGGAAGTAAAATGAAAAAGTATTGACTGTTCTTTCAGTTTGGGAGTCCGTTTGAATGTGTGACTTGGTTCTACTTTTGTGTTGTTTTCTCTGTTACCTGAGAGAGGCAGCTATTGTTTTCACTTCTGAGTGACTCAAATGTCAAATGAAGTGAGTAAGGCCAAGTACTTACTTTACCTTTTACACAAAAGTCTATTCTTTCATAAATTGCGCATTTATTGCATGAAAATTCTTGCAAGAAGTGTAATGATAATGTAGAGGCAGGAGATCACTTATTTTTTGCTTGTTTGCTGGCTACAATTCTAAAGTATTTTTTTTTTGCATTTGAGCACACCTTTGCTCAGTTTTGAGGCGGTTAACTAAACAACAGACCATACTAATGTGTTAAGGGAGGGGTCTTCCCTTGTTTTCTTTTTTAATGTTATTATTTAGCTCATGAGAGCGTAGAGGCTGCTCCTAGAGCTGTAACAGGATGTTTGGTTGAAGTCAGCGCTCGTTCACGTCACAAGCCTCAGCGCACATTTTATTCTGGAAAAGACATATACCTTTGCAGAACAAACCCCCACGAGGCTCATACCGCTGTTTCCTGTGTGTCGGAACGTGTGTGCATGTGTCAAAGTCAACACTTTGCAGAGGAAGTAGTTACTCCTGAGCGGCAGTCAAGAGTGTTTGCAGCTTGTTGTTGTTGTCGTGCGTGGGAGTCGTTTCTGCCGTCCATTTGTACAGAAACAAGAGAGATTTAAAGCAGAGCCATGTTTGAATCTCTCTTCCATTTGTTTGTCTCACCACCCAGATTCAAGCATTCAGTCATTCTTGGGAAACCCCCCCCCTGCTGCTCACATTTTTATTTGACCTTTATTGGTCTTCATCAGAAATTCAGGAAAATACCAAGAAATCTCTGAGGTGTGTATTCCGTTAACACCACCGCAGTGAGAGATGAGCACCAAAGATGTTTCCAGAATATGTTTTTTGCTGAAAAGTTACGGGTCAACTAAAAAGAGAAGTGGGCTTGTGACTAGCAGCCTTACAAACAATAAACCAAACAAATCTTTTACTTGCCAGTGCAGAATGATGTGCTTGTTACTGTAATGAAAATGAATGTGTAGGTGTGTGTTGATGCGTCCTCGATCATTCTGCATCATTCTGGCAACGATGCTGATGCATGACAGTTTAGTCACGGCTGGAGGCGAGACAAAAAGTTTCCTCTTCCCACAGCAGGAGTTTTTTGCACTTTTCTAAGTGTGTTTCTTTTGAATGGGCTGATGATGGGCAAAGTAATGCCGCACTCTTCATGTAAATATCATGCTAAACATGAGAACCATGTGGTCGTGCAGAAGTAGCCACAGAGGCAGGAGTGTGGCCGATGGAAAGTTTGTGGCTTCTCCGTATTTAGATGCACTGTAAGAATATAAAACATTGATTTTCTTCATAAAACAAACCCTGTGCTGTGAGCATATTCTGAGCTGCCATTGCCACATTTACCTTTGTACTGAAAGAACAGTGTCCTCTTGATGCATGAAACAGGACTGATTTTACACATTAAGGTCAGTGATGCTATCAGGCTTATCATAGTGGGTTGGCCTAGTGAAAAGATGCCATTGGTTGCATCATGGGAAATGAAGAGTCAAGTGTGTTTTGTAGTTTTATGTCTTGGAGTTTTGGAGTCTTATGTGAGTCCCCCAGCTCTGTGGAAGTGTGTTAATAAATGTCAAACATTCTACTACATTAACTAAATGTGGTCTGAAAACAGTGAGCCTCAAACATTATCACTCTATACATGTTATTTTCAAATAATCTTTCATATTTTATTGGCTCTTAGGCTGATAATTGGCTATAATCATTAACAACTGTAATTTATATATATAATATATATATATTATATATATAATTTATTGTATATATAATAGTACCTAAACCCAAAATATCAAAGTCCATATGAATACATTTTTATCTCCTGTGTTACAATATAATGTAATTCACCCCTGGAATGAGCACTATAGCTTTAAAAATCAATCCTCAATCAATTGAAGTAGCCACGAATCATTTGCGTATTGTTTTGTTTATGTAACCTGATCTATTATAAATGAGGATCACACCCTTTAAATGTTTTCCAAGATTCAAATAAACGTTATGGTTACAGGCTATAATGCCTTTGGAAAAAAAAGCGGTTATGCTCCAAGTATCTGTACACACCTCTGACAACCTGCCTCCTATTTGCACTTTCATTATGACTGGATAATGGTCCTTTTATATCTTGCCAGAGTCAAGTTGAACCTCATTCCTTTATTGATTCAATTCAGTGAAGCATTTCCAGTAAAAAGTCTCTGAGAAGACCCATGATGTCAGTTCTCTGTGAAAACAAATTTCACATTTCTCATCAGGGTCTTGCAAACCTTTATAAGAAAGTGTTTTTTAATTCCTTCATTAATTTATTATTGTGCACGTGTGTTTTTGGCCCCACAGGTGAAATACTCTACCAACCCTGCTGTCATGGCCAGAGTTATCTCCACCTGCCTCAGGGAAGAGCGTCGTATCCTCTCCAGCGCTTGCATGCAGGAACAGGTTTGTCACACCGTCTCCCTCAGTGGGAAAGTCCCTCTAGTTCCTTAATAGCAACTGCTGCTGGTAAATCAGTGCTGCTACCAGGAAGACCGTGTGGTATTATTTACACCCCCACATTCCCAGTCACTTCACTGTATTCCCAAGAAATAGTGTGGAGTGTCAAAATATTTTGATCCTTGACACTTACGGTAATTGTTTAAGCGTGCAGTAACCATGAACAACTTTTTTTTTTTTTTTTAATTGTGGCACTGTTCCAGAGAGGCTGCTGCGAATACACTATAAAACAGAACCAACAATAACTGACAATAAATAAAGAGTAATTTTAGTTACAAAACCAGAACTTTTATAGTGTCTAAAAGACATGTCTTCAGTGTTTGTTAATAAGTACTAAAGGTTTTACAGCTACGGAAGATTTGTTTCCCCTTTAATTCTTTTTTTCTTTTACCGTCTATATTCAAGATTTTTTATTAACAATATATCACATGACCACTTATATATGAAAAGAGTTATTTGTAGTAGAAATTTGGCACAAACATTCATTGTCCTCAGAGGATTAATTCTAATAAATGGTGATTGTCTGACTTTTAATCTAGCACCATCAACAGGTCAAATTTTCAATTTGTCCAATACTTTGGTTTGTGATCAAAATATGCCTTTAAAAGTAACTACATTCCCATCTACCTCAGCTGTACTTTGTGTTTGCTGCTAATTAGCAAATGTTAGCATTCTAATATGTTAAACTAAGATGATAAACATCATGAACATTACCTGCCAAGCATCAGCAGGTTATCATTATCTAACAATGTTGTGTTTCGGTATTATTTTTAACTATTCTCTTGAAGCACCTTGTCATGTCAGTAAATGTGTTCTGCCAGTAGATTGAGAAATTAAGAATTTCTCACGCGTAAATTACGAAATTAAGAAGTTTTGTCAGCATACCGTAATAAAGCACTGGAAAAAAGGTTTACAGGTTTACATAATGTTTGATGTATATGTTTCAAAAACACAATTAGTAAATTAATAGAGAATAAAAAGATGACTAGAGAGAACATTTCTCATCAGGGTCCACTGGAGAAATCATTGCAGAATTCTGTGGCCTTTGAGAGGCAGAAGAACATGGACAACAGAGTCGGTATCATCAGGGGCAGCGTGCAGGTAACTGAAACACTCAGTCATTTCAGGGAATAGCAAAACAAAGATATTACAACATTTCTTCTTATTAAATGAATTTTAAAAAACTGTCTGACTGCTTATGTCTAGTTGATGGACCAGGCTGTGAAATACATTGAGGACATGCAGGACGACTTTGATTTTCGTTACAAGACCCTACAGTCTCGTGGTGAGTCCTGTTATAAGATGTACAAACAAAAAAGCCCCTCATTACCTCTTTTAGAGGTGTTATTTCTAGTGTGTAAAAAGCTGCACTGCCTCCAACACTCAACAGTGTGCTCAAAACTATGTATTTGTGGTTGTGTGTTTGGTTGTCAGAATCAGCAGATAGGAACTCTGACATGATGAAACAGGAAGTAACAAGACTACAGGAAATGCTTAACAGGCTCGACTTTAAAAGGAAGGTATGCATTTGTATCATCATGCAAAATTCAAACATATAAGGGACAAAGGAATCTCACAAAATGTCTCCAAATATAAAAATGCATGTGGGCAAAGATGCCCACAGCTCTCGAATGTACAAATGAAGACTCATCGTGTTGTATAATTTACATTTCACAAACCATCACAACTGTTCCTCATACGTCTGTTAGGAGATCCTGTCAAAGATGGATGTTGTGATTAAGGAGATTGATGACCTGATGACTTCTCAGCTCAACCCTGAGCTGCAGGACTGGAAGCGCAGGCAGCAGATTGCTGCCATCGGCGGTCCACTGCTCACTGGCCTGGACCAGCTGCAGAGTTGGTAATGAGCACAGTAATCTCAGATTAAACTTCATATGTAACTAACATACCCTCAAAGTTTTGCTCTAACTGTAAAGTCAGGCTACCCACAATACACAAGCAGTAGAGGCTCAGATATCTCAACTTTTACTCTCTAGTATGATTTGAGCTCCAGAAACGATGGATCCTTCATTTCCCATGATGCAACCACTTATTACTCACTGTCAGATAAATGCCTTCAGCCTCCTCACCTTCAGTTTGTTATGTGGGCTCTCTGTTATAAATCTGTAATTGCCAAGCCAAGATAGCACTAATGACGTCATCAGGGTTATTTCTATCTCAGCTCCTCCACACAGGAAACATTGCACTATTTTTACAGGTTGAGAAGAACTCCTCATAATGATTATACTGTCAAATCAGTGGATTTCCTTTTAATTTTTGATCAGCGACAACAGGTTCAGAACTGGACCTATAATCAACAAAGTGTGTAGGTTGGGTTAGGGTAGCTGCTTTTATCAAACCATTATTCCACAAATAATATGAACAAGGGCTCAGGATTGCACCTAGATCTGAATAAACTGGCTCATACCATACTAGAGTAGTTCTACTCTTTCTGTACATGCTGGCCCTCTGCAATTTTCTTTTCTCACCTTCAAAATGGTGACATTTCGTAGTTCTCTTCTTTTAGTAGGTCCAGCGGTTTTGTCCTCATTCTGATAAAATGGTTTCTTGTGTGTAACAGCACAGCAATAAATTACTGAAGTGGTCACTGCTTATCTGTTCTTAGCTAGTGGTGTGGCATTAGTGATAGCAATGCTGGTTAGTTCGCCTCTTTGGTCCAGGTTGAAATATCTCAACAACTAATTTGTACCGACATTTGTGATCCCCAGAAGATAAACACTACTGATCTTCTAACTTTTACAGTGCTGCTGTTTTTTGGCTGTAAATTAAATCATCAGGTTCAAATTCGTACATTCTCATCAGCCTTAGCAGCACTATTTTAGTGCTGATTAACAAACATTTGCATTCTAACACAATACACTAAAGTAAAGTTAATATATGCCTATAAATATTACACATGCTAATTATCAGCATTATCATCTGTGAGTATGTTAGCATGCTGACATCAGCTTTTAGCTCAGAGCACTGCTACAAAGCCGCATGGATCTGCTAGCACGCTGTGACTCTTTAACCACAGCCAGTATAATCCAAATACATCAACCTCACAAATGACCCCAACAAGTTTTTGGCTTGAAAGCTGGGTCAAACTCTGCTCTGATTTTGTTATGTACAGTTTTTTTCAATATGTATTCTGAGAGTGGGTCATGTATGGCACAACTTCACCTACTTTTGAAGTGTATGGAGAAGCGAAAAGCTAAAAACTCCAGTAGTGTAAAGTACAACTTCATTGTAAGACCAACCAGTTTCAACTTCCATATGAATTCTCACCCACACTGGCTAGGCCCAGATCAGTCTAACATGGTATATGTCACGTATTCGCATAAAATCTCTCTATCATCCTCTTCATCCTCCTCTCACCTGTCCCCTTGCAGGTTTACTCTGACAGCACAAAGTCTCTTCCAGATCAAGCGTCAGCTGGACAAACTGGGGGAGCTGGTTGTGAAGGTCACCTATGAGAGTGACCCGATCCCGCTGCAAAAACCTCAGATGGAGGAGCGAGTTAAATACCTTATCTATCACCTCATCAAGAGGTACACTGAGCACCACACAAAGCAAACAGGCAATGAAACACAACTGATAGTACGTGCATGTACTTACTTTTTCAGTAATTAGGTGGTTTGAGCACGCAATACTCTGTCCAGCAACTTTATTTAGCATTTTTGTGGAGTGTTTCCAGTTTAACATGTTTCTATTTCCAATAAGATAAACAGAAATCTAAATAACAACACCTGAGGGAAGTCAGCAACTCCTTACAGTTTGTCTGTGACTAACCATGATGGCTTTCTGGAAGGAAGTCTTCTGGTTTTACAGCTTGAAATTTGTGTAGCATCATCTATTTTTTTCATCTCTGTAAACACTCAGATTGAACATAGACGGCTGAGCACACCAACGTTTCTACACAAGTAACATGACTTCCTTCTTTACTTAGCATTGGCAACACATTACACAGTACAAAAAGGTGCTAAATTCAGGACACAACCGACTGTGGCTTGAATGCCCTCTCACATGCATGCGTGAAATGAACTTGATGAAAACTGTGTAAATCATATGAGGTGTGGTTTGTTCTCAGCTCATTTGTTGTGGAGAAGCAGCCATGCATGCCCACACATCCACAGAAGCCCCTCATCATCAAGACATGGCGTTCAATTCACCACCAAAGTCAGGTATCATTACGTAACCTAATATGCTTCCTTGATTTTTTTTTTTTCTGCTATATTTGTCCATATTATTCTTGTTTATACCTCTGTCTTTAGGTAAATACCATGTGACATTTTCTAATGTTTTCATTTTTATCTGTTTATTTATCATTGCTTGGGAGAGAAAAAAAAACTGTAATAATGTTGGTTGAGAACTCTTTTTTCTCTTTCTGATTTCTCCCAGACTCCTGGTTAAACTCCCAGAAGTGGATTATCAGCTGAAAGTGAAAACAACATTTGACAAGTGAGATTTTGTTTAATTTTCTATCTGCAATGTAAAAGTCATACCCTGCAGATGAATTTGTCTGCAGCACTAATCTTTTTATATTTGTGTGTTTGTGTCTCTAGGGACCTCCCCCCCGGCAGAGTGTGAGTACAGGACGTACTGCTGATGTTTAATTTTAGCACAGATAGAAGCAGTGTAGCATTAAGGAACCATAGCCAACAGTATACTACACCAGATTACAGACATGCTTTTACATATGTTGTCATACTGCAGCCAGTACTTCACCACATCAAGAAATTGGTTAATTCCAAACAGCTTAACAAGTCAACCATTATAAACTAAAATATATAAACTCCAGCTCTGGCAATTTAAAAGCATCCATATTTATTGAATGACAAATGTCTACATTTTGGTTTCTTAAAATATTTTACAGTAATTGAATATTTACATGGCTTCCCCCTCTCCTGCTTTACCTTCTTTTTCTCCTCAGAAGTCGTCAGTTTTTCATCCTGACCAACAACACTAAAGTTATGGATATTGAGGACTACTCCAATGGCTGCCTCTCGGTGGAGTTCAGACACCTGGTAAGACAACCTGTTCGCTGTCTGATTATATTCATTCTTATGTGTCATTAATTATTGAAAAAAAGCACATAACCAATTGTTCACTGCATGCCGAGAGAGAGGGAAAAGCAGTTTTCTCCCCAACTTTATGAAAAAGTCATTGTATTAGTTCTTTGAGCTCATACTTACGTTTTCTCAGTAGCTATCATGGAGTATCTGTAGACTAAACCCAGTTTCCACATATATTTGGATATAGTATAAAATATTCATCAGTTTGTCATTAGTGATTTGTTGATTTTCTTTATTAGTTTTTGTTTTTTGTCGATTTTAAGCCAACTGACATTGAGTTTGTATCTTGCAGCAGTTGAAAGAGAAGAAATATATCAATGGCACAAAAGGGAATGAGGTAAGAAATGCAGATGAGCTCACCACTGATGTACCAACAAAGCGCTCTCTTTAAGCTTATGCTGAATACCTATGCTACGTTCATCTTAATTGTATTTGTGGATTATTTTCATACATTTATAAAAATAAGTAAAAACAATGGTAATGGAACTATGTCATCACCATTACTGTGTGATTGCTGTACCCAATGTGCTTCATAATTTGAATGTCCATGATGCAGTGCTGAGTTTTGTGTGTGTGTGTTTTGCAGGGTCTGCTCTCTGTGACAGAGGAACTTCACTCTCTCAGTTTTGAGGCTTGCTTCACAGTGCAGGGCCTCACCATCGACCTGGAGGTTAGAAGTAGCGTAGAATTTGTTTGACGTTTGGCTGTCTTTTGTAGCGGCAGCAAATTGCTTATTGTGTATGTGAATTTTTTTCATCAGACGTGTTCTCTGCCACTGGTGGTCATTTCCAATGTGAGCCAGCTGCCTGGAGGCTGGGCTTCCGTCATGTGGTATAACCTTCTGACGGATGAGCCAAGGGTGAGCCAACACACTCAAACACAAAAAGTGTTTTTTTCTTTTAAAAAGTGGAAAGTGAGGGGGCGCCCTCATAGCCGAATGGTTAGGGCGCGTACCATGTAGGCCCTAGTGGTCTGAGCAGGCGGACCCCAGCTCGACTCCCGATCCGGCCGGACCCTTACTGCGTGTCATTCCTACACTCTCTCCCTGTTTCCTGTCTCTCTCTCACTGTACTATGAATAAAAGGCAAAAAGCCCAAAAAAATACTTAAAAAAAAAAAAGTGGAAAGTGCTGCAGAAGCCGTTGCCTGGCAGTTGCCAGTTTATTGCTCAGGCGCACCCAGCTAAAATAAAAGCAGGCTAATACGGCAGTTTTAGAGGGGTGTTGATTGAACTTTATGGTCACTTTTGATGCCGTAGTTAATGATACAGTTGAACAGTGCTGCATTATATTAAGAACTGTTTCCCAAAAAACACAGTTTTTTCTTCTTCCTATTCATTGCCAGAACTTGTCGTTCTTTGGAAACCCACCTCGGGCCAGCTGGAGCCAGCTCTCTGAGGTCCTTAGCTGGCAGTTCTCCACCTTTGCCGGTCGGGGCCTCAACAAGGAGCAGCTCACCATGTTGGGAGAAAAGCTTCTTGGTATGTTTACTCAATACGATGGCTGTAGATTTTGCAATAACTGTAAAAAGAAAAAATACATGTATGAGGTGGCATTAAGCTACCCCTTCTCCCAGAAAAATGACACTTGTTGCTCAGTACCCTCCTTAAAGGTACTTCAACAGGACCCATAGCTGCTGACTAGAACTGTCAAGCTACCTTGGGTATAGTCACTTGCTGTTATGTTTTATGGTATATACACTGTGTCTTTCTATAGGTCAGCATGCCTCCTGTAGTGACTATCAAGTGTCCTGGTCTAAGTTCTCTAAGGTAAGTGCTACATTACATTACCTCATTCAGTACCATGTGGTATCATGTGCCAAATAGTGGTTGATTAGACTGCATTTTCTGTGCCCCATGCTGTGTTGTTGATCCTGGGCATGTTCATATTTTTTCTACATTACATATAGAATGTGATGTGAACACCAAAAAAATGTAATTTGAATCTCTTTGCATGCATTGTACATTCTTCAAGGAGAATATTCCAGGAAAGCCCTTCAGTTTCTGGATGTGGCTCGACTCCATCCTGGAGCTCATCAAGAAACACTTGCTGCCAGTTTGGAATGAGAAGTAAGTATGTCTCACCTCATCTCGCCCTCCACACCCCCTCAACTGTCTCAGTAAATATACCATCCTCAGTGTTGTTTTGAATGTATTTGTTTTCACTTTTCTAAAGAGCATAAATGTAGGAAGTGTCCCACTAACTGCCAGTGTGAGAATCTCTAAAACTTAAAGGAACATTTTCTGGAAATCCTTCTATTTTTCTTATATCGAGAGACTTTTATTTACTCTCTTACTGACGGCTAGATGAGATGATTGATACCACTCTCATGTCAGTGAGTAACAGCCAGTAGCCCGTTATGTCTCAAAACTAGTGGCTTGTAACATAAAATGTAGCATACTAAACACTTAACAGTCATTTTCTGTCAGACTGCTCCATCTATGGGAAAAATATTGCAGCAGCATTTCAGACCCACAGAAGTAGCCATGTTGATGTAACCAAAGGCAGGCAGCAATAAATAATCAGAAACTAATATGCTCCAGTTTCAATTTTGCAAGTCTGGAAAAGGGAAAAAGCACATAAAACACATGCACACAAGCAGTTCTAATTCTTACAATTCTTACCCCTTTTTTTGTTCCCCAGCTACATCATGGGTTTTGTCAGTAAAGAGACAGAGCGCACTCTGCTGAAGGACAGAGAGCCGGGCACCTTCCTCTTACGCTTCAGTGAGAGCCACCTTGGAGGAATCACTTTTACCTGGGTGGAGCATAGCGACAATGGTGAGGTGTCTTTCAAATACACCATCTCTACCAATTGTGTCATTAAAATACTAAACTCACGATTTTGGATTTATTGTATTTTAATCACTTAAATAATCATCCTCTATGGGTAAGTAAGGTCATAGATAGGTCATCAGAAAGTAGTTTTACATACTTTTTTGTCAAAGGTCAGTTCCAGTTAAACATTCCAGGTGGGCTTTATTAAATCTGATGCTGTGCTTTGCTAATAGTGACTTTCCACAACAGGAGATGTGAAGTTCAACTCTGTGGAGCCCTACACTAAAAACCGGCTTAGTGCTCTCCCATTTGCCGACATCATACGAGACTACAAAGTGATCTCAGATGGGGTTGTCCCAGAGAACCCGCTCAAGTTCCTCTACCCCGACATCCCCAAAGACGAGGCCTTTGGTCGGCTTTACAATAGTCAACCCAGCAAAGGCAAGAGCGCCAAACCACTTCTTCATTTAATGTTTTTTCAGATCATGTTTTGAAATTATTCCATTATTTGTTGACCAGATTGGGGGCTGCATCATTAATCTCTTTTATATCTTTTTTTAAATTTTCAGTCCATCCATACATACCATCTACCCTGATCCCCATCTCAGAATTGCGGTGAGTTTATTACTGCTACATAAGGCCCTTACTCTGCTCACTTTGTATTAAAGTAAGTTTATCATAATTTTACCTTGATGTTTAATTTTTAAACCAAAGTTGGGGAATAAATGTAATAAATAATAAATGAATTTCCACCGATGAGAAGCAGTCCCTTCACTTGTAATATCTCCCTTTTCTTGTATCCCAGCCCTAATTCAAGCGCCACGCCACCTTCTTGCCAGTCTCCTGAGCCCCCAATGACTCCTGGGGAGTTTGACATGCTCAGTGAGCACCTATGCTTTGACATTGACACGGTAAGTTTGCACGCTTTATCATTTGGTGGACTATACCAGTTCTGTTTTTAAGGATAATGTTGGCAATATTCTTAGCAATATTATTCTTAAATAAATCCCATGAAAAGACCAGGGCATGTATTCACAAAGCATTTTGTCTTACCACTGAGAGTCACACTAAAAGTTTTCTTCTAAATTTTATTCACAAAGCTCCTGAGACCAACTTTTACTAAGGATAAGCGAGAACTCCTAAGTTATATAGGTATAAATAAAACTTTATTGCTATTGCTTTGATAACAGTTTTCATGGAGGAGCTTTCTTGCAATAACCACATGGATTGGCTGATGAGAAAGACTAGTCTGTGCTGGTAAAAAACGCATGTACAACATCATGCAGTAATAAATAGAAAACAGTAAGAAATAAACAAATACAGGCCTTTTCCAAAAAGCATCTGTATGATGACATCTGTGTAGACTTGGGAGAATTTTATTTTACAATATGTATACAATTAGCTCCCTTCTTACATTCAATTCACTCAGTGGGAAAAAAAAAACTAAACAAACAAAAAACCCTCACTAATAGGGAGCTTATTAGCCAACATTTATATTTACAAAATGATGCACCAGGGTCCCCACCCTTGCCCACCACATGAGCTGCAAGACCCCATGGACCCCCCCCATGAAATATAAGTGCCCGCAGTGAGTGAGTCCTCTCAACTACTTTTAACTTCTACCAGACTTAGGTGCTACTCTTAGCAGCAAGTGGCTTTGTGATTTACTTACCCATTATTTGTCAGGAATTTCTCCTAAACCAACAGTGTAGGTGCCACTTATAGCCTTAAGATGCTTTGTGATTACAGGCCCAGAACAAGCAATGGACTGATCCTACCAACAAATATTGTTTATATATCCAAAGCCTGGTATATATTATCCCTCTGTGCCATGTCCAAAAACTGTTAAAAACACATCAATGAGCAACACTGTTTTACCATGAACACACTCTTTAGTTTATTTTGACTCAGTCCCTTATACACTGTCTTGCTGCTGCAAATATTCATCAGTACACTCTAAATGTGTATTAATCCACAGCTGAAAATAGTCCCCAACAAAATGCACTATTTCCTTCTGTAGTAGTACTGAACAAAAACCATACTCCCAGCTGTTTTAGAGAATTACTTAAACCTTTTTTTAAAAAAAAATATTAAAGAATCCATTTTTAATCCAATGTAAAGCTTTAATAAGTTTTGGTCTTTTCATGGGCTATACTGACAATGAGAAATGTAGAATAACATCAGCCTTGTCCACAAACTCAACTGAAAACTCAGCTATTTTTGTTTTGTAGAGGACCTCTCCATATTATTTGCCACTGATATTCTCGTTTTACTTTACAGATGAGTTCTCCATATTCAGAGTAAAACAAGATGAAGTGTGCTGAAATGTTCTTTGAATCCTTCCTCACAAAGTTTTCCCACTGATCCAGTCTCCAATCAATGTCTACATCTTGATTATGATGAAACAGCCTGCTGAGTTTTAAGGAGGTTTTTGTGATAAAACTGGATTCATTACTTTTGTTGTTGTTAGCTACTTTTAACATTCCTAACTTCTCAAAAGAAATTTTGATGTGGTTCTGTAGATCTATGACAACTTCGTCTTGACTTAATTATATTTTAACTGTTGAATGAGTTTCTATGAAGTCTATATTGTATATAAAACAATTTCAACATGTGCAATGTACCATATTGACATTAGCTTGCTATTTTATTTCTGCATCACTGGCACTACTGTCTCTTTTTGTAACTGTTACTCACAACAGTTGAAGTTGGATGGTTGTTACACAATGTTTTGACTCGACCTGCGTTGCATACATACACACTCATTCACATAATCATTCACACATTCAGTAATGGTTAGCTCACCTGCCACCTATCGACCATAAGGAGGCATGACACGGGCTACTGATAACTTTGCAGTTTGCAGAGCTTTTATTTTTGCAAGCAGCCGGAAGTAAAAATGCCTACAACTCACTACTTCTTGCTTGATACAAATTTTGTCGAGAGTCACATGATTACCGGAGAGTGAGGTGGGAGGATGAGTAAACAATGGATGGCGCAACCATCAAGTCTCACCCAGAATGATGAAACTTTTTTTTCCCTGCAAATAACGATCAAGCATTCTTGCTTGTGTGACAGTTGTTAAAAATAAATAAATAAATTATAGGCTCACTCACATCCAGTATCATAAGATTTTAATAACAATTCAATGTTCATTCTGTCTTGTGTTTGAAACATGTTGGGCACCATTTACAACTGACTATTAGTCTAAATGGGGTTATTAATTATTCTGTCAATGTTTGAACCACTGATCGCAATCAGAATATTGCATAAAGCCCTTTCATACCTTTGACAGACGATGCATTTTAAACAGCTTTGCATGCAAATCCACTCAACTGGTTGTATACTGAGTGGGCTGTACACCTGCTGCACCATCGGGCTCAAATCTGTCTTTGCAAGATGGTTGATATTGGAGTGGGGACAGGGCTTCTAGTTTCCATGAGGTCATGAGCAAGTCTGTAATAGTCTGAACCACATATTTAAATGATTGTGAGGTTCAAAGAATAGTAGGACATCATAAGCTTTATCTCCTTGTGGCGTCCTCGAGGGTGCCATCTCTCTCTCTCTCTCTGTGTGTGTGTGTATTAGCTAGTTTCCTGTCTTTATGCTAAACTAAGCTGACTGTTGCCTCGAGCTTCAGCAGCATACAGGAGAACAGTAATGCTCTTCTCATCTAACTGTCGTCAAAGATAAGAAATAAATCAGTTCCCAAAATGTTTAACTATTCCTTTTAAAAATAGTTTAAGTAAGGTTTGGGCTCTGTGGTGTGTACATATGACTATCTACAGTCTCTGGTTGCAAAACAAATTACTAAATGATGCTTGTTCAGCTTTGAGCTTAGCTAGCTATATGAATATAAGTCCAATTCACACTGCTTTTAACCAGTTTTCCTGAGTGAAATATCTGACTCGCCAGCTACTAAATGCTCCACAATGTTTACCTGCTAGTTGCAAACTTGTGTAAAATGGGTTTTTGTCGGAGCGTTCACAGGACCAAGTCCACATGACTAAAGATAATGAGCTGAAATAGGCAAAAAAAAAATCTGATTTGAGAGTTGGTAATAATTTGTTAGTCACTATAAGTGAACTTCTGATTTATTATATGTGATAATATTGGTTAGTGCTGCTTTAAAAGCTCGTATGAGGGACGAGGAAAGCACATCACAGTGAGTCAGCACACACAATTTGCACCTGTGAATGAAAAGTCAAGTAAATTTGACGTGTTTAAGTGTCTGCTGTGAAATAGGTTAATCCCAGCTCTCTGGTAATTTAAGACAGTTACAAACAGACGAGGTAAAACAAACGGCTGTTTTAAAAGGTTACAGGTTTATAGCACAGCTGTTTGTCAGTCGTATGCCATCCAACAACCCGAAAAGGAAGCTAGTACAAACTCCTCTGTTAAAAAACACGTCTTACGTTTAGTGTTTTGAAGACGGAGACGGAAATTAAAACAGTGTAACTGTGCAACCACTGCTGACTTGACAGCAGCCAGAGAGACTTTCTCGAGAATCACGTGTTATATATGGGAGTGCGGAAATTATAAATACCGGTGAATGGCCCATTGGCAGTTGTTTTTTCTCGGTTGGAACAGTACGCAGACAGCCTCTGTATTGGAATGTCCTGCTTAATTCACCCATAAATGACAACGACAAACACCGACAGCCACAAGGTAAATCATTTTGTTGTTTGTAGGAAGATGCAGAGGGAAAACTTCAGCTTTGTTATGGTATTTGGTGTTTAGCTATTCGTTAGTGTAATGTACTTCGAAAGACGAAGCTGACGCTTCAAATTCGGGGGAACTCACTGAACGATTTTGCACCATTTTCTGTCGTGAAAGTCCCAGTGAAAGTCTTAACGCTGTCTGAAACACATTTAATCATTTAGGAAATGTATTTATTCTGTGTATGAAAGCTCAAAAATGGCACTGTCGCTGTTTTTTTTTCCTCCCATGAAGACCACATCAGACCAGGTACTGCAGACCAGATTTGACAAGCTAAGTGGTCTACTCTTAGTCTGATGTGGTCCAGACCGGGAAAAGCTGCTAAAATTAGCAGATTTAGTGTTTCCGCAAATAGCCTATAGGGTTCTTAATACCGCAGTGAACGTCTTGTCGAATATCCTACTTAAAACTAAGTTCAAGGCTGTAGGCTATATCACATGAAGAACTCAGTGATGGTTTGCAGGCTTCATGGTCACTGTTTTTATTCGGTACTTGCAGATGACTCAGTGGGAGGAACTGCTGAAGCGGAACTTAATCCAGGGCCGGTTGAGTCAGTTGTATGAGAGAAAATTCCCCAGACACATCCGTCACTCTCTGTGCCTCTGCATAGAGAGCCAGGACTGGTAAGAGAAACACCTGAGAATAGTGCATGTTGAATGGGTTTTATAGTGGTGACACAGTTTTAACAGTGAGGCTCTCTATTTTGTCAGTTTTTAGCGTGCTTAAATGGTGCATTTTACTATCGAAATCATGCGTTCTTAAATTAACCTAATTACGAGTTTGTGATTAAAACGCACACAATGCACGGGGGGGCCCTAGGGACCCTGTACTGGGTTAACTGGCCAAAGATGATATTTGTTTTTATTTTGCACACACCAGATATTAACTTCTGCCCACAAAATTCAAAAATATAATTATAGAAAAATACACGAACACCTGTACACAGTATTTAATTACTATGTAATAATAATCACATTAAAAAGCAGAAAAAATGCAACAAGAAAAGATGATACTGCTGCAAATAAATGTTATTATTAGGGGTGTAACGACTCTGAAACCAAGACCAAAACCACAATAAAAACGTCCACAATCTCGCACTGCGGTACAGGAAGACAGAATCCCCACCCAATTCCAACCGACTGTCACCACTGAAAGTGCTAGCTTACACTTATCATACCTGATTTACTGGCTAACTAGCTACTGTATAAACAAATGTGATTCTCAAAATTATCTGTGCATGTGATGGAGGAGTGCACAGTGCAAGCAGAGGGTGTGGCCTTAATAGCCCTGCAGTAAGTAGTGTGCTGTGGGACTGAGGAATGCGCAGTGCAGGGTAGGAATTCAACTGAATTTGCACTAAATCTGGTTGTTTTAACCAAGATTATGATGTAAGATTTTTTTTACAACTACATCCAAGTTCCCTGTTATAGGCTAATCTGTTTTGCAATTTTCCAGTTTACACAAGTTAATTCCATGTCATGCATGGAATAGTAGTGAAAGAGTGAGTGATTTCAGACACAGCCCAAGGTTACACATCCACTGAGCTAAACGGGGAGTTCAACCTCCTGTTTGGACCCAGTGTGTTTTCTAATTGGTTGACTGATTCAAAACTCCTTTTGGTTGAGGGAGTAGTGAGGTTTTTACTGTTCAGAGATGTCCCCTGTGTTAGAGGTTTTGCTTACATAAAAACAAAAAAAAAAAAAAAATCAAGATACAGTAGCTTTCTTATCCCAGTTAGTTTTGATGTTGAATTATTGTATATATGCAAAGTATGCTCTCATCCAGCACACACAGAATGACACAACACTTCAAGTAATAAGAATTTTCTGTTGCTCCATGTTAGGGATTTGGCTGCTTTGGATGAAAATAAAGCAAGAGCTTGTTTCCATGCACTCCTGATGTATATGGACGAACAGTGGAATCATTCTCTCCAGGAGAACAACTCTTTACCAGGACCTGATTTTCCAGGGATGAGAGACTACTTGGTGGTAGGGAAGACATGCTGTTATGTGGACTGCACTTGTTACTTAAAGGAGACATACGACTTTTCCTTGTTTTTCTTATTTTTCTTGATTCTTCTTTTTTTAAAACTCAGAAACACTTTCAAGATGAGCCACTGAACTTGGCTGTAATCCTCTCGGAATGCCTACAGGAGGAAAAGAAAGTCCTGGCTTCAGCCTCTGAAAAACAGGTAAAATGACTGATATCAGCTGTCACAATCAACTTTGTATTTCAGTTTGATGAAGGTGAATATGATGTCCCTGGTGGTCAAAGTAAAATTCTGTCAAAAAAGAGACAGATATATGTTCAGCTTTGTCTTATGTAGTTTTAATGCTGGCTGTGCACTCTGTAATGGTACACACTGGCACACACTGTTAACGTAAGAGTGTGTAATATGAGAATCATCACCCCACCCTGATAACAGCAAAAGAGTGAAAGAAATATCTTTGTTTTCATCAGGGTTGTGGCAGTCCAGCTGTGCAACAAAAATGGAAAGAGCTGGAAAGAGGAGTCAATGAACTGAAAAGACAGACTTTGGTCAACTCACTTGGTCTGTTTTTTTTTTTTTTTGGAGGGAGGGGGTGCACAGTTGTATGACGCAGTTTGTATTTCACCTGACAAACATTCTGGGAAAACCATTCTTTATTATTTTGTAAATGTAAACTTTAACTCTAATGCAGGAGGTAAAGAAGGAAGTTAAGTCACTGGAGTTCCTGTATGAAAACCTTGACTACATACAGAGGGCCTGGCAAAACAAAGGTATGGTGGGAGACATGAAGAAACAGATGATAGGTTTGCTGTGAGTTCATGCCTCATGTTTATCTCATTTGTCATTATCAGTGGAGCAGGACAATGCATTGGCCCAGTCCAATGCTGCTGTGAAAGAGGAATATCTTAAGCAGGCCAACTTTATCATACAAACAAAAGAGGTACTGTAGATGCATCTTTGGTGAGTTGTTGCTGACACAGCATAAACTTTTAAGCAATTTAAAGGAAAATTCCATCATCAGATAGAGACTCTTCAATCAATGTTCTTTAAAAGCTGAGACATAAAATGCACAAGTGATACATTTTGCCCCACACCTCATCATTTTAACGGAGTTAACAAGTCATTTCTAGCAGTGTTGTATTTGAGTTTTATTATTTTTAAGTTTTAAATTTTATTCCCTCCCATTAATTTTTGCATTGAGCTCAATGCATAAACTCGCTGTAAAACAAAATGTCACATCATGGATGTCTTTCTTGATAAAAATGATTCTAAGCCACAACAATCTCTACATTATTAGTACAGTCACTGTTAAGCAGCTTAGTTAACAGGGGTGTAATGATTGTGAAGCACAGACACAACCTGCGATGCAGACGTCCACTTCATCATATTGTGATATGGGAAGATAAATGCGATACTGAAGTGTGGATTTGAAGAATCGTTACAGCCATATTAATTTAGATATCCTCCTCACATTCATGATGTTTGATATGTTGTGTTGCAGATGGTGCTGCAGCAGATAGTGAACATTTTAAACCGGGCAGAGCAGATTGTTGCAGCTCTCACTGATGTGGAGCTGCCTGAGTGGAAGCGCAGACAGCAGCTGGCCTGCTGCTGTGGCAGACGTGCTAATACAAGTAAACCAAGAGCTGCAGAAACTACAAGACCAGAGCAAGAAATACAACAGCCCTGATGCCTCCAGCTTCCCTGGAGAAACTGAGAACTTTACACTGTCCTTACTCACAAAACTTCTGGCAAAGTGAGACATCACACAGTGGCATCAGGACTCACCTGTTTTATATACAGTTACACACACACTTTCATATAACTGACATGTTTTGTTGTGGTCTTGCATTGCAGTGCTCTAGTGGTGGAGAAACAACCCGTCATGTCGAGTTTACCACAACGACCTCTGATTCTTAAGACTGGGGTGCGGTTCACAGCAGCAGTCAGGTAAGGCTGCACCTAATACAGTATTGTCATCAACACAGAATGGATGTGAGTCTTAAGTCTCGTTTATCTCTGAAAAAATTGTCTCAGTCTTGAAAAAATGAGGGTTTGTTTCATGTACAGGCTTTCTGAATAAACTATACAATCAAATGCAAGAAGTATTACTGTAGTTTATATCGCAGTGACTGCTTTTTCAGTTAAATTACTGTAATTATAATGTTATTGTTTGATGAAGTATCAATCACTCACTGTCTATGAGCCTGTATTGTGGCTGTGTAGTTGCCATGTAATTTTGTTGCTACTTTTGTATTAATTTTTGTAGCTTGCTCCTTTGAGGAGGATGGCAGCTGTAATCGGCTTAATATGGAGTCATGGCATGACACAGGTGTATCATATTTAATTTTAAATAGGGGGTATTGTAGTGAGATGACTGGAAACGGTGGCAGAGGGTGGTTGATAACTCAGTGCTCCTAGCAGTGTCTTGTTTCTTGTCTCCTCAGGTTCTTGGCAAATCTCCCTGAATTCAAGTGCCGGCTCAAAGTAAGACCTGTATTTGACAAGTAAGTGGGTAATACAGTACATTATTATTTTACATAAACACAAATCTTCCTTTTTTACATTTTGATTGATTTGTTTGTTTTATTAAGCGTTTGTTTGCTGATAAGTCTTTTTCCTTCTTTCCCTAAAAATAAGGGATGTTGAAGAAACCACAGCTGTTCATGGGTAGGTAAAGGGTACTCAAGACAATGATGTTAACTAATGAATTATTTATATTATTATGTTATTCTTCATACTTAAAGAGCACTGATTGGGTTTTGGACATAGACTCACTCCGGTCTGATGTTTTTGTAGGTTCCGTCACTTTGCTTTCACCAGGGATAACAGTAAGGTGTTGGATGTGGACAGGCCTGATGGAGGCTTGGTGGCAGAATTTGCACACATGGTACGAAACTCCACAAACTGCACAACTTATATGTTGAATAATTACCCAACCTTTGTAATGTAAATGTTTTAAAGCAAAAATCCCTTTTTTGTATACAAACATATAGCTTTGCACAACAATACATGTGCATATGTTGCTTGTACAGTATATGATGACTGCATTTACTTCTGAAAAAACTTTCAGTCACTCAAGGAAAGCAAAGCAAGACCCAGAGGATCATGTGAGGTAATGTATATATTCACTTATTATATTAGATCATTTTTGTTATAAACAAACACTTGATACACTGTGTATTTGTCATCACCTGCTGGCTGTGGTCATTAAACTCAACTAGGAGCTCTCATGTGTCACTCTTTGGCATGAAAGTGGAATCCACTCATTATGAAATAGAAGCATTTTTGTAACTTTTTCATTACATCAAACTCTGATCGACTGAATGTAATCCCTGCCTTGTAGCTCAGCATGTTAAAGCCCCAATCTCACTTAAAAAGCCCACAACTCCAAATGAAGCTTATGTTGCTCTGTATCTGCTGGATGTGTAAAGTTGTAATATGCCAATGTTGTTTCCAGCTTGTTGCACTGCCAGCAAGTGGCCAAGAAATCTGTTAATGCAGGTTTAAAGCAACGTTCACATGAGCATTTGTGATGTATAACATTCCATGTGTTGCAGCAACACCCACATGTTGATAGATACAACCTGATGGGATTCAGTGAATGGAAATATTAAGTTATTAATAAGTTTTATGGTGGGCAGGTAGCTGTAACTAACACAACTCAGCCATAGAATTCTGTGTGGGCATGTTTTGTTTACCCCAACATCACAACTTATTTGTTCAGGAATGCAACAGATATGAGCCTTTGTTAGTATTGGGCTATATTTCACTAACTTTTTTCCTGCACTGCTTCTAAGTGCTCGCAAATAACTATTTTACAAGATTTTATTTCCTCTAAAAAACATGTTTGTTTTTTTAAATCTTCTTCAGCAGAGTCGCCTGGGCGTCACTGAAGAACTCCACATCATTAAGTTTGTGATGGAGTTCCAGTTTGCTGGACTGAGTTGTAACATTGAGGTGAGTAAACGCCGGCAATTAAATTGGTTAAAAAGGCATTTGGACATTTCAACATAGAAGCACAAAAGTTATTCTCTGCCATCAGGCTTGGTATTGCCAGGCAGTTCGTGCAAAGTGGCCTCCTCACTCCTCTTGTTCCTCCAGGTAGCTCCTGCGCTTTGGTTGTCATCAGTACCAGTCAGATCCCCAGTGCCTGGGCCTCTGTCATGTGGTACCCAACATGTTGTCCTGGCCAGACCAAGGGTGAAAAGCCATCAGACCTCCAACACAACAAATAAACAGTATCAAGTTTGGTTAAGACATCAAAGCTCCTTATGCATTCGACACGAACATTAGCTTCTATATTATACCATGTGTATAGTTTCATCTTTAATTTCAGTTTTATCTTTAATTTTTTCTTTTTGTGCTGAGTAAGTTCATGTTTGCAGAGTCAATGGCGCAGTATTTTAGTGTTAATTTAAGGGAATGTTATTAAGAATGCGTGCACACTCTACTTGTTACACACACACCAGGGATGTAACATCATGGTCACTGCAGAAGAAAATGTTCAAACTCAGTTTCTGTAGAACCTGTTGTGAGGCCCTCCTCCACTGCAGCAGCAGCTGTCAGGAGGTTCTGAGAGCTGGTTTTTGTCTGTTGTGGCGGGGACGATGAAGATCAAAACAGGAGACAGGTGTGGACATTTGTTGCTGTATCAGATTGAACCCTTCTTAGGAATGTTGATAGAAATGAATTTTTAGAGCAAATTTAAATTTTAATAACAAAATACTAATCAGTATTGGAGACAGTGCAAGTTGTAAATCGTTGTCAACGTATATGTATGTTAATAGGGAATATACCTATTAGCTTTCTTAGAGTTAGATGAGAAGATTGATACCACTCAAGCCTTCTCGGTGACTTCTTGGTGAAAATATTAAATTTTTTGTACAGATTAAATAAAAAATAAGTATTGTTCATTATTGAGCTTTAGAGGTGCTAATAGGCAGATTTTGTAACTTTTGGAAAGACCCAGGTCAGGTGTTGCCTGTTTGATTCGCTATTATCATAAGCATCCAGATTTTGAAGAGACATTTGCACTTTTGTGCATTATCAGCTGATATAGCCATTTTCAATACTGTTGCACCTCCTCACTAATGTGTGGTGACATCGATCAACTAGCAAAGTGAAGCAGTGTGGCAAATTCAGGACTTCATAGTGTGGGTTTATATCTGAGGTTTTCACTCATAAATTTATGACTTTATTTTTTTCTCAAAATATCACCTCCTCCCCTGGATCTGTAGTAGGATTCCAAAGAAAGGAGTCAGTCAGCAGTCATGTTTTAAAATATTACAAATATGGTTCTTGAATTAAACCCATTGATTTATATTTCAGAGTTCATGTTATTTTTGTGACTTTTTTTTAACGTAACTGGGTTTCTCCACAGATAATCCTGATGGTATCATTCATTGGGACAAGTTCTCCAAGGTGAATGTTTAGCGAGGTCCTTGCCATACTGTAGTTTACACAATTGGTACAACCTGTCGGACATGTGTACATTTCTTTGCTCATTACATTATTTCCTGTGTCACAGAATGAAAGTGTCTGGATTTGGATTGATGGAATCCTGGATTTGATCAAAAGACACTTAGTGGATCTTTGGCGGGATGGGTAACACAGACTTAAATCATCTTGCAGTGTATAGTTGTGTCTTCCTCAAATAATTACCACATTAATAATGACGCAGTGACCACTAAATAAATAACACTGTGTTCTAAGTATTATTATTTGGGAACGTACATGGGGATTAAGTCACTATGCCTCTCAGTTGACTAAGCTCTTGTTGTATTGTGCATATGGATTTTCAGGTACATCATGGGGTTCGTAAGCAGGAAGACAACACAGGACCTGTTGAAGGAAAAACCGACTGGGACCTTTCTGATTCGATTTAGCGAGAGCAGTAAAGAAGGAGCTGTCACTTTCAGCTATGTTGAACACTCCAATGGTGGTATGTTCCTGTGCACGAATGTGTGTTCTAAACCTTCTCAAATAGCACTGGGATGGAATAATACTATAGTTCACACTGTAATAATAGTCAAACCAAAGCCAGAGATGTATTGGTTGTTACGGCAGTGTATGTGATGCCTAATAACAAATGGGCCTTTTACAAACAGAAACATTGTATTTACATGTGTTTCATTGTCACTTCACATAAGCCCACTTATCATTTGTACCTAGAAAGCTTAACAGCGTGTCTACACATACGCCCATAAACGCAACTAGAAGTGTATTCTTAAAGGAGCTATTTTTAAGTTTTGCTATCACTACATATGTTAGCATTAACTTCTTACTTAACCAGTCTACAGTAAATGTTGAGTCCAGCATCACTCTTTATCACCTTACACACCAAGAGCTGTCTCAGTGATGGGAAGCAATGCCAATGTTTTGCTTTCATTTCTATCACCTTTTCTTCTACTGAAGTTAGCATGCTAACCAGCCAGCCTTGGTCCAGCCAGACCATCTCATCATTCTCTGATACCAAATCACTGTTGAGTTCAGTCTGCCCTGAAGAAGTAGCACTGCTTAGAGAGAATTGTATAACCTCTTGTATAGTAAATGCAGCAATTGCTGAAGCTCTTGGAAAGACTGGTACGTAAACAGCTGTTAATGAAAATGTTGGCTGTGTAGCATTAACAGAATTCACAAATTTAAATAAGGGTGACCTACAACTCAATACTGTACCTGACTGCCTCCTGTGTAGACACCACAGGCGGCTGTGGAATCTCAGAACCTCAGGTCTGGGCCAGGATTAAAAACCTGAGCTACAATCCCTTGTTTCTCTGTTCTTCAGAGGTTTTGTAGAGTCAAAGAAAAACACTCAAAAAGGCCACCGGAGATAAGCAAAAATCGATGCAAAGTAGTTTATTGAGATGTCACTCCAGCATAAACACCCAGTAAACCAAGCTTCCAGAGGTGACTCCGCACGGACTAAAGAAAAGCCCCCGAGAGCCTGGTTTTATAGTAAACAGAACCCCCACCTTTTCCAAAAAATCAAAACGTTCTGGTTGTGCAACAAGGTCACTCAAGGTCAGGCCTGTGGAGGGAAAGTGACTTTAGGTCAAGCCCATAGAGGAAAAGTAAAAACCAGGATCACAGTAATTCCAAGTATTTCCAGTGTTATAACTCTTGATATATTAATACAAACATAGTGAAAACAAGTATAAAATATCACATGTGCTGTGTTAATGTTTTTTCCAGTTTATGTCTTTTCTTAATCACTATAACAACCTATATGTGTGTTTTGAGATGGTATAATGCACAATATGAGATGATTTTTAAGACACTACACAGTACCAGAGCAGCTGCTGCTCTGCTAACATGCTGCTTACACTACGCCATCTCTGTAGACACTGTGTAAGATAAAAAGCCCAAACAAACCAGCATGAACTGAGAATATATAACGTACAATGATTTGTTTCTTTCTTCTTCTTGCGGCATACTGCTGCATTCAGAGATTTACACACGCGTCATCTTGCGTTTGTTTACTTTCTGTCTGTATGTGGTTGCCTTACAGAGAACCATGTGCATGCAGTAGAGCCCTACACCAAGAAGGATCTGTTGGCCCAGTCTCTGCCAGACAGTATTGACAGCTATCGAATGAAGGAGGACTTGACCAGGAATCCTCTGCTCTATCTCTACCCAGACATCCTCAGAGACACTGCCTTTGGACGCTACTACAGCCCTGGTATTGTCTGTTGCTGTACTTTCACCCTGAGAATCAGATTCACCAAGTGCAAGAATAGATAAACAGGATTGTTCCATTTTTTTCAAATTTGTTTTGTGCAGAAATGTATAGCGTAATATTACCAATATTGCATAATATTGTGCTGATTTGAAGCACCTCACACTCGCCAACTTGTAATGACTGATGGATTTATGTTGCCATTGTAACTACATAGATTATCCCGTTCACTGAAAGTCTGTCATTAACAACACACTGTGTTTAACTGAGCAAGAGCCCTGAAATGACCTCTAATCACCTCTGTTCAAGCAGAAAAGCTGGCACCTCCACCGAATGGGTACGTCTCCAGAAGACGCGTCCAAGTCGCAGAGTAAGATAATAACAATCAATGAAAAATGCATTGTATTGTTTCCTGCTGTGCGATAAAATTTTGTCTTAATTGTCTATGATTTTGCTACAGTTATCCTACACCACCTCCATCTCCACCTCCGACACACATGGACATCGACCCAGATGTAAGTGTGGGTTTTAAATTTTGTCTCCACTAACACCTAGGTAAATTATCTGGCTCTTTAGCTACTAAATGCTCCACAATGTTTACGAGCTAGTTGCTAGCTTCAAGTGTGTACTGTTTGGTGGTGGATGGGTAATGTACAATGGGTTGTTGTTGGAAATAAGGGGGGATGGGACCAGAGTTTATGCTGGACTTTTTTTTTCTTCCAAGAATTAAAGGTCAAAAATGGATAACTCCATTATTCTCACGTTTTTGGATGTAAATAATCGAACCCGCCAAAGATCTTTTGTATCAGTCCAGCGTTGCTTACGTCAAATTACATCCACTAAAGTGGTATCTGACATCTTCATGGACAGGATTCGAGACACCTTTTTATTGACCAGAAACCTTGCCTGTTATCTCAGCCAGACTCCATTGACAAAAACAATAATTTAACAGAGCAGAACACTGAGGGTTCTGGAATACTGCTGCCTTGTTCTGTCAGTTTGTTAGTTACTGTGTGCATTAATGTCACATTCCACTGGATTAAAATGGAGGCACTTTATTTACATGTTGCCATTGTGGATTGTAGTATCAGAGCTCCATTGATGATGGCTTTTTTCACATACTTGCTTATCTCAGCAGAATCGAGAACTGTTGCGTCTCCAGTCTCAGGGTTTGTCAACTCAGTTCAGTGTAATGTTTTTTTTGTTTTTTTTGTTAAAGCTGCTTCAGGGAGGAGGGCTCCAGAACAATGAACTAAAAGAGAAAAAAAAAAAAAAAAAAAAAAAAAACTCAGCAGAGATGACAACACCTCTCACGTCACACATACATGTGATCAGTTAATACGAAAGTATTAGTGCAGCTTTAATAATCTCACCATTTCAGTAATTCCAGGTTTTTCAAAGATTCAAATTGTTCACTTTTCCTTGTTTGTATGAGACTTGTACTCTGCGGTTAATTTAAACAAAATCTTTTCTTTACTTGTAGGCAGAGCAAGTGATTCAGGAACTCTTCCACGATATCTATGATTCATGTGGACCTCCTGTATGGTTGACATCTTTTCAAGACACACCACTAACTCAGTATTTTCAATCCTATTAGCTCCATCTGACAATGGACCGGGTCATTGTGTAAGATTCAGAAAGTGGAATGGAAAAGAATCCACCAAAAGCATTGTCATTTTACACTGATTTTGTTCTACATGTTTTGGTGCAGGTATTTGTACAATACAAAACAACAAAAAAAATCAATAAAACCAGAACAAAGTCAATTAGTATAAAAAGAAAATGTTATAAAAGCAATCGTTGATATGTATAAGCATTATACTGTATATTAACATACAAAAATAAATATGGATTACTATATTTACAGGGAAGTCAAGATGCTGCTGAATATATTAAATGTATATATTACACAGAGATATAAGCAATGTTAGTTGGGCAGTGTAATTGTGTTTTTGTTTTTTAAGTTGATTATTTGCACAAGCTTTCTTTCTGCTTTTCATATGTACTGTAGAGGAAAATGCTGCTGTGGGTAAAAATGACAATGCTGTACTGTAGATTTTTTTTTAAACTTTTGTTTACTAAAATAAAAATATTGGCCAAAAGAAGTAATATTGTATTTATTTATTACTGAAACTGTAATTGTATTTATACAGAGAAAGGGACAACACATTTAGTGGTCCTAGGCCTCACTAAATCCTGCATATCACAAGTTTTCAGTGCTGGAAAATGCCAAAAAGTATTCTTAGAAATTCACATACTGTCAGGGAAAACATTTAATCAGAAAGTCAAAGAACTGCAGAGCACATTGCAACTACTGAAATATGTATAATTTTATACTGTAGCTCTTGCCCACACTCTCAGCTGTTAAATAAATGCAGTCTCATAAGCAACAAGTCTCTGACAGTTTACCTGTCAAATGTATAGCTTACTACTTGTGTATCATTAGACTGAGCTGAATCATTTAGATTTCTCAAAATATTAAACACATATTTTTATTAGAGTTGGCTCACCCTTAGATTTGATGGATCACTTTATGGATCAATTGTAATTTGACTAACACAACACCAGAGGGTCTTCAGACACCATGTAAGGGCTGACAGGCTTGTATTTTCATTTATGACAAGCATCACAATATGACAAACACACTGAATCCACATCTTACCATTTAAAGCTCCTTAATATAAATGTGAATGTACTGTACAATGGTAAATAAATTACAGAATTGAGCTGTAAAACCTTCACCTTCATCTGAATTCTCCTATTTTCTCAGTCTTAGCACATGTTTAATTGTTTCCATTTTTAGCCATGCTAGCTACATGGCTCTAACAACATTTGTCAGTCCACACTGGAATATCTCAACTTAGATGGATTTCAGTGAACTTGGGTATAGACATGGTCCCCAGAGGATGTATCCTGTTGGCACCATAAGGATGGATATATGATCAAATATGTGAAATATGTACAACACTTCCATCAACCTCAGCTGTATTGCTTATTTAGAGTTAATTTGTAAGTTGTAGCATGCTAATGAGCTAACCTACCATGGTGAACATGGTAAATGCATGGTTGTTGTGAGCATGTTAGTATGCTGACATTAGCACAGCCTCACAGAGCCCCAAGCAGGGTTATAGAATGTTGGTCTTGTTGACCAGTACAACAACATATTTTCCTGGCTGTGTGTGACACTGACAAGGGTGCATCAATGTACTGGGACTGATTTGTTTGTGGTGTGTCTATTGCCTGAAATGACAACAGGCATTGCACTGCTACATATGATATCAACCACCTGAATTCTAAAAAAAAATGGCAAAGAAGGAAAACAGGACTAGAAGGAAGTAGGCCAGAAGAAATTCAGACTGCAAGGAAATAATTCATCCAGTTTGTATCTTTGGTCCATTGTAATGTCAGTGACTATCGCTGAGTTGAAAAGTATCTGGTTCAAGATAATAAAATAGCATTAAGTGTTTTCAATTTTTCATTCACCTCATTGCAGTTAACATATATAACTTTAAAAATATTAATATTAAAATTGATTGAAATGACCAACTACCATTATAATCTAGTGACTATGTTTACCCTGTTTTTTAGGTTAATTTTAGGTTAGCATGCTGAGGTTGATGGAAATTATGTACATTTTTCACCTATGTGGTCATATAGACATCCTTAGGTATATAAGGATGTACATATTGGATGACTATAGTCAACAGGATGCATCCTCGGGGGACTATACCAAATTTCTCTGCAAACAATCTAAGTTATAAGATCTAAGATATTTCAATGTGGAATGACCAACACTGCCATCCTTAGGACCATATAGCTAGCATAGAAAAACACAATTAAACTTATGCTGTGACTGAGAAAATAGAAAAATTCAGAAGGCAAAGTTTTTCACTGCCCAATGAGTTTTTTTTTTTTTTTCATGTATTTACCTTAAAGGTACAGTACATTCACATTCATATTAAGCAGTTTTAGAAGGGAAGATTTGGATTCAGTGTGCTTGTCATATCATAAATGAAAATACAGACCTCTTTGACTTCGTCGGTCTGAAGATCCCCTGGTTTTGTGTTAATCAAATTGCAACAAACCCATGAAGTGTTGTGAAATCTGAGGGTGAAGCAACCCAAAGTATTTAATTTTTAGAAATGTAAATGATTCAGCTGAGTCTTACGAAACACATGTAGTCAGTTTTACATTGGACTCAACAGGTAAACCATCAGTGACACTTCTTGCTCGTGGGATTTAAGTGCAGAAAATATGGGCAATATATAATGATACATATTTCAGTAGTTGCAATGTACTGATCAAATGTTTTCTCTGATAGTACGTGGATTTCTAAAAATACTTTTCGCCATTTTCCAGCACTTGTTTTTTTCTCTGTATAAATAAAATTATAATTACAGGTTCAGTAACATATAATGCAGATGTTATCTTTGTTGGGAGTGGAACACTTTCCAATATGTTTAATATACAAAAGTAAAAAACAACAACAACAAAAACAACAACAAATCTTAAGTCCCCTGTAAATCCATATTTATTTTTGTATGTTAATGTTCTATATAATACTCATACCACACACACTGGTCATTGCTTTTCTAACATTTTTACTTTTTAGACTTAAGTGACCTTGTTCTGTTTTCATATTTTTGTTGTATTGTATTGTATTGTATTGTACAAATACCTGCACCAAAAAATGAGCAAAGAACAAAATCAGCATAAAATGACAATGCACGTAGTGGTGTCCAACATGTAATCATGGTATCAATCATGAAACAAAATCAGCTCCTGAAACAGTGCCTACAAGTAAAGAAAAGATTTTGTTAAAATTAATTGCAGAGTATAAGTCTCATATGAAATAAGGAAAATCAAACAATTTCATATTTACAACTGATCACATGTATACAGTATGTGTGGTGTGAGAGGTGTTGTCATGACACATGCACGCACACCACGCGCGCACCACACACACACACACACACACACACACACACATATATATGTGTGTTCTAGAAAAACTGGGTCTCTATATACAACCTAATATTGTGTAGGTGCCCCTTGTGTTGCGAAAACAGCTCTGACCAGTCAATGTGTTGACTCCACAGACCCCTGGATGTGTCCTGTGTTTTCAGGCACCAAGATGTTAACATCAGATCCTATAAGTCCTGTAAGTTGTGAGGTGGAGCCTCCATAGATCAGACTTGCTTTTCCAGCACCTCACAGACTCAGATTGAGATGTGGGGCATTTGGAGGCCCAGTCACACTCTTTCTTATGTTCCTCAAATCATTGCTGAAAAATGTTTGCAGTGTGGCAGGGAGCATTATCCTGCTGTGAGAGGCCACTGCCATCAGGGAATATCATGAAGGGGTGTACTTGGTCTTCACAATGCCACAAGGTTTCCCAGCAGAACATTGCCCATTTTTCCTGCTATTAACACATCAGCTTCAAGAACTGACTGCTCACTTGCTGCCTAATGTATCCCACCCTTTGACTAGTGCCATTGTAATGAGATAATCAGTGCTCACAACTTTATTTTTTTTTGTTTGGTCCCATCCCACCTCATTTCCAACAACAACCCACTGTACACTACCGCCACCAAACAGCACACACTTCAAGTTAGCAAGTAGCTCGTAAACATAGTGCAGCATTTGGCAGCTAAAGAGCCAGATACTTCCATTGGGAGTTGACAGAGGCCAAAAACAGAGCTAAAAGAACAGTGAATATTTGACTTTAAATATGTCGGGTGGCCAGAGGCATGACTCCAGATGAATGTCACTGGATGTGTTAATAGGCAGCAAGTCTACAGGCTGATCATATGTGCATACTAAGTTAGCAGATTGTTTCACAGCCTCCAAGTGGCCAAAAATATAAATGAGTGCAGCTTTAAAGGACTGCAGTGAATTTAGATACAAAATGTCAAACCCACACTTACATCTAGCTCGAAGTCCATGTGCACTGGAGGTGGAGATGGAGGTGATGTAGGATAGCTGTAGCAAAACGATAGAAAATTAAGACAAATGGAAACAACGCAAAGTGGTCAAATGTTTGTGGTGCAAAGCATTTACTCATGTTTTTTTTTTTTTTTTTTTTTGGTTTAGTCATTATTGTCTTACTCACCTTAAGATGTGTAAGATTCTGATGGGTATCAACCCCCTTTGCTCCATTTTAGGTGCCAACTTTCCTGCATGAACAGAGGTGATTAGAGGTCATTTCAGGCCTCTTGTTCAATAAAGAACAGCATGCTTTTAATAATATGACACAGAGTTACAGTAAACTGGATAATCTATGCAGTTACAAAGGCAACATAAATCCATTAATTATTACAACTTGGAGAGTGTGAGAGTGTGAGGAACTTCAAATCGGCACAATGGTAACGTTGATAATGTTAAAAACTGAAACTAATTCCTGTTTGTCTGTTGTTGTACTTGGCAAATAAAGTGATCTGATTCTCAGGGTGAAAGTCAAGCAACAGACAATACCAGTGCTGTAGTATCATCCAAAGGCAGTGTCTCTGAGGATGTCTGGGTAGAGATAGAGCAGATAGACCAGGAGGTCAAGTCCTCATTCACGCAGTAGCTGTTAATAATGTCTGGCAGAGACATGGCCGACAGATCCTTCTTGGTGTGGGGCTGTAATGCATGTACATGGGTCTCTACAGAGGAACCACATACAGAGAGAAAGTAACCAAACACAAGTGAAGACAAGTGTCTAAATGCTTGAATGTGGCAGTATGTCATAAGGATCATAAAGAAATAATCAACTGTACATTATATATTGCCGTTGCCTTCCATTGTTGGAGACAGCTCTGGGTGAGTAAAGTAATGAAGTGAGATGCTGAACTCAACATTTCTTGTAGACTGCTAAGTAAATTGGTAATGCTAACGTATGTAGCAATTCCAAAACTTACAAGTAGCTCCTTTAAATTTCCTAGGTACAAATGACAAATGGGCAAATGTGAACTGAAAATAAAACACATGTAAATACAACATTTCTGCTTGTTAAAGGTCCATCTGTTATTAGGCATGACACAACTGCCATAACAACAAAGACATCTCTGGCTTTGGTTTGACTATTGTTACAGTATGAAAATTCTATAGTGTTATTTCATCCTATTGCGTTGGATAGTGCTATTTAAGAGGGTTTTGCAAAAGTATCAAAAGTATTGGCCTTGAATAATCCTGTATCCTTAGAACCCTAATTTGAAAGAGTTTTGAATTTTGCCCAAACACACATTCGTGCACAGGAACATACCACCATTGGAGTGTTCAACATAGCTGAAAGTGACAGCTCCTTCTTTACTGCTCTCGCTAAATCGAATCAGAAAGGTCCCAGTCGGTTTTTCCTTCAACAGGTCCTGTGTTGTCTCCCTGCTTACGAACCCCATGATGTACCTGAAAATCCATATGCACAATACAACAAGGCTTAGTCAGCTGAGACATAGTGACAATCATGTCGTTCCCAGAATAATAATACTCGGAACACAGTGTTGCTGATGTAGTGGTCACTGCGCGTCATTATTAATGTGGTAATTATTTGAAGATGATACAATTATACACAATCATACACTGCAAGATGATTAAGTATGTCTTACCCATCCTGCCAAAGATCCACTAAGTGTCTTTTGATCAAATCCAGGATTCCATCAATCCAAATCCAGACACTTTCATTCTGTGACGCAGGAAAGCAATGGTAACAGGTATTAGTATACAAACACACCGTCCACCAAGGTTTTGTACCAATTGTGTAAACTACAATAAGGCAAGAGCCCTGCCCAACATTCACCTTGGAGAACTTGTTCAAATGAATAATACCATCAGGATTATCTGTGGAGGAACCCAGTTACATTAAAAAGTCACAAAAATAACATAAACTCTGAAATAGAGAAATGAACACTTCGTCATTTATATCTTATGTCTATCCAAGCAATGGGTTATATGTATCATGTTTAAAAATACTGTCAGACTCGTTTATTTGGAATCCTACTACAGATCAGGTGATATTCAGAGAAGAAAATGCTCAAGATTCCTCCTCCAGTTCTGTAAGTCTTTGTACCTACAACAGCATTAATACACTGTAGTATTTAAAAGAACAGCTCAACGTGTTGGAAACACTACAGATTGATACTATGTGGTAAATATGGAGCTAACAACTGTCTGGACAGCCTAGCTCAGACTTGAGATACGGGGAAAACAGCTGGGAAACACCTGGCTCTTTCCAAAGGTGACACAATCTACCTATGAACAACAATTATCTCTATTTATTCAATCTGTAAAAAAATTAAATATTTTCACACTGATGTCCAAGAAGTCACTACAAAGGCTTGGGTGGTATCAATCTTTTCATCTAACTCTCACCAAGAAAGCTCATAAGTGTATTCCCCAAAATGTCTATTACTTCAACATACATAGAAGTTGCCTTCCTCTGTCTCCAATACTGATTTGTATTTTGCAATTGCAAAATTTCAATCAGTTCAGATAAACATTCCTAAGAAGGGTTGAAATCCTTGTTAGGGAAAAAAATAGAAAGTGGCATGGTTCAATCTGATGGAGGAAGTGGCCACATACACTCCCACAATTTTGTTCTCTCAGCATGGAGAGCTGATCTTCATCAAGTCCTCGTTGGCCAACAGACAAAAACTGCCAGCTCAGAACCTCTGACAGCTGCTGCCAGGTGAGTGGAGGATGGTCGACAAACAATGACAGGTTCTACAGAAACAAAAATGGAGTTTGAACACGATTTTCTTCTGCAGTGACACTACACCAAGGATGTGACCATGATGTGTGTAACAAGCAGAAGGAAGGCGCATATTACTATCTTGATAATGTGCCCTTATGATAACAGGGAAATACTGCGCCATTGACTTCAGACCAAGTTTTGTTGGTCAGTCGCTTTCCGCAGCCTCAAGACAGCAATGCACCAACAATGGGCCTGACCATACCTCATTATAAGGCCAGCACACCCACAGGCGCTCAGGTGCGTGCAAGTGTATTTGTTATTTTAACAACGTGAGCGCTTTACGGGAAAGTGACAACTGCAGTGGAAACTGGCAAAGATACTTGTGTCGCTCTTGGCACCACTTTGCGCAGTGTGTAAGATAGGGCCCTAGATGTTTTAAGTTTTGCAAATATGAACTTATTCAGCACAAAAAGAAGAAATAAACAACAGACAAAACTACAATTAAAGATGAAACAAAAAATATTAAGTATATATGGAAGCAAATGCTCTATGCCCAAAATGTATAAGTATGATTGTTTGATGCCATATGGATGTGTCTTAACTTGCAGCTTAATACTGTTTATTTGTTGTATTGAGGTCTGATGGCTTTACCCTTGGTTCGCTGGTGGACAGCATGTTGCACCACATGACAGAGGCCCAGGCACTGGGGATCTGACTGGTACTGGAGATGACAACCACAGGCAGGGAGCTGGCCTAGACAACCACAAGAAGAGGAGGCCATTCAGTGAACAGCGTGGCTACCATTTACCTGTAACCTCAACCCCACTATTTTTAGTTTAACAGAAGTGAATGAAATTGAAATGAAAACCTTGTAAAATTGTTATTTGCAAGCACTTAAAAGTAGCATGGAGAAAAAAGCTTAATGAAATACAACCCAATACTAATTAAAGTTAATATCTAGGGGCGTCCTATAGCCAAATGGTTAGGGTGCTCTGAGTGGCCAGGCCCCACTTCCCAATCTGGGTAGACCTTTGCTGTGTGTCACTCCCCTACTCTCTCCCCCTGTTTCCTGTCTCTCTCTACTGTCGCTATCAAAATAAAGGCTAAAAGCCCCAAAAATACAATAAAATATATTTTTTTAAGTTAATATCTGTTGCATTTATAAATAGGTTGTGATGTTGGGGTAAACAAAACATGCCCACGCAGAGTTTTATTATTTCCGTTCACTGAATCCCATCATCTCATGTGAACGTTGCTTTAAACCTGCATTAACAGATTTCTTGGCCACTTGCTGGCAGTGCAACAAGCTGTAAACAACATTGGCATATTACAACTTTACACATCCAGCAGATACAGAGCAACATAAGCTTCATTTGGAGTTGTGGGCTTTTTAAGTGAGATTGGGGCTTTAACATGCTGAGCTACAAGGCAGGGATTACATTCAGTCGATCAGAGTTTGATGTAATGAAAAAGTTACAAAAATGCTTCTATTTCATAATGAGTGGATTCCACTTTCATGCCAAAGAGTGACACATGAGAGCTCCTAGTTGAGTTTAATGACCACAGCCAGCAGGTGATGACAAATACACAGTGTATCAAGTGTTTGTTTATAACAAAAATGATCTAATATAATAAGTGAATATATACATTACCTCACATGATCCTCTGGGTCTTGCTTTGCTTTCCTTGAGTGACTGAAAGTTTTTTCAGAAGTAAATGCAGTCATCATATACTGTACAAGCAACATATGCACATGTATTGTTGTGCAAAGCTATATGTTTGTATACAAAAAAGGGATTTTTGCTTTAAAACATTTACATTACAAAGGTTGGGTAATTATTCAACATATAAGTTGTGCAGTTTGTGGAGTTTCGTACCATGTGTGCAAATTCTGCCACCAAGCCTCCATCAGGCCTGTCCACATCCAACACCTTACTGTTATCCCTGGTGAAAGCAAAGTGACGGAACCTACAAAAACATCAGACCGGAGTGAGTCTATGTCCAAAACCCAATCAGTGCTCTTTAAGTATGAAGAATAACATAATAATATAAATAATTCATTAGTTAACATCATTGTCTTGAGTACCCTTTACCTACCCATGAACAGCTGTGGTTTCTTCAACATCCCTTATTTTTAGGGAAAGAAGGAAAAAGACTTATCAGCAAACAAACGCTTAATAAAACAAACAAATCAATCAAAATGTAAAAAAGGAAGATTTGTGTTTATGTAAAATAATAATGTACTGTATTACCCACTTACTTGTCAAATACAGGTCTTACTTTGAGCCGGCACTTGAATTCAGGGAGATTTGCCAAGAACCTGAGGAGACAAGAAACAAGACACTGCTAGGAGCACTGAGTTATCAACCACCCTCTGCCACCGTTTCCAGTCATCTCACTACAATACCCCCTATTTAAAATTAAATATGATACACCTGTGTCATGCCATGACTCCATATTAAGCCGATTACAGCTGCCATCCTCCTCAAAGGAGCAAGCTACAAAAATTAATACAAAAGTAGCAACAAAATTACATGGCAACTACACAGCCACAATACAGGCTCATAGACAGTGAGTGATTGATACTTCATCAAACAATAACATTATAATTACAGTAATTTAACTGAAAAAGCAGTCACTGCGATATAAACTACAGTAATACTTCTTGCATTTGATTGTATAGTTTATTCAGAAAGCCTGTACATGAAACAAACCCTCATTTTTTCAAGACTGAGACAATTTTTTCAGAGATAAACGAGACTTAAGACTCACATCCATTCTGTGTTGATGACAATACTGTATTAGGTGCAGCCTTACCTGACTGCTGCTGTGAACCGCACCCCAGTCTTAAGAATCAGAGGTCGTTGTGGTAAACTCGACATGACGGGTTGTTTCTCCACCACTAGAGCACTGCAATGCAAGACCACAACAAAACATGTCAGTTATATGAAAGTGTGTGTGTAACTGTATATAAAACAGATGAGTCCTGATGCCACTGTGTGATGTCTCACTTTGCCAGAAGTTTTGTGAGTAAGGACAGTGTAAAGTTCTCAGTTTCTCCAGGGAAGCTGGAGGCATCAGGGCTGTTGTATTTCTTGCTCTGGTCTCGTAGTTTCTGCAGCTCTTGGTTTACTTGTATTAGCACGTCTGCCACAGCAGCAGGCCAGCTGCTGTCTGCGCTTCCACTCAGGCAGCTCCACATCAGTGAGAGCTGCAACAATCTGCTCTGCCCGGTTTAAAATGTTCACTATCTGCTGCAGCACCATCTGCAACACAACATATCAAACATCATGAATGTGAGGAGGATATCTAAATTAATATGGCTGTAACGATTCTTCAAATCCACACTTCAGTATCGCATTTATCTTCCCATATCACAATATGATGAAGTGGACGTCTGCATCGCAGGTTGTGTCTGTGCTTCACAATCATTACACCCCTGTTAACTAAGCTGCTTAACAGTGACTGTACTAATAATGTAGAGATTGTTGTGGCTTAGAATCATTTTTATCAAGAAAGACATCCATGATGTGACATTTTGTTTTACAGCGAGTTTTTGCATTGAGCTCCATGAGAAAATTAATGGGAGGGGGAAAAAAAATCTATACTTAAAAATAATCATAAGCAAACACAACACTGTTAGAAATCACATGTTAACTGTTAAAAAGATGAGGTGTGGGGCAAAATGTATCACTTGTGCATTTTATGTCTCAGCTTTTAAAGAACATTGATTGAAGAGTCTCTATCTGATGATGGAATTTTCCTTTAAATTGCTTAAAAGTTTATGCTGTGTCAGCAACAACTCACCAAAGATGCATCTACAGTACCTCTTTTGTTTGTATGATAAAGTTGGCCTGCTTAAGATATTCCTCTTTCACAGCAGCATTGGACTGGGCCAATGCATTGTCCTGCTCCACCAATAATGACAAATGAGATAAACATGAGCTGAACTCACACAACAAACCTATCATCTGTTTCTTTGTATCTCCCACCCCATACCTTTGTTTGCCAGGCCCTCTGTATGTAGTCAAGGTTTTCATACAGGAACTCCAGTGACTTAACTTCCTTCTTTACCTCCTGCATTAGAGTTAAAGTTTACACACTTACAAAATAAGTGTGTAAATCTGGTTTTCCCAGAATGTTTGTCAGGTGAAATAATACACCAGCAAATAACTGTGCGATCAAAATAAATAAATAAAGTTTACCAAAGTCTGTCTTTTCAGTTCAGTGACTCCACTGTCCAGCTCTTTCCATTTTTGTTGCACAGCTGGACTGCCACAACCCTGATCAAAAACAAAGAATGTTCTTTCACTCTTTGCTGTTATCAGGGTGGAGTGATGATTCTCATATGACACACTCTTACGTTAACAGTGTGTGCCAGTGTGTACCATTACAGAGTGCACAGACAGCATTAAAACTACATAAGACAAAGCTGAACATATATCTGTCTCTTTTTTGACAGAATTTGACAAGAGTAGAGAAAAACTTTGACCACCAGGCACTTCATATTCACCTTCATTAAAATGAAATACATGCATTGCGTGTTTTGTGTCTCCACTCTCTAAGCCATACAACAACCGTGCATGTCTGTGCCAAGCACAGAGAGCCAGGACTGGACTGGCTGTGAAATTGTCATCTTTGAGCTTTAACAAACACAATAAATAACTTTAAATAACTTTAATGGGTTTTAAAGTGTGTTTCAGACAGCGTTAAAACTCTCACTAGGGTGTCTAACTTTCACAACAGACTATGGTAGAATTTGAAGCGTCGTCTAGTAACTTCGAAGTACATAGCACCAACGAGTAGCTAAACACCAAATACCATAACGAAACTGCAGTTTTCCCCCCAACATCTTCCTACAAACAATAAAACGACTTACCTTGTGGCTGTCGTTGTTTGCCATTGTTGTCATTTTTGGCTGAGGTGGGCAGGACCTTCCAACACGCAGAACACCGTTACACTGTGCCAACCGCGAGCATCAATTACTAGTGGAGCCAGTTAGCGATATTTACCATTTCCGCACTCCCACATATAACATGTGATTCTCGGGAAACAGTCTCTGACACTGCTGTCAAGTCACCGGTGGTTACACGGGTACACGGTTTCCGTCTTTAAAACACAGAGAATAAGTCGTGTTTTTACAAATGGGACTTTTTATCGGCTTCCTTGGTGTTGGATAGCACACGACTGACAACCTTGGCAGTTGTGCTAAACACGTAACCCTTTAAAACAGCCGTTAGTTCCCCTTGTGTGACTGTAACTCATTATTTTGGGCTTGTGGTCTGCAGCATCTCAGCTTCCATCAGCCTTAACTGCAGCAGCTGTTCTCAGTGATGCTGAACACAGTGGAGCATTTAGCGGCTGAATAGCCAGATATTTCCCTCAGGTAAACAGGTGAAAACGTGTGTGAGTTGGACTTACAGTCATAGACATAACTCCAACTCAATGAGAATGCTGCTTTAAGTCTACTGGATCTGGCACATGTGGTTGCTAGCTATAGGCCCAAAGCTAAACACGAACAAAGCATCATTTAATTATTTGTTTTGAATAGTTTAACTTTTTGGGAACTCGTTAAGTTGTTTTCTTGAACGAGAGTGGGATAAGAAGAGTATTACAGTTCTCCTGTATGATGCTGAAACTGGAGGCAGAAGGTTATGGAACCCCATAAGAACTGAGTCCCGTTACTCTCAGTGTTTTGAAGACGGAAATGAGAACAGTTTCTAGGCAGCAGCCAGAGACTGTTTCTCGAGAATCACGTGTTATGTAAGTGAGGTAATTATAAATACCGGCAACCATCTCCATGCTGTGGAATGTTCTGCTCACCTCAGCAGTAAATGACAGCAACGACAAACACCGACAACTTTAAGGTAAAAAAAAAAAATGTTGTCTGTAGGAAGACGTAGTGGAAAAACTTACATTTTGTTATGGTATTTGGTATTTAGGTACTCGTTAGTGTAATGTATAGGCGACAAATTTACTGAGCGACCGTTTTCCCGTATTTCGCATCAGTTTTTGTTGTGAAAGTGTGTTAGAGTGAAAGTTAGTCAAAGTCTTAATGTTTGCATTTGGCTAAGTTAAGTGTTTTTTGATCCACACTTGATCTAATGTGGTCCAGGCGGGGATAAGTTATTAAAATTGCCATGTTTAGTGTTTCCTCAAATGAAGAATTTAGGTTTCTAAAGACCCGACCGGATCTGGAGTGAATTTCTGCCGAATATCCATATTAAAACTAAGGCTGTATATCAGCAGGTTTGCAGGCTTCATGGTCACTGTTTTTATTCGGTACTTGCAGATGACCCAGTGGGAGGAACTGCTGAAACGGAACTTAATCCAGGGCCGGTTGAGTCAGTTGTATGAGAGAAAATTCCCCAGACACATCCGTCACTCTCTGTGCCTCTGCATAGAGAGCCAGGACTGGTAAGAGAAACACCTGAGAATAGTGCATGTTGAATGGGTTTGGGATGAGTGGGGACACAGTTTCAACAGTGATATTCTTTGTTTTGTCAGCATTTAGTGTGTTTAGGTGGTGCATTTTACTACAGAAATTGTGGTCAGATAACTTAAACAAATAACCATTAAGTTACCAGTTTATAATTAAAACACACACAATGCACAGAGAGTGGGGAAAACAGGACTCAGTGGGTGTTCATAGTTCTTTCTGTGCCCTAGGGACCCTGTACTGCCACCTTTTCTTAATCATGAATGTAATTTGTCAAGTCATTAGGGAAAACGCATACATATATCTGTACACAGTATCTAACTGCTATCTAATAATAATAATAATAATAATGATAATAATACAGAGGAAGTAAGAAAGGCAGAAACATACGACAGCAAGAAAAGAAGATGCTGTTGTAAATGCATTTTATTGCAAGGGATGAAAACCACAATACACAAATACAATAGTAAACATCCACAGTCTCGCAGTGCGATAGAGGAAGGCAGAGCCCCCGCCCAATTCCAACCTACTGCCATCACTGCAGGTGCAGCTTGTTGAGCTCTCATTACATCACTGATGTACCTAAACTGTTTTTTTATGTTATAATAAACACCATAACACATGTAAATGATATGCTGAAAATTATTACTCTACTTAAAGTTAGGATGAGTTAAGGCAGACAGTATATCAAAACTCCAACTCCTAAAACTTAAAACTCCATTTGGTTGAGGGAGTAGTGAGGTTTTTACTGTTCAGAGATGTCCCCTGTGTTAGAGGTTTTGTTTACTTGACTGTAAAATTTCAAGATACAGTAGCTTTCTTATCCCAGTTAGTTTTGATGTTGAATTATTGTATATATGCAAAGTATGCTCTCATCCAGCACACACAGAATGACACAACACTTAATGTTAAAATAAGAATTTTCTGTTGCTCCATGTTAGGGATTTGGCAGCTTCGGATGAAAATAAAGCAAGAGCTTGTCTCCATGCACTCCTGATGTATTTGGACGAACAGTGGAATCATTCTCTCCAGGACAATAACTTTTTCCCGGGACCTGATTTTCTAGGGATGAAAGACTACTTGGTGGTAGGGTTTCTCTCTGGGAGCATCCTCAGCTGTGCTGTACTTGTTATTTAGAGGAATACAATATAACTCTTTCTTGTTTTGTTTTGATTCTTTTTTTTCTTTCTTTTTTAAAAACTCATATCAGAAACACTTTCAAGATGAGCCACTGAACTTGGCTGTAATCCTCTCTGAATGCCTACAGGAGGAAAAGAAAGTCCTGGCTTCAGCCTCTGAAAAACAGGTAAAATGACTGATATCAGCTGTCACAATCAACTTTGTATTTCAGTTTGATGAAGGTGAATATGATGTCCCTGGTGGTCAAAGTTTTTCTCTACTCCTGTTAAATTCTGTCATAAATGAGACAAATACGTGTTAAGCTTTGTCTTAGTTAATTTTTAATGCTGGCTGTGCACTCTGTAATGGTACACACTGTTAACATGAGAGTCTGTTACGTGAGAATCATCACTCCACCCTGATAACAGCAAAAGAGTGAAAGAAATATCTTTGTTTTCATCAGGGTTGTGGCAATCCAGCTGTGCAAAAATGGGAAGAGCTGGACAGTGGGTGTTAGACTGAAAGACGAACTTTGGTAAACTTTATTTATTTATTTTGATACCGCTGATTGTTGCTGGTGTGTGTATTTCACCCTGACAAACATTCTGGGAGAAAACCAGATTTACACATATTTTGTAAGTGTAAACTATGTACTCTAATACAGGGAGGTAAGAAGTTAAGTCACTGGGTTCCTGTACCCAAAACCTTGACTACGCCTGAGGGCCTGGCAAAACAAGGTATGGTGGGGCATGAAGAAACAGATATTAGGTTTTGCTGTAGTTTCATGCCTCATGTTTTATCTCATTGTCATTATCAGTGGAGCAGGACAATGCATTGGCCCAGTCCAATACTGCTGTGAAGAGAATATCTTAAGCAGGTAACTTTATCATACAAGTAAAGAGGTACTGTAGATGCATCTTTAGTGAGTTGTTGCTGACTAACAAACTTTAACGTTTAAACAATTTAAAGGAAATTCCATCATCAGATAGAGACTCTTCAATCAATCTGCTTTTAAAAGCTACAGAGACATAAAATGCACAAAAGTGATACATTTTGCCCCACCTCATCATTTGTGAGTTAACAAGTCATTCTAGCAGTGTTGTATTTGAGTTTTGTGTTTATTTATTTTTATTCATATTATTTATTTATTTTTGCATTGAATAATGTAAACTACTGTAAAACAAAATGTCATCATGGATGTCTTTCTTGATAAAATGATTCTAAGCCACAACAATCTCTACATTATTAGTACAGTCACTGTTAAGCAGCTTAGACACAAACTGCGACGCAGACGTCCACTTGTAGAATCGTTACAGCCATATTAATTTAGATATCCTCCTCCATTCATGATGTTTGATATGTTGTGTTGCAGATGGTGCTGCAGCAGATAGTGGTTTATTTTAAACCGGGCAGAACGAATTGTTGCAGCTCCACTGAGTGGAGCTGCCTGAGTGGAAGCGCAGACAGCAGCTGGCCTGCATTGGAGGTCCAGTCGACACCAGTCTGGACCACCTCGAGGAGTGGTAAGAACCAGAAGTCCACAACACCACACTGGTTTTTCATATTTCATGTTGTGGAGGATACTCTGTGTATTTGACATCACGTCTCACACTTGATGCTTAATGATTACGTTGTGTTGCATGTGCCTGTGTGTGCTGATGTTCTGTGTGCAGGTTCACAGCTGTGGCAGATGTGCTAATACAAGTAGACCAAGAGCTGCTGAAACTACGAGACCAGAGCAAGAAATACAACAGCTGATGCCTCCAGCTTCCCTGAAGCTAAGGAACTTTACACTGTCCTTACTCACAAAACTTCTGGCAAAGTGAGACATCACACAATGGCATCAGGACATCTGTTTTATGTATAGTTACATTTTCATTTAGCTGACATGTTTTGTTGTGATCTTGCATTGCAGTGCTCTGATGGTGGAGAAGCAACCAGTCATGTGAGTTTACCCCTGACCTCTGATTCTTAAGACCGAGTCAGTTCTGGCAGCAGTCAGGTAGGGCTGCACCTAATACAGTATTGTCATGCAGATCCTTCAAAAAAAGTCTTGCCTAGCTCTGAAAAAATTGTCTCATTATACTCACACTTTTAAAAGTTAGGGTTTGTTTCATGTACATTGTTTCTGAATATGTCTGTGTAGGTTCTCAGTCATCCAGGTCATGGTAGTCTTAAGTGTGTAAGTTAAAGGCAACTGGACCTCTTTTAGGTTTCTTGAAGACATTTCCTGTCATCGGCTTCCTCAGTTTGAGAACTGGTTGAAGTCCCAGGTGTGCCTCTGGAGGTGGTCCTGAGAGTTGTGCCTATCCTGACATCATGTGAGTCAGCCCAAGATTTTGCGCATGTCTCAAGGTGTGAATGGAGGTTAAATCATCTGGGTAAGGATCTCAGGACTGCGTTGTAGGTGGCTGATAGTTGGTGTCGTAGACCACCACCTCTGTTTAAAGAAGGACGTTCCAGGACGTTGTTTCTGAATGAACTGTAAAATCAAATCAAATTGTACTGCAAGGAGTGCTTTTCTGTAGTTCATATGGCAGTGACCGCTTTTCCTGTTAAATTACTGAGATTATCATTTTGTTTTTTTCTAAATTAACTTGAAGAAATATTAATTGTTCCCCATGTCAAGATGAAGTAGCTTTAATCTTTAAAGTATCAAACACTCACTGCCTATAAACCTGTATTGTGGCTGTGTAATTGCGTTGTACTTTTGTAGTCGTTTTTGTAGCTTGCTCCTTTGTGGAGGATGGCAGCTGTAATCGGCTTAACTTCTTAGCATCATATCTCTATCTTCATTATGTTCCAGACAATCACTGCTTCACCAATAAACTGCAGAATACAAGCTTGGAGCGATATGGAGTCAATTGCATGACACAGATGTGTCATTTAAAAAATAATATTCATATGGGGTATTGTGGAGAGATGACTGGAAAGATGACAGAGGGTGGTTGATAACTCAGTGCTCCTAGCAGTGTCTTGTTTTTTGTCTCCTCAGGTTCTTGGCAAATCTCCTAATTCAAGTACCGGCTCAAAGTAAGACCTGTATTTGACAAATAGTGGGTAATACAGTACATTATTATTTTACATAAACTCAAATCTGCCTTTTTAAAACGATTGGTCGACTGGTTTGTCTGTTTTCTGACAAGTCTTTTTCCTTTTTCCCCTAAAAATAAGGGATGTTGAAGAAACCACAACTGTTAATGGGTGGGTAAATGGTCCTCATTATTCTACATACTTAAAGAGTACTGATTCATTTCTGGACATAGACTCACTCCGGTCTGATGTTTTTGTAGGTTCCGTCATTTTGACTACAACAGTGATAACAGTAAGGTGTTGGATGTGGACAGGCCTGATGGAGGCTTGGTGTTGTATGTTCTGCGCACATGGTCACGAAACTCCTGGCTACGCTTATGTTGAAGAAGTACCCAACCTGCATAACATAAACATGGGTTAAAGAAAAATTAACAACACATGTAATACGATGCATACATTGCGTAAATCAAATGATGATTGTACAGTATATAATGACTACATGTATTTTTCAAAAAAAACTTTCAGTCACTCAAGGAAAGCAAAGCAAGACCCAAAGGATCATGTGAGGTAATGTATATATTCGCATTATATTTGATATTTTGTTATAAACAAACACTTGATACACCGTGTGTTGTCATCACCTGCTGTCTGTGGTCATTAAACTCCTTTAGGAGCTCTCATATTGTCACTCTTTGGCATGAAGTGGAATCCACTCATTATGAAATAAACATTTGTAACTTTTCATTCCTTCAAACTCTGATCGACTGAATGTAATCACACTGCAGCTCAACGTGGTAAAACCCCAATCTCACTTAAAAAGCCCACAACTCAAATGAAGCTTATGTTGCTCTGTATCTGCTGGATGTAAAGTTGTAATATGTAATATTGTTTCAGCTTGTTGCACTGCCAGCAGTGGCCAAGAAATCTGTTAATGCAGGTTTAAAGCAACGTTCACATGAGCATTTGTGACGTATAACATTCCATGTGTTTCAGTAACACCTACATGTTGATAGATACAACCTGATGGGATTCAGTGAATAGAAACATTAAAACTCAGGTTTTATGGCGGGCAGGTAGATATAACCAGCAAACTTAATCAGCCATAGAAGCTTTTTTTCCCATGCTACTTCAAGTGCTTGCAAGTAATAATTTTATAACATTTTATTTCATCCAGAAACCATGTTTTTTTTCTTCATCAGAGTCATCTTGGAGTCACTGAAGAACTCCACATCGTTAAGTTTGTGACAGAGCTCCAGTTTGCTGGACTGAGTTATAACATTGAGGTCAGTGAACATGACATTTAAATTACAGTCGGAGGCATTTCAATTTCATTTTTAACTTTAATGAAGCACAAAAGAAATTGTTCTCTGCTGTTATACTAAACTATGGAAGAATTTGAATCAATTTACATGTAATGATTGCATTTCTTTGCAAATGTATAAAAAGGTTGCAATGATTGCAAAAAGCTTGCTGTTTGATAATTACCTCATCAGCTAACAAACCAATGCTGCAACCCTGCAGTGCAGCTAAGTTGCAACTACCTGGCTAAACTTTGCATGTTTGCTTGGTAGCGTTGTCACTATGGGTGCACTGCAACTTGTGCACCCCAACCAAGCACACAGCTAGTAAAGAGAATGACAGGTTTGGGAAGAACTTTATTGATGCTCACGCCCACTTACTTGACTGAAGTTCACTTAACTGCCACAGGTGTCAATAATAACACGGGTTTTCGGATTTCTACTGAACAGTTAAAATACTGGTGGAATTCACAGAAAAAGCCAGGCAGTTCATTGAATGGCCTCCTCCTCCTCTTGTTTATCCAGGCCAGCTCCCTGCCTGTGGTTGTCATCTCCAGTACCAGTCAGATCCCCAGTGCCTGGGCCTCTGTCATGTGGTGTAACATGTTGTCCACCAGCGAACCAAGGGTAAAGCCATCAGACCTCAACACAACAAATAAACAGTATCAAGTTGCAAGTTAAGACACATCCATACACCGAAATGTTAATGCATTTTGGGTACAGAACATTAGCTTCCATGTATACTTAGTACATATTTTGTAGTTTCATCTTTAGTTATAGTTCTATCTGTCATTTATTTCTTCTTTTTGTGCTGAATAGGTTCATAGTTGCAAAACTTAAAACGTATAGGGCCTATCTTACTCACTGGGCTAACCCATGCCTTGGTCTGAAGTCAGTGGCGGTGTTTCCACCTTCAATATTATGGCGCTATGGTGGGTGCTGTCTTTTTGCTCCGCCCCATTACACAAGGGACACATCATGAATACACATCCCTGGTGTAGTGTCCTGTGTCACTGCAGAAGAAAAGTGTGTTCAAACTCCATTTTTGTTTCTAGGAGCCTGTCATTTGTTTGTCGACCCTCCTCCACTCCTGGCAGCAGCTGTCAGGTTCTGAGCTGGCGGTTTGTCTGTTGTACTTGAGGACTTGATGAAGATCAGATCTCCATGCTGAGAGAAAAATTGTGAGTGTGTATTTGGCCACTTCCTCCATCAGATTGAACCATGCCGCTTTCTATTTTCACCCCTTGTTAGGAACGTTGATCCGACAAGATACTAGTCAGTACTGGAGACGGTGCAAGTTGTAAATCTTTGTCAACTACTATGTGTGTGAAAATAATAAATTACTTTATTTGACATCTTAGGGAATATAGCCATTAGCTTTCTGAGAGTTAGATGAGAAGCCTTTGTAGTGAATTCTTGGACATCATTGTGAAAATATTTCATTCTTTCAACAGATTAAATAAAGTGAGCTTTAGAGCTTCAGAGGTGCTAATAGTTTGGAAAGAGTCAGGTTAGCTGTTTCCCCCTTATTTTGAGTCTAAGCTAGGCTGTCTAGACAGTTGCCAGCTGTAGCTTTATATTTACCACACAGTATCAATCTATCCTATCCTTTAGATACTACAGCGTATTAATGCTGTTGTATGAATAAAGAGAAAACACTTACAGAACTGTGGGAGGCGGGATTTTCTTTTTCAAAATTTAAGTGGTAAATTCACAAGAAAACTCACCAATATATTGGAAAGAAATCAGAAATATTCTCTGATAGTGTAAATCGAAATTTGCTAGAAAAAAAAGAAACCACATTGCTTCACCTTGCAAGGCTGGATCAACCTCAACACAATGCAGATGCAGCCACTTGCCATGTATTATACTTGCAGTGGATGACCTAATAAAATAATTCTCTGCAATCAGATTTAGCAAAAAGGAAACGTGGTTTTCTTTTCTTTAAATTTACAATTTTAACCTCAGACTTTTTTCCTTCAAATATCACCCAATCCCCTGGATCTATAATAGAATCAGTCAGTGATCATGTCTTCAAATATTTTATATGTGGCTCTTGAGTTAAACCCATTGCTTGGAGAGAATCATGATATAAATGATAAATAAACATTTTCTTCTCGGAATATCACCCCCTCCTCCAGATCTGTAGTAGGATTCCAAATTAACGAGTCTGTCAGTGATCATATTTTTAAATATGATATACAGTTCTTAAGTTAAACCCATTGCTTGGATAGACATAAGATAGTGTTCATTTCTCTATTTCATGTTTTCTTGTTACTTTTTTATGTAACTGCATTTCTCCACAGATAATCCTGATGGTATCATTCACTGGGACAAGTACTCCAAGGTGAATGTTGAGCAAGGTCATTGCCATATTGTAGTTTACACAATTGGTACAACCTGTAGGATGTGTGTGTTTGTATACTCATTACCTGTTACCATTGCTTTCCTGTGTCACAGAATGAAAGTGTCTGGATTTGGATTGATGGAATCCTGGATTTGATCAAAAGACACTTAGTGGATCTTTGGCGGGATGGGTAACACAGACTTAAATCATCTTGCAGTGTATAATTGTATCTTCCTCAAATAATTACCGCATTAATAATGACGCAGTGACCACTACATCAGTAACACTGTGTTCTGAGTATTATTATTTGGGAACGTACATGGGGATTAAGTCACTATGTCTCTCAGTTGATTAACCTCTTGTTGTATTATGCATATGGGTTTTCGGGTACATCGTGGGGTTCGTGGCAGGAGACAGCTGAGCCCAGAGGAAAAACCAGGCTGGGTTCACAGTTCGGTTTAGCGAGAGCAGTAAAGAAGGAGCTGTCACTTTCAGCTTTGTTGAACACTCCATTGGTGGTATGTTCCTGTGCACGAATGTGTGTTTGGGCAAAATAGGGTTAAATTATACAGGGTTTTTCAAGGCCAATACTTAATTTTGGAAAACCCTCTTAAATAGCACTGGGACAAACCATATCATTTTCACACTGTAAAGCCAGAGGTTTCATTTTCAGTTTTTATGGCAGTTAATGCCATTTACACGTCTACTTCATTGTCACTTCACATAAGCCCACTTATCATTTGGACAGAGAAAGCTTATCAGTGTGTCTACACATACGCCTATGAGCACGACTAGAAGTGAGGAGCTATTTTAAGTATTCTAAGTTTTGGTATCACTACATATGTTAGCATTACCAGTTTACTTAGCAGTCTACAAGAAATGTTGAGTTCAGCATCTCACTTCATTGCTTTACTCGCCCAGAGCTGTCTCCAGCGATGGAAAGCAACGCCAATGCTTTGCTTCCATTTCTATCATATCTTTTCCTCTATTGAAGTTAGCATGCTAACCAGCCAGCCGTAGTTCAGCTGGATCATCTCATCACTTTCTGATACTCATAAGTCATTGTAGTGTCCAGTCTGCCCTGAAGAAGTACCGCTGCTTAGAGAGCATTGTATAACCTATTGTAATGTAAATGCAGTGATGACTGAAGCTCTTGGAAAAACTGGTATGTAAACAGCTGTTAATGCTAATGTTGACTATGTAGCGATAGCAGAACTAACAAATAGCTCCTTTAAATGCAGGTGACCTACATCTCCTGTGTAGACACACCTGAAGTACCGGAACAGCTGCTGCTCTGCTAACATGCTGATTACACTACACCTTCTGTGCAGACACATGTAAGACAGAATACATACAGTTGTGCTCATAAGTTTATATACTCCAGCAGAATTTATAAGCTGTCTACCATTTTTTAAAGAAAACGTGAGTGATTAGTCAAAACACATTTCTTTTATTTTTAATGGGGTTCAAATTAAATGATAAAGCATCATCGAATAGCACACTCATTAAACATAACATAGCTATTAGGAAAGTAATGAGATGGTATTAATTCCCTTTATTTTCTCCGCAAATTCTTGGGTTGTCTTGCATGAACTGCACCTTTGAGATTTCCCCAAAGTGGCTCAATGATATTGAGGTCAGGAGACTGTGATGGACACTCCAGAACCACTGCCACTGAAGGGTCGACCTAGCCGTGTGTTTTGGATCATTGTCATGTTGAAAAGTAGAAGTGCGTCCCATGCGCAGCTTCCTGGCTGATGAATGCAAATAGTCCTCCAATATTTTCTGATAACGTGCTGCATTCATCTTGCCACCAATTTTGACTAAACTCCCTCTTCCACTGTAGCTCACACCACCCCCAAAACATTAGAGAACCACCTCCACGCTTCACAGAGGGGATGGTTTACTTTTCATCATAGGCCTTGTTGACTGCTTTCCAAACATAGTGTTTATGGTTGTGACCATAAAGTTACATTTTGGTCTCATCACTCCAAATGACTTTGTTCCAGAAGTTTGTCTAGGTGCTGTTTGGAATATTGTGGCATTGGCATAGTAATGACTTCCTTCTGGCAACTCTACTGTGCAGCCCATTTTTGTTTAAGTACCTCCTTACTGTGCATTTTGAACTTTTTTCCAGAGAAGCCTGCTTGTTGACTGAAGTTGCTTGTGGGTTTTTCTTTGTGTCCCAAACAATTTTCCTGACGGTTGTAGCTGAAATCTTTGTTGGTCTAACTGACCATGGCTTGGTATCAACAGAACCCCAAAGTTCCCTTTTCTTCATCACTACTGATTAGCATTTTCAAATATTTGGATATCTTTTTATATCCTTTTCCTGATTTATAAAGCTCAGCTACCTTTCCTCGCAGGTCCTTTGACAGTTGTTTTTCTTTCCCCATGGCTCAGTATCCAGCAAAGTCAGTCCAGCTCTAGATGAAATGTCCAGGGGTCTCTCAAGAGCTAAGAAACTCATTGACTATTTATACACAGACACCAATTACAATCAAGCCTCAAATTTAAACCTGTGTGTCAGCTTGTGTGTGTGTATATTATCAGGCCAAACACTCAAGGGTATGTAAACTTTTGATCAGGACCATTTGGGTGGTTTCAGTTATCACTATACCTTAAAATGGGCAAACACAATGCTGTAATTAAATTGTAATTGTAAATTGCAATTAAAATGGCTTCACCTGACCACTATCCCAGAATAAAATGTGTTCTGCATGATCACTCATATTTTCCAAAAAATGCCCAATATTTCACAAATTCTGTCAGGGTATGTAAACGTATGAGCACAACTGTAATGTATCGATCGATCATGTCTTTCTTCTTCTTACAGCATGCTGCATTCAGACACTTGTCTTCTTGTGTTTGCTTACTCTCTGTCTTACTCTCACTTTCTATATGGTTTCCCTATAGAGACCCATATATATCCGGTAGAACCCTTCACCAAGAAGGATCTATTGAGGCAGTCTCTGCCAGACATTATTGACCGCTACCGCATGGAGGACTTGACCAGGAATCCTCTGCTCTATCTCTACCCAGACATCCTCAGAGACACTGCCTTTGGACGCTACTACAGCACTGGTATTGTCTGTTGCTTGACTTTCACCCTGAGAATCAGATCACTTTATTCACCAAGTGCAACAACAAACAGGAATTTGTTTCTGTTTTTTTTTTTTTTTTTCAAATTAGTTTCTTGCAGAAACATATAGTTTAACATTACTAACATTACTATTGTGCTGATTTGAAGCTCCTCACACTCTCCAAGTTGTAATGACTAACAGGGCTCCAGACTAACTTTTCCTCTAGTAACACTGGTGCTCCTTACTGAAAATTTAAGGAGCACCAGCCAAAAAGTTAGGAGCACCATTTAAATCGATATTCATTGCAACATATTCATATTTTCCATGTTAACTATATTACTGATAAATGTTTTGGTAATAAATAGACAAAAACAACGTATTGTTTTATTTTAAAGAAGAAGTATTATTCAAATCTTCATGAATGATTTGCCCTTTAGTATGGGAGAAAATAAAGTAATCAACATTTTTGAGAGGGATCACACAGTGTGCAATAAAAAATGATAATCACAAAATATCACTGGTTAAACCACACTTATAGTGAAGTGATTTGCTCAGCTGCCTGAAGTCAGGGTGAAGCCTCTAACCAGCTGTAGGGATGGGTATCATTAGGATTTTATCTCTATCCATCCAGACCCTTATCAGAAGCAGTGAACATAAATGATAAATGGGCCGCCACAAATAAGGCAATGTATACGAAAACACTGGACCCAACCCTAGAACAAGTTGGGGGCATATTTGCAAGTCGCACTGTCTCCAAAAATGGTTGCAAAATGTGACTAATTGGTCGTAGTCTGGAGCCCTGACTAATGGCTATATGTTGCCATTGTAACTGCCTAGATTATCCAGTTTACTGTTAGTGTGTGATATTATTAAAAACACACTGTTCATTATTGAACAAGAGTCCTTAAATGACCTTGATCACCTCTGTTCATGCAGAAACATTGGCAGCTAAAAAGGACAGGTGGTACATGACCGTGAGACACTTCCATGTCTCAAGGTAAGTAAGACAATAATAATTAAACAAGAACAAAAAAAACCCATCAGGAGTAAATGCTTTGCGTCACAAACACTCTGCATTGTTTCCTGCCATACAGTAAAAATTTTTCTTAATCTTCTATGTTTTTGCTACAGTTATCCTACACCACCTCCATCTCCACCTCTGCTGCACATGGACATGGACCCAGATATAAGTGTGAGTTTGACATTTTGTAACTAATTTCACTGCATTCCTTTAAAGCTGCTCTCATTTATATTTTTGGCCACTTGGAGGCTGTGGAACAATCTGCTAACTTAGTATGCACATATGATTAGCCTGTAGACTTGCTGCCTATTAACACATCCAGTGACATTCATCTAGAGTCATGCTTCAAGCCACCCGACATATTTAAAGTCAAATATTCACTGTTCTTTTAACTGTTTTTGGCCTCTATCAACTCCCAATGGGGTCTTTAGCTGCCAAATGTTGCACTATCTTTACGAGCTACTTGCTAACTTGAAGTGTGTGCTGTTTGGTGGCGGTAGTGTACAGTGGGTTGTTGTTGGAAATGAGGTGGGATGGGACCAAACAAAAAAATTGAAGTTGCGAGCCATCGCCCCCATAGCCGAATGGTTGGGGCGCGTACCACATGGGCCTAAATGCCCTGAGCAGCTGGTCCCCTGATCGACTCCCGGTCTGGCCGGATCTTTACTGCGTGTCATTCCCCCACTCTCTCTCCCTGTTTCCTGTCTCCTCTCCACTGTCCTGTCCAATAAAGGTGAAAAAAAGCCCCAAAAAATAACTTAAAAAAAAAAAAAAAGTTGCGAGCCATAATATTCCAAAATCGTGTCTGGATATTAATTAGCGACACAAGTACTGCAAGCCACAACATTAAAACCACTGACATGTGAAGTGAGTAACGCTGATCATTTTGTTACAATACAATGTTCTGTTAGGAAATCTTGGGTCCCTCATTCATCTAGATGTTACTTTGACACGCACCACCCACCTAAACGTTGCTGCAGACCAAGCACACTCTCCAATGGCAGGGGCCTCCCCCAGTAGGACAGAGCTCCCACCACACTACAAAAACTACTCAGAAATGTCTGGAGGAATACAACAGAGAGTCCCAGGTGTTGACCTGGCCTCTAAACTCCCCAGATCCCAATCTGATCCAGCATCTATGGGATGATCCAGAACAAGTCAGATCCATGGAGGCCCCACCCCACAAGACTCAAACGATCATCTGCAAATGTCCTGGTGCCAGACACCCCCCAGACACCCCCAGATATCTCATGTCCCCAATGGGTCAGAGCTGTTTTGGTGGAACAAGTGGGATCTACACAATATTAGGCAGGTCCCACAGATGCTGGATCAGATTGGGATGTGGGGAATTTGGAAGCCCAGTCAACACCTTGGGCTCTTTCTCGTGTGAGGTGCTGGAAAAGCAAGTCTGATCTATGGACCCCCTAGTGCTGTTTTGGCAACACAAGGGGGACCTACACAATATTAGGCTGGGGGTTTTAATGTTACAGTCAACTGGTGTGTGTATATATATATATATATATATATATGTGTTTGTGTGTGTGTGGGTGTGTCATGATGGCAACGCCTCTCACACCACACATACTGTAGTCATGTGATCAGTTGTAAATATGAAATTGTTTGATTTGCCTTATTTGTATGAGACGTATACTCTGTGGTTAATTTTAACAAAATCTTTTCTTTACTTGTAGGCAGTGATTCAGGAGGTCTTCCATGATTGTGGTGATGTATTTACATGTTGGACACCTCGTCAAGACACACCAAAAACTCAACATTTTTGATCATATTTTCTCCATCTGGAAATGGGCCAGCTTATTGTGTTAGAATCAGAAAGTTGAATGGAAAAGAATCCACTACGTGCATTGTCATTTTACACTGATTTTGTTCTTTGTCCATTTTTTGGTGCAGGTATTTGTACAATACAATACATTACAACAAAATATAGGAAAACAGAACAAGGTCACTTAAGTCTAAAAAGTAAAAATGTTAGAAATGGCCAGCGTGTGTGAGTATTATACAGAATATTAACATACAAAAATAAATATGGATTTACAGGGAACTTAAGATTGTGCTACATGTATTAAATGTATACATTACACAGGATAAGATACGAGATACATACAATGTTAAGATAGTTGGGCAGTGTAATTGTGTTTTTTTTTTAAAGCTGAATATTTGTACGAGCTTTCTTTAGGTATGTTGTAGGGGGGGAAAATCCTGCTGCTGTGGATAAAAATGACAGTGCTATACTGGTTTTTTTATTTTTTTCTTTTTCTCTTTGTTTTTTGTTTTTTTACTTTTGTTTATTAAAATAAACATATTAGAAAGCGTTCCACTGCCAACAGAGATAACATCTGCATTATATGTTACTGAACCTGTAATTATTATTTTATTTATACAGAGAAAAGGATAAGTACTGGAAAATGCCAAAAAGTATTTTTAGAAATCCACGTACTATCAGTTAAATATTTAATCAGAAAGTCAAAGAACTGCAGAGCACATTGCAACTACTGAAATATGTATTAATATGTAATAAATAAAATATATCATGTAGTTTCAGGCCATATTTTCACTTAAAGAAACAAGTGTCATTAATGTTTTACCTGTTAAGTCAAATGTACTGACTACATATGCATCATAAAATTGAGCGGAATCATTTACATTTCTTGTAAAAATTAAACACTTTGTATTTTTGCCAGTGTAGGTTTACCCTCAGATTTCACAACACTTGATGGGTCAATTACAATTTGACACCACACCAGGGGGTCTTCAGACATTATGTGAAGGCTGAATGAGTGTATACACTGGAGTTGAATAGGCCTGTATTTTCATTTATAATAATATGACAAGCACACTGAATCTATATCTTCCCATCTAAAATTCCTTAATATGAATGTGAATGTACTGTACCTTTAAGGTAAATAAATGAAAAACCTCAAAAAACTTCACCTTCTGAATTTTCTTATTTTCATAACACATGTTGGACAGGATGTATCCTATTAACTTTGGTGATCCAAAGTCACCATAAGGCTATATGACCAAATACATGAAACATGTTCCCATCAACCTCACCTGTATTGTTTATTTAGAGTTCATTAGGAAGTTATAGCATACTGATGCGCTAATCAAAAATGGTGAACATGGTAAATGCACGGTCATTGTGAGCATGTTTGCATGCTGACATTAGCATAGCCTCACAGAGCCAGTTTGTATCTTTGGTCCATTGTAATTGTTGTACATAAGTGATACATCAGATACCAGTCATGCATTTTAGGTAATATATTGGGAGAAATCGAAAAGTACAAAGACCCAGTTAAAGATGAAAAAATAGCATTGAGTATTTACATTTTTTAATCAACTCATTGCAGTTAACATATATTACACGCATATATATATATTTTTTTTAAAATTGTACTTCCATCATTTGTTTTCAGATGTACTTTTGACTCATTACATGTAAATGGCATTTGTCACTTCAGGGACTCTGTGCTTTTTCAAGATGAAACACCAAGAATTACTATTCAAGCTGTCAAATACAGACACACACACACACCCACACACACACCAGTCGGCCACAAGCCTAATATGATGTAGGTCCTCTTGTGTCACCAGAACACCGTCAGATTCTGTATGTTCTGTAAATTGCAAGGTGGAGCCTCCATGAATCAGACCTGTTTTTCCAGCACACCCCTACAGATGCTTGATCAGATTGAGATCTGTGGAATCGGAAGGCCAAGTCAAGACATTGAACTCATGTCATGTTCCTTAGATTATTCCTGAACAATTGCACAGTGTTGCAGGGAGCATTACACTGCTGACAGGCCACTACCATCAGGGAATACTGTCGCCATGAAGGGGTGTACTTAGTCTAAAGCAGTGTTTAGGTATGTTGTATATGTCAAAGTGACATCCACGTGAATGCCACAGGGATGCAACACACCAATGTCAAGAACTCCCTACAGTATATCCCACCCTTTGACAAGTGCCATTGTAACGAGATAATCAGTGTTATTCACTTCACCTGTCAGTGGTTTTAATGTTGTGGCTGTAGAGGGCACGAGGGCCTTCGCAGTCACCAGATCTCAACAGTACTCTCCATTACCATCACCAAAACACCAAATGAGGGAATATCTTTTGGAAGAATGGTGTTCCATCCCTCCATTAGAGTTCGAGACACTTGTAGAGTCAGTGCCAAGGCAGACTGAAGCTTGGTGGCTTGAGGTGGCCCAACACATTACACTACCAAGACACTTGCGTTGGAAAGGAAATACACTTGGAATGTTACAGCATAACTTGAAGCCTGTGTATTAACATATTTTATTATCATTTTTTGGTATATTCTTACAGTACATTCACAGACTTTGATTTCTGAATGAGATCTGAATGAAACCATTTAAAATTTTTAAATCTAAAGCACTGGGAACATCAGTTGGGTAAGAATTACTGAAAGAGGACCATTCAATATTTTTGACTTTCCTGGTGCTGGTAAACTTGTTCTGTGCAGGAACGAGCAGCCTGTAATAAAACCACTTTGCAAAAATATATATTCTGCTTATGGAGTCACAGAGTTATTTTCCAAAGGAAAAAGGTGAATTTGAGGAAGAATTCGATTGCTGACATGAGGTGAAGGATGACTCCCCTGCTTATGAACATTATCAGCATTACATTATCAGCATTCTTTGTCAAGTTTAAAAACCCATGGAACATACACAGAAAAATGTAACTATGCCAACAAAAATAAAGAAACCAATGTGCGTTTATCATGAATGCAAGAAATAACATTCTCTTACGCCTTAACTGAATTTTACACATTAAAAAGTCTCTCTGTGAAATAAATACACACTGCTTCTATTGCAAATGTTGCCACTGTGAATTACATTCAGAATACAGTCTTCCAGTGACTTCAAAATAGATGTGAAGCTTCTGCTTCACAAAAAAACCTGCTGATGACCTTGCAGTCAGTCAGGAGTACAATCTGAGAGTAGGTGTGGGTATGAGGAGATGAAACAGGCACAAAACTACAGTGTTAGCATGATGCCTGGTGGTTTTTACATGTTTACACAATCAGAGACACATACAGATTTATACCATAATTTCAAATCACCTCACTATCTCACAAAACTAATACAGTCAGAGTATCACCAAAATATTACCAGGTAGAGAAGAGTATGAACAGAACTTTACTGTAACTAAACTAATATACTATCCTGTGATAGCACAACTGTGTTTTACAGTACTGACAAATTACATGAGAATATATTGTAAACATTGCATTACAGATATTAGATATTGTATAATTTGTTTAAATAGTATCGAGAAGGTGCTCACACACATACAACACACATTACATCGGTGAGGTGAGGAAGTGAAATGAAGTAGAGCAGTGATATACAGCCAGAGAGCAAAGTACACCAGGCGAGACACAGCAACAGAAAAGCAAATAACTAATGCACCACACGTTTCAAATGTCTGAGCACTGATATACAAAGTTATTCCAGAAAATCACAATGGGCCGCTGCTGAAACCGAGAAATTGCAGATGTGTTGCAGCAGGTCTACAGCAGGCTGTCCAGGCTCTTCTCAGCGCTCTCCTTGTCGTCAGGCCCGGCAGGGGGGCTGTATTTGTTGTGGTAGTGCTGCAGGATGGTGACCACGTCGTGGTGGCCGAACTGTACTGCTTCTTCCATTGGTGTGTTCCCCCATCTGTACAGAGAAAACATTATTATACATTTAAAAAGAAAGAAAAAACTTCAAATATATCATATGTATCACAAAAATATCACAGGCTACATGACAGCATACGCATATCTTTGAGTGACCTCAATATTTAAGGCATTCTCACAAAACCGTGAACCAAAAGCACAACTGGGGGGCTATTAACTCCTAATAGTAGCAATAGCAATACAACAAAACACCTCCTCTGGTAAATGTGCATTCTGCTGTATTTCCTCTGACTGATGAGATGCAGATTGTAAGAAAGACCACACTTAGGACAGAGATTTCAGGCTCACCTGTCTCTGGGTACTGGGTTCACCTTGCAAGCCTCCAGCAGGAAGCGGACCACCTCTGTGTGCCCTGAAAGCAGAGCGGACGTTGAAAACATATATCAGCAGGCAGGCATGTGTGTGCACACACAGACACACGCAACAGACACTTCACTGTCACGCAAAAGTGGTGCAGTTTATTTCAGTACATTTCATTTCCTATTTCCAAAATTCTCATTCCAAAACTGGGCAAAAATCTGTTGCTACAAAGGCCTTCCCTAAACTGTCACCACAAGGCCGCAAGAGCATCATTACTGTGCTGCCACAATATGATTTCCCTTATCCTAAACTATGTGATGTAGTCATGAGAAATAGCACTAAATCAAAACTAGTGGTGAAAGATGTCCAGCCTTAACCTCAGTGAACATACACAATGTAACTGTCATGATGGACTGGTTTGTGTGATAGGTTAGACTGGTGTATGAGGCACAATAAATAACACAAAGTGTGTGAGACAACAGTAATATCATTTAAGATTGACAGGTTGACTTCAGGCTGCATGTTACCCTCAGCTGCTGCCACATGGAGGGCCGTTCTGGAGTCATAGTCCCTCTGCTCCATGTCCATGGATGACAGAGCAAACCTACACACACATACACACATAAACACACAGTGTGCTGAACTATCTAAGTACCATGACATTCTTTATTTAAAAATACACCTGTTTTATCAGCCAATATCACAGATTAAGGTTGAAACAGAGGAGTAGCCTAGTCCCCCAAACAGAAACACTGCACTTGTCCCTCAAATTAAATTCACTTTTTTCAAAGGAAAATGTTATTAAAAAATACTTATGCGTGTACGTGTTAGTGAGATAACCCTGTGTTCATCTCTGGCCAACATTTAAAGAGGTGACTGTGTGAGCTGTTCACCTCCTCAGGGCAGAGACGTCTCCTGTGTAGGCAGCAAACAGCAGGTTGATGACCGACTTGACCTGTGGACAAAGACGGAGACAAAGAGAGAATATTTGCAGAAGGACCACAGATTCGCTCCACTTTCACCTCTCCATTGATTCCAGCAGCTAAAATATAGCCAAAACAAGTATTGGTTAATTTTTACCATGTATTACGTTCCATTTAACTATTATTACACAATTACTTTCTAAGTGACACTGAGGGGAGTTTCAGTATCATTCTTTCTCATATAATTATCTTAGGTTGGATATTACCACGTTTTAATAACCAAAATATTTTCTTTGAGGACAATGTATTTAAGTCGCGAAAGAGAATTCATCACAGCTAACTACCATCACAAACACAGTTACATCTACACAATTATGACAACAATTCAACATGACTGAATATTATGAACACAGATATCCCTGCATCAATCAAGACTTACCATCAAACAGGAACAAATAATTTCCTATGAGCAAAACTTGAAGACTTGAATTATTACAAAGGAACATTTGAAATGTTAAATAAAAGAGAATAGATACACTTAAAATACCAACAGATATGTAATATATAACAGATAATATCTGGATGACAATATTACACTTTTATCTGTGTAATGGAGTTACATTTAACCATTATCTGCATTGTCAGTTATTGTCTTGATAAACTGGTTAATGGACTGGTCTATAAAATGCCAGAAAATAGTATCAAATGTCCTTTATAATTTCCGAAAGCCTACGTTGACTTTGCTTGAAGGGTCTGAGCAACAGTCTAAAACCGAAAGATATTCAATAATAAAGTAAAGATATTCATATTTAACCAGTGATTTTTTGAGAACATTTCCCCCCAAAAATGACTTAAATGATTCATCCATTTGATAAAACTGTTGCTGGTTATTTTTCTGCTCATCTCCTAATGTATTATTTGACTAATCATTTTGACGGATGAGAGGAACTAACCAGGCTTTAGGAGAAAAAAGGTGAAAATTTGTCTTTGTTTTGTGTGCACAGCTGGAGCTGGATTTATGCAAAATGCACTTTGTATATGCTTCCCTTGGGCAACATTATGAGGAATCACTCCATAAATTTCCATTGTTATGCAGATGATACACAGCTTTATCTGTCAATGAAGCCTAACAAAACCAATCAGCTAGCCAAACTCCAGGCTTGCCTTAGGGACATTAAAACTTGGATGACAAGCAACTTTTTACTGTTGAACTCAGATAAAACTGAAGTCACTGTAATTGGTCCCGAACACAGAAATACATTTTCTAATGATATAGTTCCATTAGACGGCATTGCCCTGGCTCCCAGCTCCACTGTAAAGAATCTAGGAGTTATCTTTGAACAAGATATGACCTTTAGCTCACACATATAACAAACTTCTGGGACTGCCTTCTTTCACCTGTGTAATAATGCCAAAATTAGACATTTTCTGTCTCAGAAGGATGCAGAAAAACTAGTCCATGCATTGGTTACTTCCAGGCTGGACTACTGTAATTCATTATTATCAGGCTGCCCCAACAAGTCAAGATTCTGCAGTTGATCCAAAATGCTGGAAATTGACAGGAAATAGGAAAAGAGACCATATTTCCCCTGTGTTAGCCTCTCTACACTGGCTCCCAGTCAAATCCAGAATAGAATTCAAAGTCCTCCTCCTCACCTACAAAGCCCTTAATGGTCAGGCACCATCTTACCTTAAAGATCTCATAGTCCCCTACAATCCTACTAGGACACTGCGCTCCCAGAATGTTGGTTTACTGGTGGTTCCCAGAGTTTCTAAGAGTCGAATGGGAGGCAGAGCCTTCAGCTATCAGGCTCCTCTCCTGTGGAACCTTCTCCCAACTTCAGTCCGAGAGGCAGACACCCTCTGTACCTTTAAGAGTAGGCTTAAAACTTTCCTTTTTGATAAAGCTTATAGTTAGGGTTGGCTCAGGCTTGAACCATCCCTTAGTTATGCTGCTATAGGCCTAGACTGCCAGGAGATCTCCCATGATGCACTGAGCTTCTCTCTCTCTCTCTTTTTCTTTCTCTAACTCTTTCTCTCTCCCTCTCTCTCCACTCAATATAGATTCATATCCTATATTACATGTTACTAACTTAATATCTTCCCTTTCCTGTAGTATTGTGCTCTTCCGTCTCTCTCTCCTCTTCTGTCACTTTCTGCAGGTACTTCTGCCTCTGGAGCAGTAGAGTCTGATCTGCAATGACAAGCCTCCTGCTACTCCTACAACTCCGCTCAACACCTGCTATTGCATTGAATTGAATGGGGTACGTCCAAGTTAAGTTCTGCACAGTAGAGATTAACTCTACACATGAACATAATGGTATATATGTACAAATATGTACATACTTCAACACTGCAAGAAGAAGCATGGCAAATGACGATGCAGACAGCCAATATTTCAGCCCATGCAGCACAAGCAACACCATTTAAAATATTAAAAATTCACCAAACACAACTTTAGAGTGCCAAGCTGAAACCAAACGCCACAGCAAACATGTACACTATCTCTGGTGCAAACAAGATGTAAAAGACACTGTAAGGCTTAAAGAGTAAACTAACACCCTCTGAAAACCATGAGAAAGCCAGAGGCCTTTACTGCTTTAGAAATAACATCAGTCTATTACAGTTTATACTTAAAAATCATTTATCATGTGTTGAAGTTACAGGTCATGGTTTTAACCCTCAGTAACTTTACTGCCAACTAATCAATAACAGCCAGTATTTGTATCTAAACTGATGGGGGTCAGTGTGTGCAGTAAACACTTTGTAAATACTACAGAAACCGGTTTCTTCTTTTATTGACTTTCCAGTATATTGCCAGTGTGAACCTGAGTCCACTGTTGCTCTATTTTCCCTGGAAATGTGTAAATAAAATCATCTTATCATAATGTCTTAATTAAACAGGCTCAGTGACGTGGTGAATCCTCTCAGGGTCTGTGGCTCATTTGTTTGGGTTATTTGGATAGTAAAGCGCTCCTTCTCGGTTCAGGGAATCAACATGTGAGACAACGTGAGTTGAAACAAGACAGCGAACAGACATTTCATTTTCCCTTTCTTCATGAAAAAGCTATCTAGGGACAAGTATTGCATTTAGTTTATGCTATATGTGCCATAATACACGTGTGCACACATATAGCAGGGATCTCTCCGTATAAATAGAATCACAGAACACACGTGTTGCATAAACCACCTGGGACATGCGATTGCAAAATGCTGTAATACTGGAATAATGTGACGCTGATGGATGACCATGTTAAACAACATGAAATGAAAGAGCACTGTAGCACTTTTGTCACATGCTGGTGACAGTTTGCCCTCAGGAAGTTTAGTGCATAAACAACCTCATGTCACCATCCTTCATACTTTTACTTTTTACTATGACTTGAGGAGGTGCTGCTATGTGATCATCAGGTGCTTTTTGAGTTGTGAATTGAGCTTGATTCTTCTGTAATATCAATCACATGCAAAAAAGAAGCTGCTGCTAAAGCTTAATGACTGCAGTATGGTGGGGCAAAAATGGCCCTCTAGTTCAAAGGCCCTGTAAAACTTAAAGGACTAGTGTGTAGAATTTAGTGGCCTCTAGTGGTGAGAATTCAGATTGCAACCACCTGAATACCTGTCCCCTTGTCCCACCCTTTCCAAGCTAAATGGTGCCAACTACCGCTTGAAGAGATTTTTTTTTCTCCTCACTTTTCTCACTGGTTTAAAATGGGCAGTTGAAGGTGTTGTCATGTATTGTGTACCATTAGAATTTAGCAACATTTGAACCAGAATCTGAGGACACTTGATACAGAATCTGTCTGCAGACTGAAAGAGATGGGTATAACACTAAAATTCTTAGTGGGTGTAGTTTAAGTATTGCTGGCTGCAGACGGAGCCTTTTGTGACAGTCAGTAGGTTGTTTGGTTACCGTCAGTCAAATCTGATCAAACCGCACCAACACTCAATAAGTAATCAGGCAGATGAGCTCAGTCTGTGAGTATTAAAGGAACAGTTCAACTATCAGGGAAATATTCACTTTGGTGAGGACTTAGATGAGAAGATTGATACCACTCTCACATCTGTATATTAAATATGGACCTACAGCCAGCAGCTGGTTAGCTTAGCTTAGCACAGAGACTGGAATCAGGAGGAAACCGCTAGCCAGGTTCTGTCAATTAGTAATAAAACTCACCTACCAGGCCCTGATTAGCATGTTGTTAAGTTAATCTGAATAAAAACAGATATGTAAAAATGACAATTTGCTGTATAACAAACTAGGCAACAGAGGAGTATCAAATGAGATTCTTTAAACATGGAAAGAGTAGTGGCTGTTCAAGAACAGTTGCGGGCGCAGAGGAAGAGATGTTGAGTAACAGTGCTTTATTGGATTTTATACAAGGGACACCAAGGCAACAAAAATCATAACACCACTTTCACTGTCATGTCTGCAAGTTCATCACAGTCAAAAAAACTCAAGTATTTGGTCAGAATTTGATGACATGTTCATGTCTCCTCCTCCAAGCAGACAGGACAGTTCATGAGTTTATGGAGACTTTACTTACAGAATTACAACCATGTGGACAGAGAAAAGAAATCAAAACATAGAAAAGTTTGACAGTCATGAGCTTGGAACTGTATGGTTTCATCTACTGGAGGTTTGGGGAATTTTCTTTACACATAACTTATTGTTTCTCATGTAATGTCTGTTCAAACTTGTAAATTTGTATATTCTCTGTCACATTTTCGACAATAAAAAGCTTAAAAATGACATATAAATAAATATCTAATATCTGACCAAGACATTAGAAAACCCTACAATTCCAAGGTCACCAAATTGCAATGGTAGTGATATAGTGATATATATATTTTTTAAATTTATATGCAATTTCTTTGTCACAAGGGATAAAATTTATGTCCAGACACAAATCAACATAAATAAAGACATTAGAGAGGAAATGAAATGAACTTCCAACTGATTACATGGGATGAATAAAAAGACATTTATCAAATCATACAAAAATATGCATGCAAGAGGGAGAATGAGAATTCACAGAGAAAAAAAAGGATAACAACAGGAAATGTTACATAAATGAATTGAGCCATGAAAATCTGATGATTTCAATGGAAATACTCATAACTGCATTCAAAAGCCCTTCTGTCATGAGTTTGATTGCAGAGTAATAATCACACTTTGAGGAGTAAGAAAATGGTTACTGATCACAACCTTCAAGTAATACAGTTCATTGAACCTCCTGCAAAGTAACACCAGGCTTGTTTGTCGTTCCCATTTACCAAAGTAAAGTGGAACGGGTCAGATTATCAACCATGATTGGCTGTGATAAGGTCACGCCAGTCTCATGTCACCACTGGTCTGGTCCTGTGTTGCTGACATGCAGGCACTGTGTTTTAGATTTTGTGCCAGTGAGGGGGGAAATAGCAGCAATGAGACTTGCACACTTGCACACAATTGAGAGACAATTTCCCTTCATTCACATTTCATGATTGTTTGGCCCAAAACAAAGACAGCTGAGGTTGGGACTAGGCCTGAGATGAGATGCTAAAATAAGAGCTACCACTGACATCTGAGGGAAAATCGAGTTGATCCCGCATACTGTGGCCAGTATTTGCTGCCATGACTCATTTAATGAAAACCCAACTAAACCATAATAAAGTTGACTTTACTGTCATGAAAATTACATCACTGTGTCTGGCAATCCACTAGCACTAGTTCAGCAAAAACACACCATCATGGTATATTTGTACATTTAAAGTTGTAATCCTTCAGATTTTAGTTCTAGTTGATTTGCAGGTGCTGGTTCTTCTTTCACATTCAGTCAAAGTTGATGTGTGTGTGTTTCCTGTCAATCCCATCTGAATCAAGCAGGGGAATGGCGGATTACGCCAGTGTCAGTTCGAGCATTTACATGTACTTAAGCAACATGATTACTAAGAGAAGGTTACATGGGTTTGCATGCACTGTAGTAACCTGGTTATTGTAGCTGAAGGTGCATTGTTCCATGTAATTTTGCAGCCTTTTGTCATGCGCATGTGTACATATAAAAAGTAGAGTAGAAACCAGGTTATCCTTATACATGGCCAAGGAATCTGCATTCTCTCTATAGCAGAATAAATGCCACAAACTGTATCAAATAGTGTTTTATATGATGAAAATCTTAAGGATTATAACTTTACCAAATAGGGCCACTGTCCTACTAATACCGCTGTCAGTACTTTCTAGACACTCCTCTGCAAACTTTAGCAGATCCACAGATAAAATCATTTTAAAAAGTCAACAGACCCAGCTCAACTTACTGCATATTGTAGAAAACACTGTCAATGGAGGATTAATGATGACAGAGGCTTTTGAATACTTTGTACCCCTACATAATAAAGAGCTGAAAATTTAAAACAGAAAAAAAAAACAAAAGTCTGTGACTTAAAAACATGAAATAAAATAACAACATGACAGAGTAATAACTGGGCATTATTGGCTCTGGCAGCCATCGCTTGGAGCTCAAACCCACTGACACCACACACCAGTTGTACAGTTTCAACAATGACTGAGTAACGAATGGATAACCCCCCCCCCACAAACAGTACAGTCACAATAGAGCGACATCTAAGGCATCTGCTGAAACGACATTCATGTGCAAGTATTTCTATTTCCTGGAGGAGATAATATCATAAATTCGGAACGTCTGAAGTGTATATTCAACACTCATTCTGGTCTGCTGTTGAGGATCATCACTCATGTACAGACACACACCCGAAAGCTATACACACCTGCCGCTATGTACATTCAGAAGTTCAGTAAATTCTACTGAAGTAAGTTTGAGAACACTTTGAGAACAATACTGGATACATGTGTATGTATGCATACTGACACACGCGCACACACACATTTCTTGATCAATGGATTTGATGCTTCTAATACACCTTGGAAACATCAATTTGATATTGCCAAAAACACTGCTGCAAGATGAAAATTTAAAAAAATCCCCCTGCTGCTAGAGCTGGGTATCGTAGATACTTTCATGATACCTTAATTTGAGATAAATAAACATGTTACTCTTTTATCATTTAAAAAAAGAAGCGTAAGTTCTTAAATGTTACATATATAGTCTATCGTCTATATAAAATAGACAGAATTTTGATTTAAAGGGCCTGAAAACATCTTATGCTACTGTTCTGCTTTCAATGTATGGACGTTGCCATTTTGATTTTATCCACAGTGCACATAGACAACAATCTACTGCGCATGTATGAAATGTGTATTCCAAGCAAAGTACAATTTAAAATAATCCATGGCGTCCGCAGCTGTCCATGTACACACCTGCAAGCGAGTATAACTGAGGCTTAACTGTTTTCTGCTAAGGTTAGAATGGTTTAATCTTGCTAGTAACTAAAAATGATTTGTCCATACTTTAACTGTTGCTTATTAATAGTCACGAACATTTAATGTTATGGATATGAAAATGAAAAGTTTTCAGAGGCTTTAAGAAAAAAAGAAGAGCATTCCTGCATTAAATTAAAACTCCTGAAACATTATTGTGCTGCGAAAGTAATGTGGTAACGCACATACACTCCATTTTTTCTACACTGAAGCTGTGATCTTGCACCTCATCTAAAATGTAGAATTAGATGTATATGCAACTGCTTTTCTGCTACATTTGGATTTAAATTTGGTCAAAGAATATATAAACCAGGTTGTACACGTGACCAACACGTATACCATTTGCCACTTCATATTTCTTTACTTTGTGATAAAGACACATTTCAGGCAGTACCACAAAAGTATCAGGCTCCAATACCCAGCTTCAGTCGATGCTCTGCGTGCGTATGTCAGGTACAGGTATGATTTTCCCCTTAGATACTTAACTTTTAAGCCAATCCCAGCATGAGGCGGGATAAATCCTGAACAGGTTGACATATCGATGATTGCTTTATTTTATACTTAGAAAGCAGCTTAATTTCCAGACTAAAGAATCCTGTTTCAACACAAGCATATTTTTGTGCCGAGTGTAAACACAGTAATGGTTTTGGAATGCAGCCTAGATAAACCCTGCAGTCACCTGCTCACAGCACAGAAGCTAAAGGGTGTCTGAGGACTGTTCAGATCAATGCAAGCTATGAGGGGCTGTAACTGGAGGTTGCAACACATGCCACAACTCTAAGTATACTCACAAACCATAGACACACATGGCACAACCAGACCCACCCCCACCCCTGTTTTTTCCCCCGTCCAAACTTGACAGCAGCTCAGAATTCTGCAGCCAGTCCACCAAGGCCGTCGTGAGTCTCCACAACGAGCCTCAAAACTCCTCACCTCTCTCCTGAGCTTTTTGGTTAAACAGACCTTTATTTGCTTGTGTCATACAAACACCCACACTATCAGAAAAATCTGCCCCAGCTGTAGCCCTGCACAAATACTGACTTAAACCTAAGCTGAAGTCCTGCTTTACTGTCGTTTCAAATTTTCTTAACCTTGACCTTAACACGTAGAAATGTGCAGTGTTCAACTTTTTTGCATATGAACTTACTTTAATGCAGGGTTCCCATAAACCTTAATGGTCTGCATTTATTCTGACTCAGACCTCTGTAGGCCAGGTTAATGTCTGTCAGAAGGCTGAGAAACATTGCACTATAGTGAGTGACTTAGCTAAGCTTGTTTTTTCTTTCCAAGGTCCAGCATGTATGATTAGAAAAGCAAAAACCGGTGTTATTAAAATCCCTCCAGAACTCAGAGCTCATTTTTTGAAAGGTGAGAAACTTAGCCAACTCAGCACTGTAGCACTCATGCATACGCGACTAACTGACGTGTTAGCAATATTCTCTTTCGACCCAAAACGTTCCTTCAGTAATCCAATGACGTGTATCGTCATACAGCCATTTTGATCATCTACTACAACCCATCAGCATCTGTATTTATATGCTAATAGCTAGAGTCTCGGGTCCCAGTGTGAGCTACAGTTAGCAATCATTCAAAGAAAGTAGTCTGAGTGTATATTTGAAGACTGCTGGTCTAAACACCGGCTGCATCGAAGCGCCACACATGGAAACACACTCACACGTTCTTTTTTTCTTTCTTTCTTTTTTTAAAAAATAAAACGGAATTTCAAATCAACCCTTAGCCTACATTTTGAAATAGGATTCTGTCAAAATGAAAAAAAAAGAAAAAACATAACACTGCAATAAAAGGGGTGAGATGAAACAGAACAACCTGTACACTGTACATCAGATCCTACACAGACGCTAAGGCAACGAGCAGGTGGAGGCTACGAGTTCATTTGGAATCCAGAGCAAAAATAAACAAAAGTAGTAACTCAACCCATTTTTCCATCACAGATACAAACAGAAGAGGCTTCCCAGTTCGTCCACACAGTAACCGATTCACAAGCAATAAATAATTGTCTACATACTTTATATATAAATATTCAAGGGCAAGGAAAGATGGTGGTGTGTTGCAAGAGGTGGGGGGAGGTATCAGGCAAGGTGGGGGTCTATGGGACGAATAGGTCCTTTTTTTTAATGTTTTCTTATTTTTTTATTTTTTTTCCCGTTTCACTCGCTGACATTGTCCATCCTATAGACTACAGTGGTGGAGCTGTCCTGGTGCGACTCAGTGGGAGACACCTTTTTCCACAGAGGGGCTTTCAGAGCTAGCTCTTGTTGGAGGCTCTCGTAATCCATGGGTCCGAAGGAGTGCTGCTGTTTCAATTGACACGAATAACAAATTAGTCTCACTCCCTCTGTGGGTTTGTATGTGTGTTGTAGGTGTGGTGTGAAGTTTGCATGACAAGTTCTGAAAACCAGAACCAAAACCAGTTTTCATCGGCAAGGGCATGCATTATTGTCGTACCTTTGACGAGGCTAGCTGATGCACCACAGAGGATCAACACAGTGTGATGTATAAAGTGCCAGATTTTTGGCAAACAACTAAACAAGTTTTGGTAATTTAGTTTCTTATGTCGCTTTAAAAGGGACCCAACTAAAGACAGTATGAGAATAACACACCTGCAGGGACCTCCATCAGAATTCAAAAAGAGCCAGTGCAAAGACTGGGGAGAAAAGGAGACAAGGATTGTCCTATTCTGCTCTTCATCTGAAATTAGGTGCTTTTTTTCCCTTTAGGTGTACTGTTTGTACAGTTATGGAGCTAAATATGTGTTCAGTCAACAGCTGCAAATCAGCAGTACGCTCAGCATCACTTGGCTTCTTGCATTCTTGGAGAGGGTGTGCTGAGTAATGTATCTGATGAAAGAAATGTTTGCCATTTTTTTCCCCCCATCATAACAAGGTGTTGTGCGTCCTTACCCGCTGATCCCCTCCCTCTCTGCGAGGATCGTGCTTCTTGGCAAAGTGCCTCAGGTTGTCGTAGTTGTGGAAGTTGAAAAGCTCCACGAGGTCCTGGAAAGACAAGATTGATCAGATCAGAAAAGGTAAATATGTTTATTACTGATAACATATTTACACTACTACACTGTTAAAGTTGACATTTCTCTCTGATGATGGTGACAGTTGAAAAGCCACTGATGTCAGTAGTAAATAAATTTTGAAAAGCATACAAGTGCAAAAAAAGAAAAAAGTCATCTGATTACATTAGTGGCAGAGGTGCAGTGTTTATTGAGAACTGTAACTGGACCTGCTCTCCAGGTAATCATTAATCAAGCATTATTTACTTATTAAACAGGTTCAGTCACTCTACAAGTATGTCTGCCAAGAAAACTCAAGGTCACTGTTGCACAATTTCCAATCATTAATAACCCTTTTTCCATGAGGAGTTTTTATTTAAATACTTACACTGTACTGATTTCCTTGAAGTCACTTGAATATAAATATATATATATATATATAAAAAGTATCAAAATACAAAGAGTATAACTGAAAAATATATTCATACATCAGTAATACCTAAAATAGTACAACAGGCCTATATTTTGAGGGACTGGTTTAGAAACACCCAATATGGGGATTTTGATTAACAACAGTATGGCATTGACTAATATTATTGTTATTATTATTGTAACATTAGATACTATTACAGCAGATACTTTTCTTGGATCTTGTTAAACACTGATATGTGTGCATGCATGTGAGTGTGTATTTAAGGCACGCTTTGTGATGCAATCAGTCCAAAACAACTTTTTGGCACGCATTCTTGATGTAAAGCTACAACACAGATACAAGCAAAACATTTTCGGCTATATCAAAACACTCTCACGCTACTGGAGTTTTATTTTAGCACTGGTGTAAGAAGTGGTGTCTGGATTCTGAGAATGTCTCCTTTGCAAGTATACACTGCAAGACACAGTGATCTGCTCCTCTGTTACCGGATGTTACATACCGTGCAGAATTGTATTCCTCTGACTGAGTTGCCCAGCTTGTCTAGTGGAGGCGACCAGCACATAATACCCATCACATTGGGTACAACCAGCAGGATCCCCCCTGCTACTCCAGACTTGGCTGGCAGACCAACCTACAACAGGGAAAACAGACGAGTTACATAATAGGCGATCAGCTGTGTGTATCTGCAGTATCAGCGTGACAACAATGACGCAATGCTGAAAATGGAAAAAGTCGGCAAAGAGCAAGTCTACACAGCTTCAGTAATCACTTAGCAACAGGATTCTTACTAGCATTATTCATCTATGCCCCCCAACCCTCTTGCCTGTGACACTGTACTGAAGTATATTTAAATTATATTTAAAATTTAAGTAAAGATATTTCAGTGGGCATTCTTTTGCTTGGTGCTCTGCCCCTCAGAGGAGAGGTCACTATTTCTACAAGCCCTTTACATTAATTAAGAAGGTGGTTTTGTTTCCATCTTATTAACTTAAAACTGAATATAGCAAAAGGAAAGAACACAGAGTACACTCTCACTTTTGCTGTCACTGTCTCATTGCTGTCAAAACCAACTGCTCCAGATGTGACTTATTATGACAAATTGAAATGCTGAGGATGTGATCACACATTGCTCAATGTCTTGGCAAATAAGCCATCTTGTCACAACAAACACCTCAGCTCAGACAGACCATGTGATATGTCAATTATAGAACAGAAGTTGCGTCACTCCACCTGTTATCAAAGCAGTAAATCATTTTGTTTCATGCTCACTGCTTTGAGTCTTTCCTCAGCTCTTACTTGCCATCTTGTGAAAGTGTGTCTTCTACTCACATGGAAGGCAAACTGTCCTGAGAAGTCGTACATGCCGCAGGAGTGCATCAGACTCAGGGTGTTCCTCACTGCCTCTGGGCTTAGCACGCGCTCGCCCGTGATTGGGCAGATACCACCATTAGCCAGGGTAGCTGCCATGACACTGGCACTCTCACAGGTAACCTCAATGGAACATAGCTGGGGGTTCAGATGAAAGACAATTTGCATCATTTCTCTGTCACAATTTTGAGCAAAGCATGTTTCACGCAACAGCAAATGGAATCCTGTTGGTGGAGAAACAGGAGAGCAGAAATGAGAAAAGTAAAGTCTGACATAGGCAAGGTGAAAGTGCAGTGCAGTGGTGGTAGAGGTGAAAGTAAAGATAAGTTAAAGTTAAAAAACAGAGACAGTTTGACAGAAAGAAAGGGACATGTGACTAATATTGACAGAGAAGCAGAAATAGGATCTAACCAGGATCACTTTCACTCAAGGGCAAAATCAATAATGGAAGAGGAGCAGCAACAAAGCAGGCAAACAGTGTTCTGCCAAAAATAATGGGAGTAAAAAATAATGTATATATATAGATCACTGCTACACTCACTTGAAAATAGAAGTCCAGTACAGATGTCATGTCTGTCCCCTCTGGGAAACACTGCAGAGAAACACAAGAGTTTAAAACACAGCAGCATATAGATAAACACATGAACATTTATCAACTACATTCCCATGTTTCTGCATCTCTGAATGAGGAATAGACGACCATATTTACTGTTAAGGAATCTCTGCTGTGGTGAAAGACATGTAGGCCAAGTAAAAGTTTATCAGAATCCAGCATACTCCACTAAAGGTAAATGTAAACTGAAGGAGAATAATAATCAGTTGAGGAGCACATTAAATGCAGATTTTTCTTTTAAAATTCAATATTCTCAATTATACATGTGAATATTTCTAATTTATATTGTAAATAAAATTACTGACCAGGCCTCTGGTAATAATTTACTTCTGTAAACTTTCAAACAGAAATAATAGTGCCTCAACCACAGTAACTTTGTGTTGTCCAAGACTCATGTTAAAATCTAATTTTCAAAAAAGTACTATTCCTCACCGAGAGACTTGACTTGAAAAATGTATCAAAGCTTATCAAAGTTTTAGAAAAAGCTTCTACTGGATCGGTTTCCCTGTCATCATTACTATGCACCAAATTACCACAAGTACAGACCTACTATAACAACTTAAAAATAAATGGGGGGGAAGACATAAATGAAAAAATTTCCGAGGAGTTTTGGCAAAACATATGCAGTAGTTCAGTTTAAAATTGTACACTGGGCTAAAGTTGACCGTATAAGATTAGAGCAATCCTGATGTGGCAGATGCAAACAGTAACCATGTATCCTCTTACATATTTTTTGGATGTGTCCAAAATAACACAAATCTATCATTTATACTACTACAGTCTCCATTTATTGCACTTTGTGGTGTAGCCTCAAAGCAATGTTCACTTGAACGGGTCTGAGGCCAGTACGACGGCCCTCTGAACTCTCAGCAGGAGCCACTTCCACCAGTGTATGGAGTCTGGCTTATGGAGGTCATTCACAACATTTAGTTTAGAAAAACTAGGTTCTCTAGAACATGATTTTAATAGGATTTTATGCAGCCTGGCAACCTATTCAACCTTCTTGGAATATATGGCAGCAGATAAAGTAGATCTGCAAGTTAACCTTTCTCTTTATTTATTTACCTATTCAGTTGTTGCTATTTAGTTTTTTCAATATTTGTATCTTATATCTTGTTATATCATTTGTTCTCATTTTTACCCACTGCTATGTGTGGGTAATCATATGTGCCTATGTATTTTTTCTTTAATTTTCATTCTGCTTTTTAGTACATAGAAACAAATGGAGAGATAGCAAAGTCAACAACATCAGCAATGAAGTATGACTCATCCAAGGTCAAACCTTTTTTTCTTTCAAGTAGTAGCCGATGGCAAAGTTCCGGTCTCCTGACTCACGCTCTGACTGGAATCTGTCACACAAAGAGCAGAGCACTCCCATCAAACAGAGGAAGGAAACATTTGCATAGTGAGTGTGAGTGTGTGTGTGTGTGTGTGTGTGTGTGTGTGTGTGTTTGCACTTGTGTGTTGGAATTCCATCACCCACACCCTTCATGTGTACAGTACAACCAGAGCTCTCATGCTGTCATGTGATGAAACTGCAACATGAGCCCCAGCACTTGGTCTTTTTCCAGTGACATTGTTAGCATGTGGTGTCATCATAAATCATGCACATGCAAGTGACCTTTACAACACAGATGCCAATTCCAGAACTCATCCTTAATAAAGTCAATCACAAATCAGTGTAGGAAATGATTCCTACTGTGTGGGTACTTTACCTTTGTGCCAATTTGCTACTGACAGTTAAACTAAGAAAGTCTGCCACTTAAAATACTTTCCCCTTCTAGTGAACAGCAATGTATCACTACACTGCACACATTGTTCTAATGCCAAACATCTACCTAGCCTCTGCTCTGAATGAACTGACACAGACACTTTCCATTACCTGAGGAAAAGGTCCTGAACATTTAAGCCTCATTACCAGTCTCTCTGATTTCATTCACTCATGTCACAATCTTTATGAAAAGAATACTTTGCCTATATATAGTCACTTGAACTAAGCAGAGTTTTTAAAGCCTGGCTTTACTTAACAATGACAAACCAGTTTTTAATAACAGAGTAGATGGCAGGTGTGGTAGAGGCTTTGGTAATTCTTCTTGTTGACAGTGAAGTAAACACAGGTAAATATCAAATATGGTACCACTATAAACATGAAAAAAGGCTTTGTTATGGTGTATACAACGCAGCTAACCCACACACATTTTCACTTAATGTGTGGGTGTGTACAGACTCTGGCATCTCCCTCACTCTCATAGCTTTGCTATATCTGTTAGAGTGAAACAACTAACTCCTTTATTATATTCCAATTAGCACACAACTTCACAAATTCAACCTGAGCCAAAGTAAAAGAAGTGTGCGTGCCTTTAACTTCACATTTGTTGTTGTCCTTCTCACTGAGTAAAAGAAGGGATACAGAAACTTTGAAAGCAGACCTCATGATTTAGAGGGACTTACGTGGCGTTGCTGAAACCTACATACTCGTTTCCTGCCATCTTTTTCAGAAAGCTCATGACCTGGAGGAAAAGCAGTGGGAGAGTTAAGAGTGACAAAATGATCAACAGGGGTTCATGGTATGAGGTCAAACTCTAGTATCCAATGCTACTGTTATTATACATGAAATGTAAATACTTTGTTCAGTGTGTCCCAATTCTGTACTATATACTAATTGTATAAAGTATCCTATATACAAATTCTTTTAGTATACCCTGTTTGGAATTACTATAGAAAACAAAAAAGCCCCTCCTTTTCCCTTGTGACACTGTGGGAAATTAACATCCATCAACAGCACATTTCAAAACTGACAGTTTAGTCAGCATACTGACTGTTCTGAGTATACTATTTTTTTGCCAACTTTCCAGTGTGAACATATTCAAAAACTGCTCAGAATGTTATTCAAAACCTGCTCAGAATTTGACAGTAACTTGGCTATGGGACCCTCAAAAGGAAAAGTGTAAAGAGGAAACATGATACAGTAAGTATAAGTACACAATGTGTCATATTTATCACCAATATTCATATTAATATTTATCACTAGTCCTCAGGCCCTTTCACAAAGAAAAAGTTAACGCAGAGTACTGTTGACTTCAATGTTGGATCCAGGTCTGACTTCTTATACTTACATAGTCAAATTTTTCTGCATTGCCTGCACCTTGCTGAGGAGAGAACAAAAGAATATGCAGTTAGCACGTTTCATTCACCAAGAGATGTTGCAGAGGAGCACAGCATCATAGAGGTAATACTAAAATAATAATACTACTGCTGATAAATTAAAGCTACAGAATTAGAAGATGTGAAAAGATTTTATTACATATGAAATCACAGGAGCTTTGCCAAGAATTATTCAAGTACCAAATATTAATATGATTGGCTTGCAAATATGTTACAAAGAAGGAAGTCTTTTGGAGTTAAAGGGAGATTTAGTAGACATGTGTATTACCAGTTTAGCCAGTTAAAGAAAAACATGTCTCATCATTACATCTCACTATGCCATCTCACAGATTCCAAATATCAGTTTCAGTTTTATTTGATATCTAAAGAGTAAAAACTAAAATAGACTATTTTCAAAATATCTGTAACAGCCCTATCCTGTGTGTTTCTACATAAAGTATGACTGCACAGAAATGTAAGTGTATGCAAGCAAGTTTGTATTATGGGTTACCAAATTGCAGGTGTGTGTGTGCGTGTATGTGTTTGAGGTGTTGGTGCGTCTACAGTAGGTCAACACAAGTCATTTGTGCAAAGTCTGTCTGCCAAAACAGTGGGGAGGGAGGGAAAAGAGGGAGGAATAGTCTTCCTCTGAGAATAAAATTCACAGCTTGTAGCTCAGTGTACATTAATCAAGTCACAAGCTAGATGATGCTGCCTGTTCCCACAAAGAAAACACAGCAAAAGGAAAAATGGACACGCATGCACATTTAATGTGCTATAGCAGTTGTTATGAATTCATAATACTGAACTATTTATGTTTTGGATGGGTTTTAACTTTACATTTAAAAGGCTAATGCTTCATGTGTGACTGACGTACATTTCACTTTCTGCACTTTACTGTGCAGAGCAAAAAATAAGTGACACTGATGGAGGTGTTAAAGAGTCACTAATGGGGTTTCTACAGAGCTGATTGGAGGAGAAAGAGAGAGGAGGGAGGATCAGGGGATTGGGAGAGTGCGAGGAGATAGATATGGAAAAGGAAGAAAAAATTACCAACGTCATTTGACCTGCAGCAGCAGTCATTATTTCCCACAGTTCCTAAGTCTGGAAAATATGCAACAACATACAAAAACAGCAACAACATGTAGCCTTCAAGCACCATGTAACAACAGTTTGGGGCAACCATCCCATAGTTTTCCCACCGAGGTCAAACCTAACTGGGCAACCTGACCAATAGCTTGACATTTGTGCTTCAGTTAAGAAAAACAAAAACAACATATTGAGATACTGATGACAATGGCGAGTGGATGAGGACACAGACACACATTATCGTCTCAAAAAATGTGAGGTGATCTTCTCTGCTCATTTAATAATTTCTTAGTGGACTGTTTCAAAGGTTTGCTGTGTGATGGAAGAATAACTTGTGCATACAATTCTTAACAAGCTGCTACTTGTAAAGACAGCATCATAAATCAGTAGGAAAACTGTTAGGCAACCTGTTTTGTTGACTACTGCAGGCATAGGAGCTACTATGAGGCAGTCTTTGTGGTGTTTATCAGAATAGGAGGAGTGGATTTCCTGATACAGATTATCTAAAAATATGGATGTTTTACATGATCTTAGCCCAGTGTAGATCTACTCATATCTCTGCCAGAAATGTTCAAGGATTAGTTCAACATTTTAGTAAAAGAAAAAAAAAAAAAAAAAAAAAAAAAAAATAGTTGCATGCTTTCCTTTTAAGAGAGAGTTGAGAGGATCGATATTAATCTCATATGCGTGAGTGTGGAGACTGAAAGCAGCTAGCCTGGCTTTATCTCAAGTTCACCGATTAAATTTCTTTAACCTGTACATAAATCTAAAAGTTAAAACAATAATTAGAGTTTTGCTTGTAGCAGAAGCATACAGTGGTTTTATCAGCTGAAAATGAGTGAACCAAAACAATGAAGCTGTGGGTCCATAAACCATAAATGTACTAAAAGACAGATGTGGAGTGGAGGGAATAAGCAGAATAAGGTGATAATTCTTTATCATTTGACATGAGGTAACCTTTTAACATCAAAAATTGTGATTTGCTGATATTCATGAGTGCAGCTTGAACAGACTATCATGAGATTTGTGTCAATCTTCTCTTCCTTTCTGAAAGAAAGCAAATAAGTGTATTTCCCAAAATGTTGAACTATTAAAGAAGCCAACTCACTCACTACTGTCTGTGTACTTAAATACACTTATGTGTATTTAAGCTCATGTGTATTTAAGCACATCATTAAACACAATTTTCTCTACTATTTTCTCTACCTTTCTAATTTTGTTTGACAAAATTCTAACTGACTCACCCAGTGTAAATCCTGAAAAGAGTATTTTGTGATTTCAGATTTGAGAGTTGAGCAGCTGTGTGGTGACAACAACACAAACAGGAAGATTTCTCAATGACAGCACCCGTTTTATCTTGCTCACTGTACCGAAAATAAACTAATAAATAAAATCACAGAAAGGAGGAGCAGTTGGCTTTTAAACATCACTGGTGAGAGAACAGATCGAAACACTTCTAAGACAAACCAGATGTTTGTGTTGTGAAAATGTGAGCAGTTTTTAATGCTGGTGACAAAGTTTGGAGTCAAAGTCCAGTGTTTACTCAAGCTGAATTAGGTTTTTCGTGGTGAGTAGAGTATTTATGCTACAGTATCTACAATTCAGAGGGTAATAACTCTTTTAAATGTCCCAGAAATTGAAGTATTTGAGTATCTGAATGCTTGCAAGATGGACGCCCTGAATGCACTGCAACCAATATGTTTTTCATGAAAAACTATTGAAAGAAAAGAAAAATGGCTTCACCAAGTTAATGGTCCTAAATAGATTATTTATTAATATCTTGCCCCAAATGCAGAAATGTTGCAGAGTGGCACTACAGAAAGGTAATTTGTAGCACTTTGCTTATAAATGAACTTTTGTGGAACTGACTTCAGAAACAAGCCATTGCAACATAGTTGTCACACTTTATACATCTGGGCCTTTGTTGGGATTTAGAGATTACAACCACTTGCTCCGCTTATTTCAATTGTCCTGTGCACATGCAGTGACACACACTGCAGTGACTACAGACTCTAGTCTAGGTGACGGCACATGGGTTTGCTGTAATGATTTAACAGAACATAAATGCTGATCTGTCTGAATGATTTCCCTGTCAACATAAACTATCGGGTCAAGAATATTAGGCAAAGTAAACCTAAGTTTAATAGGCTTGGGTTTGAAAGGTGGTGACGAACAAGAAGCACAGGTGAACAAACTAAATTTTAAAAAAGGAAATGGCATTTCAACAACATGCAGACACTAAAAACACACAGGTCCCAGACCCTGAGACTTGTGACAGAGCTAATCTCTTGCCTGCTCCTTTTAAGTACAAGAGATCCAAAATCAAAATCAAGATCACACAGGCCCCATGCTTCAGCATGCTTCTTTATACATACATAGAGGATGATTTTAGCACCATCTACAGTTGAATTACTCTGAAGCGTTTCCCTGTCTAGATTGCTTACTCTCAAGTCAAATAAAAACTAATAATCACACCTCCAAGCTTTGATAGCACATTGTTTTACAACATAAATGAGAATGCAACAAGGATGAAGCATACCATTAGTCATACGATTCCGTTCAAAGTCTATGTGCTTGGGACAAAAGCTGGGCATAGCAAAGGTCACTTCCAGAAAAAGCTGCAGTCAAATACCAGTCCTTGAATTTGACAATTTTGTAGAAATATTTCTAGCAGAAAATTTGTCAAAACTTCATGATTTAACCATATATGAAGAAGCTAATTTCAAGATATTAAAAAGCAAACATTTGCAATACAATCCTGCGGCTGTAAGAAGCAACAGAGGTGGCACACAGTAAAGGTCTTTATAGACAGCTTTTGTGTGAGGATGTGTTACACTATGTAAAAAGAGTTTGGTAGAGTTGAAGAATTAAAGTTTTGAGGCTGATCATCAGCAGCTGTAAATAATTAAAAAATGTAATACTGCCAATGTGAAAACCTATCAACAAAGTTTGCAGCTTGTTTGATTTGACAGATGACGGGCAATTCATTTTTGTGACTAAGAAAGCCAACTCACTGTCATTCCCTCTTCACACCGAGTTACCTAAAGTCAATTCGAATAGGGTGATACCAAACCCTGGTGACTACATGGAGAGGATGAATGAAGTGAGGCATTATTTGACTTCTTATCTAGAGTATCTTCATGAGCAGACTGGTGCTGGTCTGCGTGCACCTGCATTTGACTAGCTCTCTGTGCAGGTTATTTTCAGCTGGGACAATAACAGAGTGTGTGCTGGGGCGGCTAAGTACCCTTCAGGAAGGATTAGCACAAGTCTTAATCACCACAACAAGACACATGGCAGTGGACTAAGGTAGTGACCTAGAAATACTTCAAGCTGAGTCAAGAGTGATAAATATCTGGACACACTTAGAAGTCTATAGTCTACAGAATCAGTAACAAGACCACAAAATTAAAACTACAAAGGTTTCTGACAACAGTTTGGACAAGGTGTTAAATCAGAAAAATTCTGAATTATTGTGAGTCTTCTTCAGTGGGTTTCATTGTGTTTAAACAAAAGTAGGTTAACGAGGCCATTGTAAAACAGTCAAGTATTATTTGCAAGGAGTATTTATGATAACCTTCATTTTTATCTACTCTGTACAACGGCTCAGTGATACACACCATACAAGGAATTTTCTAGCTAAGGATTCAGTGGAAATGACACACAGACCGGACATCATAAACACAAATGAAGGGAAAAAAGTGCTACTGCTTTTACCTTTATCAGTGAAGTACAAACAATAGCGCCAGCATTCACCATGGGGTTGTGGGGCTTATCTGCAAAACAACAAGAGCCCTGTTAAACATTCTGTAGAGGATCAAAGTGTAAATGTTTAGTTATTTTCTTGAGTTCTGAGAGCTTTGTCTATAGACACATCAAACAATAACAATCGAATACATGCAGAACACACATTGACTCAAGATAATACAGATAATAATATCTGTATCTCTGGTTGTGTGTTGTGTGAAGTAAACTGAGCTTTGTACCTACATCCAGAACTAACTAACTCTTAGAACAATGATATATATTACAAATCCTGTTGAGAAAAATGTGTTTCAACAAAAAAAAAAAAAAAAAAAAAAAGAAAGAAAGAAATTATTTCAATGTTTCTAGCCAGGCAGGAGCATCATGTTTTAAATGTGTATTGAGGTGTAGAGGTGGGCAGCTATCTGGATTCACTAAGTAAAAAATAACTACTGTAGGGACAAAGACATTTATTTGCATCTAGAGGAAAAAGTTTTTACATGAAAATCAGGATGTAGTGAAGTCTTGTATTCCTGTCTTGTATTCCCCCAGAGGATTAAACCAAGAAATAGCAAATGCCTTCTGTTTCCATAACTAACCATGAGATGAGCTTATTTTCTCTTCCCATTTGTTGTAGCAACACTGGCCAAACTCGACGATGGGAGTGGAAGCCTTCCTCCCTCTAATTTCTAAAAGAGCTCAAGTACAGCCCTTACATCACCTACATTTCCTCAATGGTATGTGATCGCCTTACACAACAGGACAGCCACGGGGCTGTCTTGGCAAAACACCCACACAGGATGTGACAAAATGGCTGCAGTTTAGCTATCAGTGTGAGGATTGTGGCATTTCCTCTAACCAACCAACCTCAATTCTGATTATTGTGAGATGTAGTGTCATATCAACATGTTGTAAAAATATAAATATTATTTCGAGCACTTATATATATAGCATGATTCATGTGCTACATAGACACTCATGTTCAGTTTAACCCAACCATGTTTATTTTCACAATGCTGCTGGGGGGTGAAAAAAAAAACAAAACAAAAAAAACTCTTTCCACAAATTCTCCTGATGCCATCATCTGACTCATTCACTTGGCAGCTCAGTCACAGCTCTCACACTTTCTCTCCCTGATGCTAGAGATAGACCATCGATGAGCACTGATGAATAACTTTCTGGGCTGCTAATGACAGGCTGTCCCACCTAGTGTCATTGAGGTCATGAGGGAGTGTTCAAATATGTAAGAGCCTGAGGGAGAAATGCAAAAGATATAGTGGGGAACAAACTGTAAAAGCAACATGCAAAACATTCCTTTTTTATAACCTTTATCAACATATTTTCTGTGATTCAAAGTTAAGAGACTAGTTCCTTTGTTTACAGAACAGATCTCAACAAAACTAGCACTGAATCATTAAACTGTAGGTTGTCACTAGCAATTTGCACACATATTAAGTAATTTCACTATATTTCAATCCCACTCACTTTGATTTAAATATCAAAAAGGTTATTCAGGAAAATAGGGAACACCAACTTCCAAAACATTGCCAGAGCCGTCTCTCTCCCTCACTCTAATGTGACACTAATGTGACATTTTGAGGAGGAAAAATAGTGTGTATGGGCTGAGTTCTTAAGAAAGAAGTAATGAGGAGGAAGAAGGAAAAGAAAACTCTGGAGTCTCACCATCTTCATTCAGGAAGAGCTTATTAAAGCGCAGGCCACTGGGCTCCTTTCCAATGAAACTGTGCACATACTCTGTGCCATGGTCATGGACAGCAACAGCATACTTTAGAGGCTTGACACAAGACTGCAGACAGAAAGGGACCTTGGTGTCTCCTGCTGTATGTCTACAAAAGACAAAACATAACATTACGGATAAAGATAAAGTTATCTAAGCAGGCAAAGCAGCTGCAATGTCAGATAATAAACAAGTCAGTAAGAGTGAGGACCTGGAACAGGGTACAAAATGGAGGACATATGCATGACCAAAGTAAACGCTTAGAATGGAAGAGTATACAGAGTAACTTCAGAGTGCTGCAGCATGATAACAGAACTACACAGTCTGTTCAGTACCAATGTTATCTTTATGACTTCCTCTGTTGCACAGGCATAACAAAACTACCCCCTAATGGAAGATACCTATCAGAGAACAGGCCGATCCAAACACCTGTTGACATCATTCCACTACACTTGTGATAAGTGTCTGCTTGTTCTACTTTTGTCCCTTATTGGGAAATACAGGGTGGTTTATATACATATATATTGAACACTGTAAGCTTCACAGAGAGTGCAAATTACCATGGATTCTATTTTATAGGCATATGCATTTTACAAACTCAACAGCTAGAAATTGAATTGTTTTTTACCAATACAAATAATATGATGAATTTCTGACACTGCAGTTAAAATAAAACTGGCTTGTTTGCATTTCTCACAGAAACCACTAGATACCATTTGGTAATTATTTAACCCAACAGCAGCAGTGCTCTGATTCCACAGAGGAATGCTGACAGCACAGACATGCTACTATAACATTAACAGAGAAACATCACACAAACATTTATTGCTAAAATAAAAAATATAATCATATTGATAATTTTTTTTAAATAAACAAAACACAATAGCTCTTTAACATTTAGTCCTCTTCATGAATGTCTCACCTCTGTCCGTCGACTGTGCACAGAGAGACAGCCCACAGGTCTGGGCTGAATTTGGCAAGCTGTGGAATGTAGTCTGCAACCTGAAAGAGAGGTGAGGCAGAGGAAAGAGCTTCAGCAGAGCAGCGGCTCACCTTACACCTCTGACGTCTGCTGCAGCTCATTTTTCAGTGGAAAGCTAACGCCACACAATATAATATACAATAACAAGACTGACAGGGGTCATCTCCTCATCTGAGGATCAGAAAGAAAAAACCCACCATCAGATACTCATATCAAAAGGAGCTACTACAGACCAATGTGTTTTGCTTGCTTTTGTTTAATTTATGGCTTTCATCTGTGCACCACCAATGCACAGTTTAGTTGTTGCTAACTAGAAGAGTACAATGATTTTTTGCGAGCCGTTTCCCTCTGAGAGATTTTTAAAGCATCCACCTTAACTGAGACAAAATCTTCACACAGAGTGTGCACTTTCTGCTCTAAAATGTGCAAGGGCAACATGGCAGCAGTTTGTACAGTTACTGCAGAAAATATAAGGGCAAATTAGGAAGCATTTGGGCAATTAAAAGGGCACTTCAGATGAGGGCTGAACACCAAATATCTCCTTTTACAACTTAACAATATTGTTAACCATTGCAAAAAATCATCCATCCATCCTACCATTAGTGCATCTTGTGGACATGCAGTGTCAATTTCTGAGGACAAACAAGTACAGTACTATCACCACATGGCTGCATTTATATATGTAGTCAAGTTCCTTTCTGAGCCAGAGACACTGAGTCACTATTGCCACTAAGTTCTAGTCCTTTCAGAAAACTAATATAACTCCAGTAACTAATTTTATGGACAGTTTCCTTGACCTTTGCTTGGTGAAAAAAGGACAAAAATGTTTATTTTGAGACTAATAGAAATTCATACTTCAACTGAACTTAATCTGTCGCAAAGACTGAAGGACAGCTCTCTGCAACATGATGGGACAGATGGCTGAATTAATATGTGTCACATATCCATATCACATTATCCTGTAGTTGGTCTGTTTGACAATCTTAGTTGTCACCAGCCAACATGAACTGAACTAAATAAGCAAATGCACCAGAAGATGTTTAAACTGCACAAACAGATCAGGTGTGAATACTGCCTAAAACACCTTGTTCCTCTGCATTTGTACATTTAAACACCTCTTCCTCTTCACAGGCAGATGGCTCAGTCCATTTGTATCTGGGTGACTGCTCATTGGTATAAGCAGAACACTTGAGTTTCCCGGATACAAGGTAAAGACTAGGCTTTGTTTGTATTTTGTCAAATCAACTTTTGCTCTTATTTCTTATCGTTCTGTGGGATCAAAACATAGTAATAATGGCCGGTATGTTATCGTTCATGCAGCACTTTGTGCATTTATTGTTCAATTCACCTCACACACCGGTGGCCTAGCTATTGTAATGTAATTAATTACATCCTCTACATCCTCTGCAGCTTTAATGGCTGGCTTTTAAGTGGTGAGTAAAAATCATGTTTTGGGATACACAGGACCACATATAGCAGCATACACCACTGGTGCAAGAAATCCTAAGATGTGAAAGGGAATACAGCATGGACTCAAGTTTCAAGAAGTAGACTGCAAAAAGATGACTGTAACTTTCAGTACTCCTGAGAGTGTGGGTATTTCCTTAGCAAGGTCACATCAGTGACTTAACACCAGGCTTAGTTTCAGTAGGCAGCATGTTACAGCTTAACACCAAGTGTGTCTTTTGTTTTCTGTTTTCTGTCTCATGCCTCACAACAGTCATTTGTCTGTTTTTGATATCTTAATCCTACCCACCTCCACCCATTAGAGCTGTAACTGATCCCATAAATGGTCCCTTATATGGCTGTCAGCCAAGGATTCTCTTATTCTACAACATGTATATGACGCTATATGGCAATAGCAATCTAGCACTGTATTTTCCTGTCAGTTATACCAGGCAACAGCTACAGTGATTTAGCCTTTCCTTTTAATTTCACTATTAGCTTACAGCTCAGTCTACAGCTTGATTACTAAATCTTGCAGTGTCAAAAAATGTAAACGTATTGCACATTTTCAAAATAAAGGAATCAGAACAAAGACTCCTCCCCTCTGCCTTTCTCATTTCAGAGGCTGACTGTTCCTCAATGCACAGAATGTTATGTAGGTCATTAACCACATTTCCCCCTGTGGTTTATCTTGTGAATCATCAGTAATCTGATAGAGGCAACATCCCTATCACATGTAACAACACTTCTCTGACCCATGAAATATGAATCACAGGACTGATCCCATGAATTGAGAACAGTAAGTTTCCAAGGATAGTATCATTCTGAGCATCTGAACATATAGTCAGACTATAATCAGGGGAGGGAGAACAGCGGGAAGACAAGCAGAACCTGTGACAAAACTACATGGTATATCACGTTTTATTGAAGTTACTTCAGTGGATGCTGGGTTCTTCTTTGTGTTTCCACTGTATTTTAGTGGAATCCATTGATCTCTAACTGGTCTCCTTTAGCCAAATATTAATAATGGAATGGACTTTTTACCCTGTCCAACAAATACTGTCCATGCTCTCAACCCCTGAAAGTAACTGGAACTTGCATTTGATGTCATTTCCTGAGAAGTATGTAAATTTAGTTCCAACGAATTCATCCCAAAAGCGTGGGGAGAACAGCGGGAAGACAAGCAGAACCTGTGACAAAAACTACATGGTATGTCACGTTTTACTGAAGTTACTTCAGTGGAAGAGGGTTAGTAGAGGCTGGAAGGCTATTTACTGAAAGAGGAGTCTGCGTGAAAGCAGAGGAGAACAGTACAGCATTTACACTGGACGAAAAAATTCAACCCCCCACTCCACATCTTGGTGATGACACCACCCTGTCCTTGTGTATTCTCATTTCTAGGCCAGGATATATCCAAGTGATTTTGGCAGCACTGAGATTATAACAACCCCCTTCAAAAGGTAACCACATGGACTGCGGTTACTGTACAGACAGCCAGCTGGCTGTGAGGAACAAGATTTGGTGTGAATTGGCCGATACAGATCATTTAAATTCAACACTTGTGAGCGAGATCAGTATTTTCAAAAACCAGCAGTGCTTTCATGCATGTCAAGAGAATACTGAAAAAATGGGGCAACTTGAAAATGCCAATGGAACAGAGTTGGTTTTTAAGTTTAACATTTTGTTATTAAGGTGAATAAAGAGCTCTGCCAATATACTGTACAATGAGAAGACTTCATACTGATATAGACTTTGACAACTGACTTACTGGGTTTTGTGTGACAGACACACCTTACAGTAATGTCATACAGCTCTGCAAATACCATCACAATTTCATGGAAAAACTTCATATACACTTCACCTACATAGGAAGTGACAGTGCCTCTCAAAACTAAAAATATGTCAGGGAAAGATAAGAACAACAACCACGCACAAATTGATGAATTTGATATGGATTAACCTAACAAATGTTAGCATTACTTTTTATTAACATAGTAAATATTCATTAACTAGATATTTTTGTTTCCCACTTTGTGTAAGACTACTGTTCTGCTGTATGAGACAGAGTTATCGGTGTAAATACTGTCAGTGGTCTGGAGCAGCCCTCCAGCTGTGACCCTGCAGTCAACTCACTGAGATGGGAAGGTCACAGTAGAAACCACTAGAAGCCATTCACTTGGCACACTTCGCTCTACCCATGCAGTTATCATTACAACTACCTAAGTGAGATAAATCAAATTTTGTTATAGGTTAGATTCCACTCTGTGTCGGGTATGAAGTCACAGCCTTTGGTTGAATTCATTCAGCTTCTTCAACTTGTATGTGGATGTGTAACTCTTCACTTCATTCATGACCCCAACAACAGGTCCATTGCCGTTTCACTTTCAAAACTGCTGCACCATGCTGCATTTTCTCTCCCCGGGAGCAGATAGCTAACCTAACCTTACACTGAGGCCGGCGAGGCCAGCTAAGATCCTAATTGACTTATTGACTTTGTGTTAAGTTGCCGTTGGTAGTTCAATGAGACGTATTCATGTAGCTACTTGGCACAAAGCCACTGGAGGCTGCACCGGTATGAACAAGTCCCACATGGTTTGATAGCGGCTGCTATTAGGCCATTACAGTTAGCTAGCCATATTCTTATATATTACATACAAGTGTGGGGGTTATTTTGTCTATAAGCAACACATGAGTATCTGGTTATGAGAGGATGTTAAGTTAGTTAACTAGCTATATTACTGTACTAAAGCATTTAAGACAGTTAGCGAATAATGTTACATCCGCTTGCGCTTGTATGCGTCATGACTCGCCATAAACGCCAGCCGTCATGGACTCAGACAGTTTATCCGTCAAGAAGCGCCTGAAACCTACTTGTCGCTGGCTGCCTCACTGACGCCTCCATCCTTCTTCAACTGTTCGTCCAGCTCCACTGCACCTTCAGTTTTCGCGCAGTACGAGCGGACCGGGGTGGCGCAGGGCGCGGTAAGAAGCGCCGGGCGGTGCGGAGCGGCATGGAGGACCTTCAGATGAGTAGATACAGCTCTGGCATCAACGGAGGCGAAGCAGCAGTGGCGGGTCGGTAACCAGGTCTTCTGTCTAGAGCCGGGCAAGGGACGCTTGAGGGTGGCTTCAAACAACTCCTTCAGCACTGTCGAAAACCTAAAATGTAACATCTCAATCCTGTCAGGCAATTTAAGAGAAATTCGTGGTTCCTAATATGTCCGGTAGCAAGAACAGAGATGACAAGAGTAAGACTATAATCACGCAGGCTGTCTGAGAGGCGATGACTCACAAGTACCGGCGTCCAAAAATAAATAGAGGCACAGGTTCACGCCCCCGCGGCTCCTATTGGTGTTCAAACATAATTTATGAGGCTCTCAGGTTAGCTATTGGAGTGTCTTAGTGTCTATCAATTCCCGTAATTCCTGTTTTTTTTTTTTTTTTTTGGACAGTAGGTTGATTGAGCCGATATATGGTATATTAATAAGCATAATAATATGCTTTTATAGAACGTTTTCAGTAAAGAAATGTTGGCTACCTGGATTAAATGAGATCTTGTATCAGACTAATTATTCTCCTTTTACGCAATTTCCTATTTTAATTTAATTTAATCTTACATAAAAACCATGACTATTATTATTATTATTATTATTATTATTAAGTCGATAATTACGTCATAGGGCATGTAAATTGAAAATATTTTGTTTAAAAACTTGTCTTACTTACAGAAACGTATGTTACCGCCACACCGTTTGCTACATGTTGGTTGACAGCCTTTTTGCACAAATACTTTCTCTGATACTTAACCTAACTCACCTATCTTTTTTCATTTCCATGTATCTTTTGTCACATGTACTTCTATATTCTCTTGGTACGTTACACTGTTACTAACTTTATAAAACTATAAACGGCTCTGTTTGGTTAAAAAAAAAACAGGCACACAAAAGCAATAAAATATGCAGTGAAGAAGTGTTGACACTTTTAGCTTTACAGCATTTGCATGTATATTTTTCACATTTTGACATCCACTTCGCCCTCCATTCAGTCTAGTTTTGACGTTCTGTGTCCTTAGTTCAATCTGTCAGGCAGCTCGGGCTGTGTACCGCCCCAGCAAGCTTCCCTGTTTATTTAAGGGAGTGGTTAAGGAAGGGCCAGGGCCATGGATTGGCATGTACAGTCTGTGGTTATAAAAAGTCGAGGCGGGATTTGAACGCACCAGGAAGTAGAAAACCCTGACAGACTGAACTCAGGACAGCAAAGTCCCAATAGTCAGCAGCAGCAGCTCTCTACGTCCCTTAGTGTGTTTAAACGTCACATTCAGAAGTTGCCACGAATACACAGCGGCATGATGTGGAAGTTAGTAAGCTGCGCACTGTGCTTCTTTGTCTCTGCACAGCTAAGTTTATTTTCCTCTTGGGCCACAGCAGATGAGCTGAACAGCGAGATCAAGATCGAAGTTTTGTTTAAGCCCGAAGAGTGCACTCAAAAGAGTAAAAGAGGAGATCTGATGAACGTTCATTACGATGGGTTCCTGGCCAAAGATGGTTCCCAGTTCTACTGCAGGTAGGTGGTTTGGGGACAAACTTAGCTGCAGTTGATAGATATTTTCTTCACAAACCAGTTTGCCGATTTGAAAGTCTACATGCAAATGTCACTCAGCCACTTATAGTATTATTATCATTCATGTTGCGTGGAGTCAGTGATGACTGCCTACTACAGGTTTAACAGTGTATGCTGTATGCAAAGGTCTTCTTTTTGTGTGCATTAGAATTGTAAAGCCCTTTATTTCAGTGTCACATATATTAGGTTTATTATTATTCATAGGTTTATTAGGTAGAGACTGTGAATTTTGGGAGTTGTAGTTAATCCAGTTTTAAACCCATTTTAACAGTCCTTGCCTGGATCAATGGAGTAATCATGATGAAAATCTGTATGAGCTCAGATTCATTCAAAAGTATATATACCCTGTAAGTAAATCCTATTGATGTGAAAGCTGACTGACTGATAGGATGATGTGGGTTTTTGTATTATTTCTGTTTCAGTCGATCGGACAAAGCCGGGCACCCTCAGTGGTTTGTGTTGGGCATCGGACAAGTCATCAAGGGCCTTGATATTGGGATGACGGATATGTGTCCTGGAGAGAAACGAAAAATAACTGTTCCTTCTGCCCTGGCATTTGGAGAAAAAGGCAAAGGCAAGTAAATGCAGCAGACAGTGATTTTTGTTTACAGTGATAATTACAAAATAGCATTTAGTCTCTTATTAGATTATGTGATTTTAAGGTTATATATATATATAACTTATTGCTTTGACGCATTCATACAACTGCATCAGATTATCTGGCCAGCATCATTCTCAGCTCAAGTTACAAGTCTGTAACTTCACAACGCATCGCTGCCAACCACTGAATTACAAAAATGACATTACAAAGACAGGTTACTCCTGTGCTTCCATTCAGCTGGGGACTTACAAGAGACAGATTTGAAAAAAGAACTATAAAAACTGATGCGCCAGAGGCAGAAATATCATGTTAAGCTCTGAAAAGGCTGCATCCTACATTTCCCACAATGCAACGTGATGGCATCTTGTCATTAGACCCCCTATGTCTGATAAAGCTCCACATCCTCAGCTAGTAGCACGGACATTCTGTTGTAAATTTGTAGTCTCAAAGCCAAAATAATTCTGATGACACCATGAGGGTTATTTTTTTCAGACTTTAGAAAGTTCCCCCAGAGCCCCAGAAGATATCATACAGCTGTGTCGAGCACTACTCTACATGAGTAAACTGATCTTCATGTGTATAGTCGGTGGAGTGCCTCTTTTAATAAGCACTGAAAATGTTTCTGCTGCATTACCACATGATTAAGAAAATGCTCTTGAGCAGATGTTCTCTGTGATGGATCACCAGTTTCAAGCAAGTTTTATGCCTGCAAGCTGCTTTTTTTTATCACCTCTGTGAAATTTATGTATGTCAGTAGCCACATGGAACATAGAAAATCATTGGAAATCAGTTAGAAAATGATAAATCCTACTTATACAGTCTTTTAAGCTGATAACCTACTGTAGTGTGTAATACTGTTGTTGGGTGAAAGAGCTACCTTGATGCTGTCTTGTATTCTCTTTACAGCACTTTAGTTGAAAGGAAATCACCATCCTCGCAGTGTTTGCTACTCAGCTGCCCATGGCATGTACTGTAAGCATGTACAGAGGTTTAAAGGTCTCTGCTTCATTTCACTCTTTCTTGCATGCACTGGAGTGCTTTCAGAAAACTGACAGCTTACTGGTCTTTTACTTTTTAACTACTATTTCCTACAAACCTCCTCATGTTAATGTTCATAAGTGCACTTTGTTATGATCTAATAGTGTTATTGCCTAGCCTGGGATTCTGCATTTCACATTTGATCACTTTACTTAGAATTTACTATCTGGAGGAAAGGGTTTTGCTGAGCGTGCGTGATGGTGTTGCCCATGCACCAGTGTACATTCAACCAGTGTACATTCAAACCCATGCAAGTGTGTGAGCTGAGTTTTCTCTCTTTCGCACTCATTAACAATTAACAACTTTAATTGCATGTTGCTCTAGTTAGAATATTCTCTGTTTTTGCCAAGGTATCAAATCACTCACAGATTTTTATATTTTGTAGAATGTTTCTCTTTAAACCAAATGTTTTCTCCAATTTATGAGATTAGCAGCTGTTTTGTTCATCACAAAGTATGAAAATACAGCTGAACCTCCAACCAGATAAACTCACTATTTCCTTTGAAATGCAACCTGCATTCTTCCTGAAATGTTGTCAAATCAACTTCACAATGTAGAGCATGATAAAATGTAAGTCATAATTACTAATGTAGCAAATATAAATCATGATAATGGGATTATTAGCCTTTTAAAATCTTTTTTGATGTTCTTTTTTTTTTTTTTTTTTTTTGGCTTCTACTGAAATAGGTCCAGTGCCACCCAATGCTACGGTGATCTTTGAGGTGGAGGTGTATGCAGTGTCCAGGGGACCACGCAGTATGGAAGCTTTCACAGAGATGGACCTTGATAAAGACAAAAGTCTCACAAAGGCTGAGGTAACTTAGAATTAGAATTTCAAATGCTGGTAATGATCACAAAATTAGCCCAGAGAGAACATTTTTTTAAAAATATCTGGCCACTGATTTGCTCTGTGGTTTGATTTAACATATTATGTAGGAAAATCCAACATATAGGCCAAGCACAAAACTGAAATGAAATGTCTGCCCAATGACACTGTTTTTTTTGTCAAGGCAACATGCTACAACATTTAGTGAAATACACCACATTGTATCTGTGGCAATACCACTCACATGTCTGTGTGTTAAGTATGAGTCAAGCCAGGAGGCTATTAGCAAGAAATACTTACTACATGTAACACACACAAACCACATTTTTTTAACATTCTGTTTATGTGCAGATCAAACAAATGAGATTCATTGCTTTAGTGGTGCTGTTAGGCATATTTTGAAACTTTGGAGAGAGCCACACTAGCTGTTCCAGCCTACTTCCTGTCTGTATGCTAAGTCAAGCTAAAGTAAGCTAATTACTTTGTGGCTCTAGCTTCATACTTAGTAATTAGACGTGAGAGTTGTATCGGTCTTATCATCTAACTCATGGAAAGAAAGTTAATAAGTGTGTCTCCTAAAATAATAAGCTATTTTTACTGCCCTAAGTCAAATGTTCAGTTAAATTACCACAAATCAACCAACACAACCATGGAGTTGTTGGTCCTTGGTTCAGTCGGTAATAACAGGCTTGTGACAAGATTGTTCCCTAAAAATGCGTATTTCATCTTTTCATCACAGTGTGTCGTCATCTAAATTTGGCACCAGAGAAGAAATTACCAACCCCTACTGACTTTTTTTGGTATTATTGTCTAATCACAGGCTTTCCAAACCAGTTATAAAGAATACAAAAATACAACCTTACTTAAAGAATAAAGGCCACACTTGTTTATTTTCTTGTCACATCATGAACATTCACTGATTATACAACAAAGTTGTCAGGCTATAAATCACTTTACCATTAATTTTTTAACTGCATTTCCCCGCAGCCAAATTTTATTGACCAAGTACTGGCCAATATTAATACTACAAAACACCAGGGACACACATTTTCAAGGATCCAGAACACCTGCATGCTGGAATAATCGGAATTTAAATTATTAATGTTGTACATAATAACCAAACATAAACAATGTTATTGTGTCGCCAAAACCTTTATTGCCAAGATGTTATCTGAATAGTTGATAGCACATTAACCAGATGCTAAAGAGGTGAACGACCTGCTATCAATACCACAATATTATTTATCACCAATGTGATATGTCGCCAGAAGAGCACAACAGGAGCTTGTTATGTAAGAGGAGTGTTGCAAAGATACAATTTATGACTGGTATTCTGTATGTGTGACCAATAAAGTGTTTCTTCTTTACTCAATTTCCAGGTAAAAGAATATTTAAAACAGGACTATGAAAAAAGAGGGAAGAAACATGATGAGCCATTCTATCAGAAGATCATGGATGATATATTTCGCAAGAGTGACCATGACAGAGATGGACTGATCAGCGCAAAGGAGTATAATATTTATCAACATGATGAGCTCTAGTGTTAGACGTGGTCGATCCTGGTCATTTTTTAGTTTAGAGAGAAAACATGACAAGGTAAAGGAAAAATCCGCCCTAAACTGTTCTCACTCTGTTACAACAGATGTCTGTTTATGATTTTCAGTAAATTCTGAGTCATATTTTTTATTTTTTCAACATGCCTCATCCGTTCTTCTAAAGTGATTTCCTGCTTCCTACCCATACATGCACTCTGGTCTGTAGAAGTAGCAAAGTCTATCGCTTCCATCTCTAGAATTGATTTCATCATATCATTTTTCATCAGTTAAATGGCATGAATATCGTTTTTTTAACCCCTCTGTTGTGAAAAGACTGTAGCTGTGAATATCACAATGAGACATCACGTCCATGTTCAACTAGTTATCCTTGACAGTGATATGAAATCTCTCACAGGTTTTGCCCTTAACCTACTGCGACTTGGATTGTATTTCAGCGTCGGCCAAATGAATAAATGTCACCTGAACGGGCTCTAGATTGCTGCAGAATTGCCCGTAGCTGTTATGTCAAAAAGTCTTGAAGAGTTCCAGGGTGGATTTTTCCAGACAGACAGGATATAACTGTGTTGAGGTTGAGGTTTGGAGTCCCAAACATGACTTAAACTATGCAAAGAAGAACATCTGCAGCACCTGTGAAAACTTGACACCACTAAATTTTAGTATTTTAAATGTTTAAATCTTGTCCTCAAGTTTTTGTTTTTTTTTGCTCAATTTGCGGCACAATGAACAAACCACACAACGTTGTGGAATCAGTGGCTATGAAACTGTAACACGATTGTCATGTGAGAACCGAGACGATGGTTTAAGCCGACACAAGAACAAACTTTCCCACCTCCCTGTGAAATCCAGTCCATACAAGGAGGCGACTGCAATATTTTTTGAAGACCAACATTTTCTAAGCACTTCTCAGAAAGAATGTCCAACATAAACAAATGTAAACAAAATGAGATGTGGCTGTGGTTTGAATATAACTGATGATTAAATGCTCGTACATACATGTTGCCGTTTGTCAGAAATGTTTTGTGCACGTTTTTTGTTGAGGTGAACCATTGTTCAATTTAGTAACACAATAAATATTATATGCAGAAAACTACAGTGTGTCCCTCGTGACATACATATTCCTATGTCAATAACGAATAGATTTTGTCATTGACAGTTCAGTTAATCTACAGTTTTCCTCCAGTGTGTTGAGGTACACATACATAAACTCACCACTAGAGGGGAATGTTCAGCCAATAAGATACAGAGGTCTAACCCAATGAGAGTTAAGTTATATCTGCTCCACAGGGGAAGACTTTGTGGGGTGGACTCCTGTCTTCGTCCTGCCTGAAAGTGACATTTAAATAGATGAAGAACACAGACAGTAGTTTTTTTATTTAAATTATCTACTCATCCAACCTCACAGGTTTAGTAAGTTTAGTGCCCTTTTTTATCCTCGGATCTAGCAAGCGAGCACAGGCCAGGTTTTTCTCCTATTTAGTAGGCTTATAGCAAACAATAAGCTTGCTGTGTACCACATATATTGCACAGAAATCACATTGGATATTCAGGAAAAAAAGGAGCAACGAAACTAAAGACAAAACTTGTGTGAACACTCCCATGATGCTTATAACCGTCAAATTGTTGCTTCAATCCTTAAGATGTTCAAATACTGTTATGTACATAAATGTGGTGTATCCTAATGAAAAACGTGTTGCTTGCAACAAAGCAAGATGATGTCTTAAGATAAATACAGATTGTTTTAAATCATATAGTTTGAACTCATTCTATGTAATGACAAACCTTACGGGTTTATTGTTTAAAAACTCACTCATAGCAAACCAAAAAAGATTTCAATTTGATGGATTCTGTGTTTTCACTTAGTTCTGTGACAGATATTTTAAAAAAAAATCAACTTAGATGTAACATAAATACCTGTATAATGTGATTTATACATATATAATATATACACAGCATATATTTTGACCTGAGAAAATCCAGGAGTGACAAAACTATTTTTTGCACAGGACAAAAGCCACAGTCTGTCAGCTGGAGATCTTGATCCTGACTGACGGCAACCTGATCGCTGCTGCCCTCACCTCTGCCGTCATATCAACTCCCAGCGGTGCCCTGGAATACAACATTTACGTGAGCAAGTGTTGATTTGATCAGCAGTACAGATCAGCTGGATCAGAAAAGTTTGGTGTGGTGTCTCAATTGACTTTTCACTGACCTTTTATATGAAACTGTTTTCAGCGTTCAGTGACTTACTTTGGCTCATAGTGGACATCTATATTTGGAGACAGTATCCCTTTCCCTTCTCTCAGGCGCTCAACACCGTTCCTGGTTTATAAAAAAAAAAAAAAAAAAAACATAAGAAAGACTTTCACATTTAATCAGATCGTACAATATGATTCACTGTAAAAACTTTTACTGATGAGGCTGATAATACACACACACACACCATGCAATCATCACTCCATTGTCAGTGCAGAATTTGGCTGGAGGACAGAGCAGGTGTAGTCCTGTAGACTCAGTGATGACAGTCAAAGCCTTGCGGATATACTGATTGCTTGCAACTCCTCCAGACACCACCTAGGAAAAAAAAGCGTTACTAATGAAAGCCTCAAATCCCAATGTATATATACAATGTTCTAGAGTTGGTCTTATTGTGTTCCTTTTGAATATGTAAATCCTTAAAAACTGGTCTCAAATACAAATTTGCTTTTTTTAAAAAGACAAAGTAATTTCCTTGAAGAGCTGAGCACTGTAGTTTATAGCAAGTGTTATTCAAGCAGGAGCAAACAGTGCATTTGTTCAGGAGATTTCAGCTGAGAATTAATGGCACTTCCATGAGTATTTATAACATTAATGTTGACAATAATAAAAATACAGAACATCACCAGGCTTATTGCTAAATAGGCTGTTGTTTAGATCTACATTTCAGATGCACTGTTGAGGCTTTTATCCACAGCCACTGCATTAAAAGCAATCTAGATTCATTTTTAGGGTCTGTCAGTATACTTGTGCACATAGGATGATAATGTAAGAACAGAGTAATAAGAGCAGAAGTAAAATAAGACATTCTTCCATCAACCCTCTAATTAAGGAAGTTTATAGGGGGTTCAACTTAAATGTATTATTACATTTTTCAGTACCCGATGATTATGATGCTGGCAGTCAATGCTGTTGTTGCATAATTGCTATAAAAGGTCAATACAAGCTTTGCAAGTAACTTATTTTCACAAATCAAATCAAATATAAAGTGATGTCGGGCACTTACCAAGGTGGGGCTGCTCGATGGCAGCAGGCCATTTGCCTTACAGAACAAGATGGCACGATGTGTGCGCTTTGCGAGATGAGCGGCAACGGTGTGCTGTGTGGCAGCTGCAATGTCATTCACACATGACAACAGTGTCCCCTGTTCTATACCTACAGAGGGAGGAAGGAAAAGTTACAAAAGTTTTTACAGCTTCTTGTTTATCTAGACCACTGGTTCCCAAACTATTTTCTGTCAACTGCTAACAATACTCACCAAACAGGTAACAAAAGGGACTTCATACAATTTTACTGAAACAATATTATCAAGAACCTGAAATGCATGTTTCTTCTAATGCATGTTTCTCATGTTTCTGGTGTGCAAATGAAAAATGCCCTTTAAACTTTGCCCAAAGTTTTTACTCATATAAACCCGTCAAACCTTTTCACTTTGTGAAAACCATTTTGACTTGTTACAGTAGGGAAAGCAGAGGTGTCACTTTCAGCAATGCAGCAACTAATGTTATTAATGGAACCTGTATTTTGACTTGTGTACTATGGAAAAGTTCTGTTCAGCTTTTGTTACTCTCCACATTTTTCTCCCCAGTCACGTGCAAAAGTGCCAAATGCATAATTTTATGTTCCAAATTATACTATCCATAAGTCATTCATTATTCCCTGGGCAAAATGAGCAAAATGTTCTCATGGTTAACTTAAATACAGGTCTTGGGAAAAATATGGTGTACCAAACCGAGTAAAGCATCTGTACACTGTAGTAAGAAAATGCATTCAAATGGTTATAAGGGTGGTCATTCAGGAGGTCACCTCATACCTTCCTCTTTCTCTTTTTTTGTTATGGTAATTGTAATGTCATTCCGTAGCCCAGCGAAAGAAAAGCAACAGTCAGGAGTTTGCCCCATAGGTGTCCTGAAATTGAACCTCTTCTTGTCACCGTTCTTTGCCAGAAGTTCTATAGCTTGTCCTCCACTTAGTGTGGAGCATTGTGGGTGTTTTCTGAGGGACAAACGTCTTGCCACCTGTGAATCCACACAAAGACAATATCTGTTGTGTTCATGATCACATATGGAGCACCATGGCTGGCAACAAAAGCTGAATGTTAGTTTGAAGGCATTACTTTATCCAGTGTATCCCCCGGTGCTTCATCCAGACTGTGACCCAGAAGCAGAAAGTCGTCGACTCCTCGAGCCACAGCGAGAAGTGAGTGACCACCAGAAATGAGCAGGACCAGGAAGGGGAAGGCAACTGGATGTAGCATCCTGACAGTCAGGGCGTGAGCTTCCATGTGGTGGATGGGGATGAACGGCCTGTTGTGCTGCCTCACAAACCTCTGACTGAACTCAAGACCTATGCCCAAACTCAGGGCCAAGCCCGGCTTCACTGTGGTGGCCACAGCTGAGAGGTGGCTTGGGTCCACACCGCTTCTCTCCAAAGCCTCTTGGACCACATGCTCTATGTTTTCTCTGTGGAGTTGTTGTGCCACTGTGGGGATGATGCCACCAGTCCTACAGAATTTGAGAGGGAAGCACGTATGACAAAAGAAATCCCTAAATAATAACCTTTATAAGTGAATACAGCTCTGACACCCACCTCAGATGTACTTCCTTCTGTGAATGTAGAGACTCTCCCAGTATTGCACCTCTCTCGTCCAACACAGCAGCCCCAGTATCATCACAGCTTGTCTCAATGCCCAAAACCAGTCTGGAGCAGGCGGCTTTTCCAAATGAAGTAGAGCACCAAAATGTGTGTCTAAGTTGTGGCAGCCTCTGCAGAATTTTAACTTTTGAAGGGAACATGGTGAACATGAACCTTACGTTAGCCACCTCGGGTTAAAGTAATGACTCAGGGTGACCTTACCTCAGTTCCCATGGAATTTTAAACTAATAGAATAAAAAATAAATGAAAAGAAAAAACTAAAATATATTTCATAAAATATTCCAACAGCATCCCATTGGGTTGGAGAGCAATAACCCAGTAACAAAACACAAATAGCGCATAGTTCTTTCCTGCTCCAACCACGTCTAGCTGTGTCACATGAAAATAAATCCGTGCATCAGCAAGTTTGTGACCTTAGATTAAGTACAGATAGTTAACCAACAAAATAATGGGGCGATAACTAATATTGTTCCTGACAAATGTATGCTTTTAGAAATCCAATAATTTCGAAACTTATCCAGAAAATAACGCATGGGCCCCCAAATGTGATGCTGCCTGTTAGGGGACACTTTAGGCTGGTGCACAAGAAAATGAGCATGGACTCAAGAAGATAAGTAGGCTTTTTGACCAAACGGTATTTCTTTCAAAGAATAAACCTCGAAAAAGGTAATGTAGAGTTTGGTCTCATTTCGTGGTTAAAATACATCCATGTTTAGGTTTCTGTATTTTGTGGCGCTGTGCGGATGACGTTTCAAACGTGGCGTTGTTTCAAAATTCAGAATTTGCCTTGAGTCGGCTGTGCTGCCTTCACTGGTGCCAGAAATGTCGTACTTTCGAATTAACGGCATCGTAACTCAGGAACAAAGTGGTGGTATCGTTGGGAAAGCTGACCGAAAAACTGAAACAGATTTTTTTGTATAAAGGCAGCATATTAATAATGTAAGATATGATATAATTTAAATAAAAACACGAAATATACCGACATTGCTTTTTTCATGCCATGCCATCATCGGTAGCGGTGACTTAACAGAGAGAATCACTACTAAAGAAAAAAAAACAAAAAACAGACGTATAATGTTTCGTGTGAGTATAGTGTCCGACCAAATGCACATTGTTTGGACGGGAGTATAAATCATTTTTACCTGTAGAAATTTCTGGTTTTCTATAAAACTGAAAGCACCATACCCATTTGTGTGTGATTTACCGTATGGTATTTTTCCGTCTGCAGCTGCAGAGGAGCAAATGAGTACCCATTTTATAGGTGTTAGTGAACTTGTAATAGATTATACAATCTGTTTGTTTTTCTCGTGTTGCAGATATAGAGTGACTGCTAGGGGTTTGAGGAAACTAAAAGTTGCTAATGCTATCAACATACACGGAAATGCACTGGATCACATGGTTACAACTACTGAAGTTGATAAGGTGACGTACTGTTGCTAACACAGAGATTTTATTGTTAGCTCGTTCGTTAGATAACCTGTACCTGATCTGTACGTTTAAGTACACATCGTAGACATTTTGGTAAGTTTTTCAGGCTCAAGATGTTTTTTCTTATAGTAATCATCAGACATGGCTATGGTGCACTTTATTCTCTGTTAGCCACCACCAGGTAGTTTAGCTAGCATTAGCATTTTCCTAACAAGAATGTTATGTTGACTTTTCTAAGGGAGACATGGAACATCCAAGTTGTATTTTGGAGGATATGAAGCAGTTTGTCATAGTTGATGCCCGACCAACAGTGTATTACATCCCAGATTTCATATCAGAGGATGAGGAGTCCTACCTTCTACAGCAAGTCTACAAGTCTCCAAAAACTAAATGGACTCAGCTGTCAGGCCGAAGACTTCAGAACTGGGGAGGGTTACCACATCCCAAAGGCATGCTGGCTGAGAAGATTCCTGACTGGCTCCAAACATACTGTGAAAAAATTTCCTCTCTTGGTGCGTTCAGTGGGAAAACAGCTAATCATGTCTTGGTGAATGAGTATAAACAAGGAGAAGGGATTATGCCACATGAAGATGGTCCTTTGTACCACCCTACTGTCACTACCATCAGTCTGGGCTCTCACACCCTCCTTGACTTCTACACACCCATCAGCAGACTGGAGGGAGATGCTCCACAGACGGAAGAGAACCGTTACCTGTTCTCCCTGCTGGTGAAGCCACGCAGTCTTCTGATCCTGCAGGACGAAATGTACAAGAACCTCCTTCATGGCATCCAGCCATGCGCCCAGGACACGCTGACAGACAAAGTGGTGAACCTGTCTGCTGCCGGGGGCCTGCCAGGAGAGACACTGACACGAGACACCAGGGTGTCACTGACTATCCGACATGTTCCCAAAGTTATAAAGACAAAGCTTATACTGGGAAGGAAATGAAGAAAGACTGCATGGTGACTTTATGGTTATCATACAACGTGTTTGCCATTTACACCATCAGTCATAATATCAATGCGCACCTAATCCAGGCTGCTTTATGAATTGTATTGCACATGCCAGTAATGGATTACTTCTAGCTCTGTTAGATATCTGTGCCACATGAAGTAATCTCACTGTACCTCTTGAGCTGTATTAGCCTTTCTCTTTGTAGTTGTAACCCACCAATGATTGTAATCAAATGACTGCAATTAGATTTTGTTGTGTAATGAGGTACAGCACTATATACATAAAATAGATATTATAATATTTGTTGTGCTTGGTGTATGCATTGTTTATTTTATGGCTCTACTTCACAAAAGAGCTCAACCAGTCCATCAGAATGGCCAATATTTTCAGTTGATGTGAGCTTTGCACCTATACAGTATATAGGTATCTGTGTGTTTGCTTATAAATTACCAGAAATTGTGGTTGAGAAAGACCAAATATATGATCAAGGTTAATTTAGAAACAGTGTAATACAAGGTTTGTCCACCAGAGGGTGCAGACAATAGTATTTTTACACTGTAAAACTATTGGCCAGTGCATAACTTAATCGCAACTCTTAACGATGTTTACGGGGGGCACTACACCAATTTTACTCATCAAATGCAGTTTATTAGTCATAAGGTGTACTACTAAGCCTATGAAAACAGTTGTATAATGTCTTCAGTGGCTTTGCCAAGTTTGAGAAAGTAAGTAATAGAAGTTGCATTATGGGAATTATAGTGTTGTTGAAACTTGATCCATTCTAGGCACTACAAGTCGTGATATCTCAGTCTCTTTTGCATCAGTTGACCATTCCTTTTTTTTACTCTGTCTCTTATTAATCCATCAGCCTTATGAGAGTGAGAGTTATTCTTTAAGGGTTACTCATCTGAACAGTCCATGTTAAAATAAATATTGGCAAATATACTGTAATCTGATTTTTTTTTTTTAAACTCTCACATGTCAACATTGGCATCTGCTTTTAACTTTCCGTATCAGTTTGGCTCTACTATAAATATCTACTTTGCACAGTAAATGTTTTGTCACTCAGTGTGTTTGTCCAGCATTGTTAAATGTAATCTAAATGTTTCATTTGACACAGAATTTTGGTAGGGTTTTTATGATTTAGATTTATTTATTACAAGGGCACAGAGGTTATAACAGGCTTGTTTTGAGTTTTGAGTAGTGAAACCACAAAGTCAATCAACCTGTCAACAGATGTTAAAATACAGAAATATGCAAAGACACAGTGTCAAGCTTTTTTATTAGATAGATCAGGCCCTGCAAATGCACTAATTTTGTTTCCCTTTGGTGTGAAATCCTATTTCACAGGAGGACGTCAAAACAATGGAGCCACAGATGAAACGTTGGAAAGGGTCAGCCTGTGATACTGACTCCTGGGTCGCTTACCCTGTCCTGTCAGATGATCAGTCACAAGATGTTGAGCTGATAGAGGCATTTGCTGCACCCATTGTTGACAAGAAAGAGACGTCTCGACTCATCAGGGAGCTGAACAGCCTCTACCCACTGAATGGCCTTCAGCACATCAAGAGAGTACGGGCGTGCAAGGGGAAGGGCAGCCCTCACCCTCTGGAAGTCCTTGTGTGCCTTGTTAGTGATGCACCAGACGTGAAGGACGTCAGCATCGGCTCTCTGCTGCCCTCAGATGGAGTTAGACATGATGGATTAGGTGAGCCTTTTGTGGTTAAGGTCCCCGTGCGTCCCCCCTTGACGCGACCTCAGTTCGAGCTGGTGAGCAAACACTGGCCCACCTCCTTTCATGAGGACAAACAGGTGACAGTCGCTCTGAGAGGAGAGCTCTTCAGTCCACCTCAGAAAGCTACAATGCACTTGTACATGATGTCTGCTTTCACTGCTGCTGAAGCCGGAAAGGAGATGGGGATGGAGGCGGTAGGGGCCGTGGTGGTCAACCCAGCAACGCAGAGAATCATTGCAGTGGGCCACGACTGCCGAGGTGACCACCCCCTTCATCATGCTGTCATGGTCTGCATTGACCTTGTGGCTCAGAGCCAAGGCGGCGGATGTTATTCTTTTGACAAATACCCTGCTTGCCGATTTACTTTGTCAGACACAGACACATTTAAGTGTAGTGTAGAGGCAAGCTCTCAGCCGTACATTTGCACCGGGTATGACCTCTATGTGACCAGAGAACCTTGTGTCATGTGTGCCATGGCACTGGTCCACTCCCGGATTGGCCGTGTGTTCTATGGGACTGCTTCTGCTGATGGGGCATTAGGGACCAAGTTCAAAATCCACTCACAGAAAGATTTAAACCATCGCTTTGAGGTTTACAAAGGAGTCCTGAGCAAGCAGTGTGAGGATCTTAAAAGCTTGGACAGCCACAGCAGAAAGCAAAGATTAGAAGACTGTAGATAATGACTATCAATTTTATCAGTGGGCCTGGAGCTGAAAAAATCCTATTAACCAATATTTTCCAAAAGTGGTCATTTTAAATTAAGTTTTTAATCATGTGGTGATTGTCATATTAAAAGCATCTGTGTTCCAGTAACAAGTAACAACAATCCATCTGACTTTTTATTAGGTGGATTTGACTGTGTGTTAAAATTCTGCAACTTACATGTTTGTTGGATGAAAGAGAAAGTCAGCGATGCTGAAGCCTGACTTCGGATGTGCAGTGAATGCTATGATGATTTAGTGAATTATTGTAACAGCTGCGGCAAGAGTCAGGAGTAAGAGCTGCTCTCCATACATACGTCCAAATGAAACATTTTTTTTATTAATCACATGCAAAGCAGCTTACTGTGTTGTAACTCATTCACATTTAGCTGATTTGAATCAGATTCTGAAATGCTCACACTGAATTAAGAAGATTTTCTGAAGTTTAACACATCAGGATCAAAAACAGTATTTTCTTTGTTTGCAGAGGGGCTGAAAATCCAGATCCAGACCTGTAAGTGATGAGCCTCTACAACTGACAAAAAGGGACTATCCTTGTTTTTAAAAAAAATATGGAATCAGTATGCATCAGCTTGCAAAGCATGTCAGTTTTGTATTCAAACTATGTTGTACACAAAACATTTTTCAGATAAATGAGTTTTGTTGAGTACTTCTAAGCTTCTTTGTGCTATTCCTCTGCAGTTTGTTCTAATATTTGACCATTGCTCATATTTTACTGCGCATGTGGTCAACGCTCAGGTTGGGTGGGTGTTAATGCCTTTACTGATAAGCTTAGGATTGTCAGTGTTATCTCTGAGGCCAATTTGGCTTCCACCACAGCTGATCATCCTCCTGTCCATACCATTTATAAAAATAGGTTGAATCAAATGCAAGTTGCAACGAAAGTTAATCTGTCAACTAAACCATCTGTAGAATCCTTAAATTGCTCAACTTCTCCTTTGTGGAAAGTACCCAGAAGTCTCATTTAATTCCTGAAATTCTGCCATTGGAAACCATAAAATACACAACGATGAGAGATGGAACATTTGGAGGGCACAAAGATTTTAATAAGATTAAGAACAAGAAATGTCATGAGAACTATGAGCTATGGCCAAACAAAGCAGAACTAGCTGCCATGATGATAGCAAAAAGTCCTAATCTGAAGAGAGCAGCTACATAAGTGTAATTTTATCACAAAGACATGTAGACCTCCCTCACTAAACACTTAATCTGACAACAACAGTTTGTCTCAATTCTACATACAGGACTTTTATTTTAACATACAGGACATAACATTCACAAAAAAACTGTACATGAAAAACTTGCCCTGTTTTGATTGAATCACAAGTGAGAAATGATTCATATACGAAGGAAATCATGCAAATAAAGAGTATGACTCCATTCTTCGCTCAGCATTAACTAGTTTGACCCATTACAAAATCAGAGTACCAATAAATGAGCCACAGGCTCCTATCCTTAGGAAGTAAACATCTTTGAAAAATACATTGGGACATCTTTTTGACTAGAAACAGACTCATACTCACACCATGTGAATTAAGGGCAAAGAAGAAAGAAAGGAAAAAAAAGTCAACCAAAAGCCTTGCTGATGCCTGGGCCAGCCCAGGTCTATGCAGGCCAAAAATACATCATTAAATATTCACATAAGTTAGTAATGCATATGGCATCTTGTCATCTACAAACATACTCCTGTGTTTTTTAAACATATCATCTTCAACCTGATAAATCTAACGACGACAGTGACATTTACACAAACTGTACGACTTAGTACACACATCGGCGGTACAGACTACATAGGAATTAATTTCGGTTGCTATGAGGTACAGCATTTACAATATCTTAATACTTGTTGATGCCAAAAATTCTCACTCCGTGTAGCTGTGGCAGCTTGGGAATCAGGACGCTCAAAAGTGAGGCAGTGTTTATGACAAAGTGTGTTGTGTCATACTTTGTGTAGAAACTTGCCAGGAAGTATCTGTCGAGGAAAAGAAAGGACTTAATCAAAAAATAAATTACATAGTCCTCCAATATAAGAAAAGAACTATAGCAGAATTGAATATATATAAATTTTATAAATTACAGCATTTTAGTTTCCAGGACTATTACAAAACATTTAAAACAGCTATAGTCTAGTCATGATCAACGTTTTTTGAAACTGAGGATGAAATCCTTTACTACCTCAGTGTGGTTGAGTGGTAGTCAGTAAAGACAGAATCAAAGGATATCTAATACATACAGAATGATTGGGGAGATGGTGAAGAATTTTCTAGATGAAGTGAACTGCACGCCGTAGTCAAGCTGTTCCCAGTGTGTAAGAAGTCTGGCTTTTCCTTGGTCAGGGGTCTCAAAGGGCGTCCCTTTTACTGCATGCATAAAGACATACATTCCCTGTAGAGATAAAAACACAGTCAACAGAGCAATAATGCAATACAGTGTGTCAATAACCATTGCAGACTGATTAAATGCAGTGACCTTTGTGTTTTCACCAGTATAACTTATGAAATTGATGTTAATGTGCAAGATTTTTTCACAACTGATTGTGATATTGTAGGTTTTAGCTGTTGTATCAAAGTCTGTGTTTTCTCTTCTCTGACAAACTAGAGATTAAAAAACACCAATTATGGGTTGGGTTACTGCAGGAGCTGCAGAATGTCTAAGGCAAAAAGAATGCAATGAGAAAACTCCCAACAGAAACAATACAGCTCCTGTCCAGTGCTTGTGGCACATAGGCCCTTAATAAATTTATGAGTCCAAAAAAAAGCAAAAAAAAAACAAACAAACAAACAAAAAAAAAAACAAACAATTGCATACAAAGTAAGCTATCTCAGGAACGACACTCATTTTTAATTAAATGGACTGGAATTCAGCTTTAAATGGGAAACCTGCATTACAGGGGCAAAAGTCATAAAACGAGCATGCTGACATACAGCTACTGCATAATCAGCACAATGCTGTTGTATTGTGAGGAAAACAATAGGCTATAGTTGACCTTAGTTGTTACTGTTAATAGCCCTCCATATTGGCTGCGATACACAATCCTTGTAAGCTGCTTCGAGTTTGCACTATTCAATGATGTCACACACATTGACTTTGTTTCTCTACTTGAGGCCAGCCATGTAACAATGAAAGGTCAGTTTTGTCTACAGACCTTATGCGGAGTGGACGAATTATCATAATAGGTCATGCGTCAGGCTGCCACAAGGACAGCCTCCCCAAAATAGAGCATACTTTAACAAGCACACACAAGCACAGAAAAGGCAGAAAGAAACAGACACCAGGCTGTTTGGCAAAGCATGCATGCAAGATTCAGCTGGAGGCTACATCTAACTTTTCAAAATGCTTTCTAAATACCCCTAAATCAAAGTGGTTAATTGTTTTTGGAGAGTGATTTGACAGTAATCTGAATGGCCTACTTTAGGTAAGTTTGGCTTTACGAACAACAGTGACTGTGCAAGAATGGAACTTACAAAGTTGTGAATGACATTAGTTAGAGTCCACACCACTGGCACACTGAAGAAGGGTATACTCAAGAGCACAATGTGAAGTATTCCCACACCAAGCGCATAGGTCAGCCAGATCCCTCGGCTGTTCATTACCCGAGTGTTTGGGTTCACCTCACTGTGTGCCACACCCACATTCATTCTGGTCTGTGGACAGAAAGAAAAACATTCAAAAACCTTCACTTTAGTGTAATATTTATAGTTAGTCTTTCCCTCTTTCTAATTTACTGTAAGCAGTTCCCATTATAGTGTTTTTAAGAGGTCAACTTTCAGCATTTGCTCATCGGGTGGTGTCAAGCTTCTTTGACTAATGCATCTGGAGATTGAACCTTAAATTGTTTTTCTGTGGTGTTGGTTACTGTTTTAATAATCATTTGTGGCCTCTTGAAAATAGGGCAAGGGTTTAAAATGTCCAATCACTGTTTGTGGTAATATCCATTGTTCTAGCATTGACTGTTGAAGTTCTGAATTCTACAGTGCTGTAATATTTTTAGATACACCGAACTATACTCATTATAAATACTGTACATGCAGTATCTGCAATTACAACAGGCCTTCAATCTTCAACTCCTGTAAGAGTGCACCATGTACAATTTTTTATATGATAGACCTTTATTTTAAGTGGCAAATGACACCACCTGTTGGAGCCAATTGATATTATTTTTGGTACAAGTGGTAAAAAGCACCAATGTAGCACTTTGCCCGCCATGCAGTCTACATGTGGTAACAAGAAAAACATCTTGTGCAATCTTGTTGAACTTTGCCCTGTGGCACACTTTCAGCTGCTAGACTGGATTAAAGTAAACGAACAAAGCTTAATTTGTGGTCATTAAAGGAGAGGATGACTTAATTCTACATTCCCAACCAACAAGGCCAAAAACATGCCAATGTGAAATTTAAGCTGTCCGTTTTCCTATTTTACCAACCACATTACATTTGGGTATTTGATAATTGTTTAAAAATATGTAGATGTAACAGTGTGAGTGAGGAGACTATATTTTAACATATTTACCTAGTTTAATCTATATTTTTTCCTAAAATCACATGAACCTTAGCATTGGGCCAATTGACCGTCCACAACCGCTAATAACTTAAAATTGGAATAATTGTGCTCATATCACTTGATAGACAGAAATTCAAAGCTGATACATGAAATAGCAGATGCATATCGTCTGATAAACATGTCTGATAACAAAACAATTTACTCGTGGAAACTATCTGCAACGACAGGAATGACTAAGACACTTGGAAAGAACCCTTAAACACGATTTGACTAAAGCTACACACAAATAATTATCACTGGTTTAGGCTAATTGCTGATTAATTTTCTTGGCTACAGCGGGACTGTTAAAGTAACCACATAAACAAGTACATGAAAGCAAACTGACTGCATATCTTAGTAACTTAACGTAAACAGACATTATCTATTCCGTAATGTCTTGCATGCGTAGCTAAGCAGATGTGTAAACAGCCCTTAGACATGTTTTCGTTTCCAGTACATAGTCCGACCCAATCCATCACTATTCGTAAACCAAGTTGGCTAACGTCATTGCGTAAATAAGAAACGTTAAGTAACGTTTACTTGTGTCGCTAAAAGTGTAAAATGAGACACACAAACCCAGCGTTGCAAACGTACAGGTGGTAGCGAGCAGTGAAGGTATTTCTACAGACGTGATGCTACTGAGAGAAATGGTTATTCCCCTTGTTAGTGTGTGTAGATCGGAGGTGCTGACAGCACGTCGTAGACTGACCCGAGCGGAAGTAGACGAGGGTTCAAGGCGTATGCGCTGAGGGCATTTCATGCCCTCATTTATTCTCTCAGGCTTAGACGTACCCTCACAAAATCATTCGAAGCAGACGGTTATGTTGAGATTTCGATTATCTGTGTTTACATTTAGGGTTAGTCGGAGCCTGACTGTGTTTGGTGTTGGCACGATAATCCTCCCGAAAGGTAGGTGTCTAAGTAGCCTGCTAAAACCTTGTACCTGTTAGCTTTAATTCAGGGTAGAATTCAGTCAGTGGTTGTTGGCGAACCCGCCCACATGTCACCTCTAACCAATCAACGGGTAAAGGAGGGGGCGGGAATCAGGTCTTTTCCGCCTTGTGGCTCGTGTCTGTTGTTTATGAAAGATTCGACGGGGGTCTGCAGTTAAGTGAGCTTGTGAAAGTCAGCATGTAACTATTACGCTAGTTTCAGTTTAATATGAGTTTGTAATGTCGCCACAGACGTTTGGACTAATTTGCGATTTTTATTGCAAGCTAACGAGTCAAAGCAGCTCAAATGAATTGCAGAGCAGTTAGCTTCAAGTTCACCTTACTGTAAAACGCCTGTCAGCTAATTTTATTAAGAAGTTCACCGTGACCTGACGTTTCTCCCGTATTTAAATTGTTTCTCTCTAAATTATGTCTTGATTAAAAGAAGATAACGTGAGTGTCTTGTATTTCTCTAGCAATGAACTAGCATTTGTAGCTATAGCTTCAAATATACCTGTTAATATAACGTTAACAGGTATCGTGCAGTATTCAAGGTTTGCTTCAACCTCATGTCATGCTGTTGTTATGACTCAACAACAGAAGTAAAAATCTTTTTAAAAAACATTTTCTAACAGATACCTGGAATCATGAAGCAGTTGCCTCCAGATACTGTACGGCTGCTGTCGAGCTCCCAAGTCATCACATCAATAGTGAACGTTTTGAAAGAACTGATAGAAAATTCCCTGGATGCTGGGGCTTCAAGCATTGACGTTAAACTGGTATGTCTAAAGTAAAGTACAAAAGTTATTTTGGAATAACAATAATAATAATAATAATACAATTTGCAGTCGCACTGGCAGTCACCCATATGTTTCGACTTTGCCATTACAGGAGAACTATGGTTTGGACCGGCTAGAAGTACGTGACAATGGCCATGGAATCAAAGCTGCAGATACTCCTGTAATGGCTGTGAGACATTTTACTTCAAAGATCTGTAGCCATGATGACCTGCAGCACCTGGAAACCTATGGCTTCAGAGGAGAGGCACTGGGGTCCATCTGTGCTATAGCGGAGGTGATAAGTACTAAATGACAGCAGTTATTAAATTACATTTATACATGTCATATTAAAGGAAAAAAAGACAAATGGAAGAATTAATAGAACTTATACATATTGATCTGCTGTAGTTGTTACATGTACTAATAACAAAGTTCATATAAAAGATAATTTATGTCACTCATGCATATTTTACAGGTAGCATGACTCTGTCATTTGGCAGTATGTGAATGTTAGGAATCAAATATACATCCTGGTTTATTACTGTCTATAAAGTGATATGATGCTTTGTGCTGTTTCCCTTCAGGTGTCTGTCACCACGAAGACAGTGGCGGATGACATCAGCACCCAGTACATGCTTAACTTCACAGGGGAGATTGTCTCTCAGAAGCCGTCTCACTTAGGTCAAGGCAAGGCACCAGTCATTTTATCAGTCTTGTAGTGAGCAACAAAATCAACCGCAACTTTGAGACGAGGATACTGACAATTCTGTGAATTAATTTCTTTATCCTGCTGAAGTGGAAATGGTTGCCATGTCACTGGCAGATTTAGATCTATTTATACACAAATTTAGATATTCTTTAGTCGATCCACCAGCAGTGACATTATTCTCTGTGCTGTCAATATAGGCAGTTTATCCCATTTCCTCGTGGCTGATCCTCTCAACTTAACTGTCATGCTGAAGGTGAACCGTCGCACCAGTCTCAGGTCACGTGCACTCTGGAGCAGGTTTTTCTTCAAGGACCTCTCTGTATTTGGCTGTGTTTGGCCCTACTGCTGAGAAGCACCCCCACAGCATGGTGCTGTTATCACCATGCTTCACTGTAGTGATGTTCTGCCCAAAGGGTTCAGGTTTTGACCAGACAGACAATCTTTTCACTCATGCTGTCAGAGTCCTTAAAATACTACTTTGCAAACTCTAAGCTGTTTTATCACATGCCTTTTACTCAAAGTGGCTTCCGTCTAGCCACTCCACCGTAAAGAGTGTGCTGCTGAGATCGTCGTCCTTCCTGCAGGTTCTCCCATCTCTGCAGAGGACTCCTGAAGCTCACTTTTAGGTTCTTGATCACTTGGTCAGGAGACCAAGGCCCTTCTTAGTCAGTTACTCAGTTTAGCCAGACAGCCAACCCTAGGAAGAGTCCTGATAATTTCAGACTTTCTCCATTTCACTGTGGTCCTGGTAACAGTCAAAGCTGTAGAAAATTATATCCTTACCCTCTTCTATACCTCGCCACAATTTTATCATGGAGGTCTACAGAGAGTTCTTTGACTTCTTGGTTTTTGTCCTGACCTGCAGAGAGACCTGTGAGACCTTTGTTCAAACAGGAGTGTCTTTCTAAACCATGTCCTGTCTACAACACAATAAAGTACGCAAAACATGATCTGGTCTATATACTGTTTGAAGTCACTCTACATCATTGGGCTCTAAGACAAATTCATTTCCTGCTGTGCAAGTCCTGATTGGATACAGTTTAGTTGTTCATTAAAAAAAAAAGACTAAGACTACATCTCTGTTAAGAAAACCATTTGTTGTTTGCCTCTTTACCCTGAAAGTTTTCAGAATAATTCACACTGACAAATACATTTTGGTGTCTGTGTTGATGCAGTCTAACTGCATCCTTCAGCCTTGTTGTAGGAATGTAAATTTTATATCAAAAGCTCTTGCACACCTCTGTTCTTTTGTGTTTTACAGGTACAACAGTGAGTGTATTGAAGCTTTTCAAGAATCTTCCAGTGAGAAGGCAGTACTACTCTTCTACCAAAAAGTGCAAGGAGGAACTGAAAAAAGCACAAGACCTGCTGATGGCATATGCCATTATAAAACCTGACTTGAGGCTCACGCTTGTTCACAATAAGGTAAGAAACTCTTTCTCACTTTTCATATTTAACCAAGTCAGGAGAAAATATGTGTCAACTTTCACCGGTGAATAATTGCAAAGTACAGTCCGCAAAGTAAAATTTACTATGAAGGCTTATTGATAATTTTTGAACTATCCTATTACCAATTAGTCAAACAACTTGTATTTTAAAGCGATACGCAATGAAAAAACTTTCCAGCGAGTTTCAAACACTAACTTCTTGTGGGTTTCTAAGGTGGCTCTAAAAAGCTTCTAATTTATATCACAAAAAACTGCAGCAGTAGTCAGCTTGGTTTCAAGTCAGTTACAGTGAAATCTGCAGTGGTAAAATGTATCAATGGTAACATTTATCAAAATGTCCTGAAAAATTCTCAAACAAATCTTGCAGCATGAACCACCTCTCTGCTGTGAGTTGGCATCATCAGAGTGTTCCAAGCAGTCATCATTTCATTAAAATATGACTAAATACACTGCTGTATCACACTATTATCCACAACCGGCACCAACAGATACAGGTTGTTGTTGTTTCGAACCTACTGTGCATAATGATGGCCATATTCTTGTCTTTTACAGATTTTATTTTCATAATGGAAATAATTCAAGCTGTTAAAAGCGTAAGTGAATCTGCTGAAATTACAAACTTTTAATAGTCATTTAAGCTTATGACGCTCAAAAAAGATTTTTTCTGGAGCATGGCTTTGACTTTTATCCCCTCTACAACAAAACTGAACCAATGGGTAAAGAACAAATTTAGGTTTTAGTGGTAATGAAGTCTGTTCTGAAAAGTGGCATAAATCCTGTTCATACAGTATGTATTACCACACACACAGCAACCGCTAGGTGTCCTCATTTGTCTTCAAATGACTGAACATCACTGTTTCAAAAGCCTCATCAGTTTCTGTTAATATGCTGCAAGCATCTATTGTATAGTGTCACATTTATGGCAACATCACTGATAACAATGACGTGTAAAACCACTGAATACGTCTGTAAGATTACATGCTATATAAGATTGGTGCCAACATAGGAAATTCATTTAGATCTTCAAGGGGAAAAAAGATTGATGCTTGATTCCATCAAATTTTTGGTCCTCAACATTTTGATACTGCTACTACTCCTTCTACTACGAGTAAAAACAATAATATACATATTTTTTTCTTCAACTGTATTTTTATTGAGCATTTTACTTGATACATGACTCAGTTTGACAATTATATTGAGTCAAAGGATAGTTTGTACCAGTTGACATTCAATTAAAAAAACTAAGAATTTAGCAACAGTACTAACAACAAGATTAATGAAAGAGGGGAAAAGACTTAATTATAATAATGATGATGATGATAAGACTTAATAATTCCACCAAATTTAATATTTCACTTGTATGATATATTGGTGTTAATGTAAATGGTCTCCTAAGCTTACATTTACAAGGTATGCACAGCCTCATTTGATGGTAGAGTTTGGTGTTTGTGCCTCTTTAAAGATTCTCTGTAAAATGTGTGAAGCCCTTAAATGGAAAGTTACAAAAGCTTGTCCGGTAAATTGTTAATCAAACCAAATCAAGTTATTATGAGTGAAAAGACTCCTTTGATTTGTGTGTATGTTGTTTTGAAAGGAATAGCCCAAGCTTCTGGACAACTTTTCTAAATAGTAAAACGTTATGTAAACAATTTACGTGCAGTAGTTATTCATCAGACTTTTTAACTACTTATAAAAACATTTGTTGTACCTTTAAACATACAACCTTACCTGATCACAAAAACAGTTATGGCAGTAACTAACAATTATTTTCATTATCGATTAATCCAATCTATTCATTATGATTGATTATGAATTTGTTATATAGTCTGTGCAATGTCAGAAAATTGTGAAAAATCCCCATTACAATTTCCTAGAGCCCAACATAATGTCCTCAAATTACTAGTCTGATTGTCTGATCCATATTCCAGAACCCAAGAAATGATATGAACAATGATATAACAGAAAAGCAGAAAATCCGCACATTTGAGAAGCTGGAACCAGAGAGTATTTGGCAGTTAGTTGATAAATGACTTAAATAATTAATTATCAAAATAGATTTACTAATTTACTAATTAATCAATCAGCTCAAGGACATTTAGGGATTAAATGTGTTAACCAGCATACTGTACTGACACTCAGGTGTGGCTTTAAGGTCCCCTGTTGTTTTAAAGTTATTCTGTTAAAAGTAGATAATAGCAAAAATGAAATATGTTAATATTGAATATTAATATTTAAAAATGTTAAATATTAAATCCTTAAATGCAATCAATTAAGCACTCTTAAATTCTAAAACCAGCAGTCTATAACTATAACTATAACTATAAATCTGGCAAACATCACTGTAAGACTGCACTGTGCAGTGTTCAAGGAGATGCCAGAGAACTCCAGGGCAACAGCTACAGATCTGTGGGCTGTTATTTTACCAACTAATATCTGTGTACCTAAATCCACAACAGTAGATGATAGATTATTTTTATTATTATTATTGAAGGTGTGAAGGGAACAATGAATTCTGTCTGTGACCTGAAGGGAACAATGAATTCTGTCTGTGACCTGAGACTACATAAACCTGAACAGGAGTAAATCTACAACATACTGTGTATCTTAAACCAATGAAATGTTTGAATTGCTCATATATCATTACAGCCACACCTTGAATCCACAAGGATTAGTAATAATAATCATGATTTTTCCTTCCATCATTAAAAACTCTTACAATATTGACAGTTAAGTGTTTTCTCCTGTGGGGTGCTTGCAAATGCCTGTTAGAAAATGGAAACAGCAAAAACAATTACTTAGTTATTGGTTGAGGTGGTTCACAATAGAAACAGAACTAAATATACCAACACACATACCAAAACAATGCCTCATGTTCCACAAGGTCTAAATTTGTTTACATAATGTTGAAAAGATTCAATTAGAATTAACCACTGATTTAACCATCAGTCATTAGTGATCGTCACTTATACTCTGGTTGCTTGTTTTTGTATAAATAAGCATGTTTATAGGCCAGCTTTATTTAGTCACTTTTTATCACCTGTCCCCTGAGTCGTTCAGGGTTGCAAACTTTTGGTGTACGCAAAATAATAGCCAGTTATTGAATTTTGGTTTGTTCCATTACATAAGATTAAATTAATCAGCAGTGGAATTATTTAGCCGTTGACATTTCCATCCCTTACACCATTTCAGACCACAGCTAAGCGTAACTGTCAGGTGCCCCAAACACAAATATGGCTGACTGTGAACTCTGATTTGGCTGATTATGACGCCTGAGTAAATTGCTGAACACAGCTGCAGGCTTAACCCCATATTCTGTTTCAGGCTGCAGCTAGTTTGTACACACAAGCGTATAGGTGGTGTGGCTCACAGAGGGGCCACACGACCACACGTTTAAATTTCATAGAAATCGGTTTCTAGGTTGTCAGGTTAGCGTAGTGAATCCATTTCCCACAAGCAGCACTCAGTTGCCCCTATCCTTTATCTCCAACTCTGCTATTTGGCTTGTGTCGTGTTTCACAGCTTCTTCAAGAACTGTTTACAGGAGTGATCCATTTACATGTGCCAGATTGTGTATTTAATAGCTGAGGCATGCCCTGCAACAGGGTGCATGCTTTTAGAAATCAACACCGAGGAGATATAGTCACTGGTAGACACAAACTACAAGCCTAGTCACAGGTGTCAACATATTTTGTACCCAAACTATTTTCTGATCTGATATGATCTTTTCTGTCAAAAATGTTGTTTCTCAAGTTTGCAATCAAATGTGATGTGTTTACATTTTTTGAGATGTCATATTTTTTTACTTTATTGATGCTTATGTAATATTTTCTAAAATTATAGAAATTTATCTGGAAAATAATGATGGCTTAAGTTAATTTTGTCCTCTAAATGTACCATAATTTGATGGTACTGTGTAATCCATGAACAAAATCATAGTGACTGCTATATCATATCTTTTATGTTCTCAGCCCTCAGTTTTGACATAGACTGAGCTTTAAACATTAAAACAGCAGTTTTTGTCCATCTCTTGCTGAATCACAAACAAAATATATGAACTCCAGATATATTGGCAGTGTGGTGGCCTAGTTGCTATCTTGACAGGTGTTTATGCAGTGTGATTCACCTGATGTGGACTCATGGAAGTTGACTGGTGTCATATTGTTCCAGGTGGTGGTTTGGCAGAAGGCCAAGGTGGCCGATCACAGAAGTGCCCTCCTTGCTACACTGGGGCCCAGTGCTGTTGCCAACCTGCTCCCTTGCCACCATCACCAAGAGCAACCAGAGGTTAGTTAAGGGGAAAAATGCAGAGATGAGAGAAAAATGGAGCAGTTTTATACAGGATAGATTAGTTTGTTTGTGTGTTCTTTCGTAGCAGGAAATACATGTACATTAGTGAAAAAAAATCACTTCAGTTTGAAATAGTTAACCCTGTCCGACTGATAGCAATGTGCTACGTTTTCATATGGTATGTAGGCCTCCTGTTAACACGTTTCAGATTTCATGGTCAACTGTTATTTTTATTGTTTCACATGGACCATTGCTCAGCTGGACAAAGTCACCTTTGAACATTGTAACAAACGATGTAGTGAATGTGAAAAGACTACATGGAGAGCATTGCAATCTGATGGATGAGCGTCACAGGCACATAGCACGGCTGAGCTGGCACAGAGCTGCACGCTACCCCTCCCACCTCATGCACACACCTTGCACTCTTTGCTCTCATACTGTGGCTCCCATGCCACTTTGCCCTTCATTATGGAGCCATTACAGCAACAATTCCATCCTAAAATGACATGTCTTTTAGTCTCATTTTGACTCAAAATCCAAATCAAATACAATATTGTGACACGTGGTTGACATAATGTAACTTAATTTGTGTCAGGAATGTTCTGTCAGTGTCTTGCAACACTGGTGCAAAAAAAAAGAAAAACTTAATTAGAAATAGGAAAGGAACTTGAAAACAAGTTTTCAATAATTTGGTTTGAATTGGAAATGAATGATGATGATGACTCAGTGACATATTTGTTTTACTTGTTTAAGAATTTTAAAGGTCTAATTTTAACTGTCAATACTTCATTTAATGCCTAGTTAAGATGGATAATTTTTGCAGTGCAAATTAGTGCATGCACGTTATACTTGACTGTGAGCTAATAACCTCATCAGGAACGCCTGGTCTCAAGCCAGCAAATGTGGTCAGTTGGTGGCTGGCCAACTATTTCTTTGCCCTTTTCTCTTGAGTTCTTTCCTGATGAAGAGTGAATTATTTTTGTTAGCTAAGCTTTGCTGTGCTGATCGTAATTGAATTACTGTCGAGCGGTAACTTTCTGCTTGGTCACGGTAGGTGTCATGTGGCTCGTACCTGCTGCCAGGTTCCCAACTAATCTAGTCTGACAGATATGGAGCAGCCCTTTTCACCCTGTTTCTCTCTCATTTTCCTCTTTGTTGTTGTTATTTTGCTGCTGCACTTTGGTGCCCAGTTATGAGAACAACCTTTCACCTTTTCCTCTTACTCCCTGTAGCAATGAAAGAGAACTTTTCTCCTCTTTGTCCCCAAGACCAAAGCTTAGTGATCAAGGGAACTAGGTTGACAATTTCACCGGGGCCTCGCTTGGGGAGAGTCGTAAGAGCTATTCCTCTGCAGAACAAAATGTGACATTGCTTTTTGGCAGCATGACTACACATAGCCGTGGCCCTTTGGGGCCAGAGGTGCCATTCGTGCTCCCATAAAGTGACCCTAATGAGCAGAAATAGAGAGAAGCATATGTGCCATGACCTGAAACAGCAGTTCATTTATTAACTTCATTGGCGTGCATTGCTGCTAATAATGAGCCCTAGGCCATGTGGAAAAAAAACATAGCTATTCTCTGTTTGCAATCTGTAGAACATTAACAGCTTTCTGTAATTTCTTACTAGCTTACATTCATAATGGAGTTTCAAGTACAGTTGTTCAGTTTTCTGCAGAGTCATCAATTTTAGCTCATGAGAACTCCTTCTGGCGGGATTTTAGGTGAAAAGTCATCATATATGATGCAGATTTTAATAGAAAAATGTCTACCACCAGCTTGTTGCACATGTTCATAATGAAGTCTGCATGTAGATACACATAAAAGGAACCAACAAACTAAGGCACCTCATTGCCTGTCTTTCTTCTTGTCAACACTGCCATTGCAATGTGTGTTTGTGACACGCCTGTACCAGCCAGCTGCTGAGCATGTCAGTGTGAAAGTTTTTGTATATATGGAATATGGAACTTTCATTTCAGAAGCTTGAAGATAAGTCGAGTTTTCTATTCCAGCCATTATATGTTATGTAATGTAATAATTTTCTTACTGTTTTTTTCCTGGTCAGTAGTGGGACACAAGAATTGACTAATTTCTGAACTCTTGTTGTTTGACATTTATGCTTATCTTGTGTCAGATTGTCAATATTATCATTATTTGTGTTTTATTCAGATCTTTTTAGAAGGCTTTTTTCCAAAGCCTGGAGCAGATTACTCCTCTACAAGCTCATCTAACCCTGACAAAACATTTATATTTGTCAACAACCGACCTGTCCACCATAAAGATATTATGAAGGTAGAATAATTTTGCATAAATCAACCAACTTTATACATAGAATATGTTTTCTTGCTTCTAACACCATTCTTTGATTCTTTTCACCAGTTGCTGCGTCAACACTACATTGCTCAGTACCCGGATGACCCAGCCCGCAATCGTTATCCCACCCTCGTGCTTAAAATTAGTGTTTCACCCTCTTCACTCGATGTCAACCTGGCACCGGACAAGACCCAGGTTCTTCTCCATGAAAAGGTATCTATGAAATTTAAGTCAACATCAATTGAATATGAAGTGTATTTGATCAGACTTATGGGCCAGCTGAGAAGATGTGATTGGAAATTAAACTCTGTGTACCATCTGTCGTCTGTCTGACATTTAGGAGGCTGTGCTCACTGCAGTAGAGGCATTGCTGGTTTCTCTCTATGGCTATCGGACTAGTAGTGACCCCCCAGCTGACAAGCAGCTTGGCCATGAGATATCTCCCTTGCCATCTAGTCCTTTGCAGACTGATGCTTCACGACTTGTCATTGAGCAGAGTGTAGAGATGGATGACAGTGTCATCAACCACAGTGGTAAAGAGGCACCTAAACACAGTGACACAGCTCTGTCAACAGCAATAAGCACTGATGCTTCGCTGGACCGTCAGACCTCAAACAGCAGCTCTTCATCTTCTGTAGCAGAGGACTGGATTGTCAACCAAATCCCAGCTGGGCTTGAATCAAACTTTTCTCTTTATGATGATGAAATGGCTCAGAGCTGCACTCAGACAATAGAAGAAACCGGTTCAGAAAGCAAATGTGTGGAGAGACTTGAGGACAGTGTGGTGTCAGCAGCAGACAAGAGCAAAGACCAGTTCTTAGCCGAGGACTGGAGCCGGGGGACAGCTCTGACTGACCCCTCATCACGAGAACCCCTGCAGCCCGTCAAAATCCATCAACCCTCGAAGCACAATCATTCTGGCTCAGATGAGTTCAAGAGTCCAAGCAGCACAAACAAAAAGATGTTCAATGCCATAACAGAGAAGCGGGCCGCTCTCACGGCCTACGACCTGATCAGCAATCGTGCCATGAGGGCACCGCTGTCTCCCGCCGCCCTGTTCGAGAAGGAGGCCAGAGCTGAGGTCCTCAGGGAGAAACCCACAGCCAGCCTGCAGGATATCAGTGGCGCTGTTCACGAGAGGTGGAAAAATCTGAGGGAGGAAGACCGTAAGAAGTGAGTTTCCAGACCTTCACCTTTCCAAGCGGTTGTTTCCATTTCTTATTTGCAAGGCAGCAAGAGGGGGGAAAGTTTGACCTGTCATTTGCATGTGAAAAGCCTAGTCTGGAAATTTTGTTGATATGAGCTGTGTTTCTAATTTCCAGACAACTGTGCCTGATAGGGAGCTAGGTAGACAACATTTTCCGCAGTACAACAGGTACCACTAATGATGAAATGTCCTCTGTTTCCAAAGTATTTCATCTATCCAGAGAATTCCTGTCTCATTTGTCTTGTTTGTGGCTGATTTTAGTTAACATGTATTCAACAATAAATCAAATTAAGATTTTTTTCCCGTAATTGCAGTAGTCCCTAAACATAGACGTCAATAATATCACTAAGACAAGTCGAGATACTAATTTAATAGAAATTGAGTGATATGAAATGGTGTTTACTCGTTTGGAATTAGAGACCCTAACATAAAATTAATATCGACATGTCCTGTTTCCAGTTTCACACAAGTCTCTTTGTCCATTTAAAAATCTCACCTACACCTACTTCCTAAGTAGTGTCAGGAGTGACACATAGTTGGCTAGTCAAGAACAGAGTTGGCACAGAACGGATGGAGGTAATGAGTGTTTGTGTTTGACCCTTGCTCCCCTCAGAGCTGAAGGATTTACATTAATGAAGGTAAGACAGGAATGGAGTTATTTGCAAAAAAAACAAACAAAAAATAGCAACACAGTAATCAGATGAATGTGCATTTTTGGTATAATAGTGCATCATTTTTCAGGCTGCTTGCCTCTGACTCTACTCTGAGAACTAAGCATATAAAACATTAATAAAATGGTGCTGTTAGCAGGTCAGAAAGCACAGCCCAACTCACAGACTTAACTTTTTCGATGGATTGATTGATTGATTGATCAAAACCAACTATGAAAAAGGAACACAGGTAAATCTTATCAAGCAGTCATTAGTATCCTCTAAAATGGTCCGGATACACATGGACACATCAGTAAAAGAAAGAACAAACTGTGCTACCGTCTGATCTCTATCCGCTGAGCTACTCAGCTAGCATCATGGAACAACGCAATTATACTGTGCTGAAAGTGCTTCAACCCAATTATGTTAGATTACTGCATACCAATTTGAAGTAATTGCATGGTTGGAAAATGTGTATCAGCAGTACTTGGGGCCTTATATAAGGTATGGAAGAGCGTATGGAAAAAGACATCTGTTTAGAATCCTGCCTTGCTGTGCAGCTGTCTTAAACATGAAATAAGATGTGGCATGTACTTGGCTCATTCAGCTCTACTGTTAAGTGGAGGTGAATGTTCATGAAACAAGTTATTTGAATAATAGAGTGCTTAAGTGTAAGGCCAGATGCTTAACATATGAAGATCTATGGAAACATGAGTTGACAATTTTGCTGAGGAGGGGACTCTATATATATCAAATTCTCAACATGTTCTCTGCATGTACATTGGAAACAAGCTGTTTCTCTATATCTAAATTCTTATTTTTAAACATGCTGTTCTTGGTAGACAACAACAGATGGCAGCTTAGCTGCTGTGCTACAAAGAAGAAATAGCTAAAAGACACAAAGTATCCTGGAATTACGCTTCTCCAAAGGTACACATCATCGTCTCTACAGACCCATGCAGAGAGGGGTGTTATGGGTAACAAAGCTGCGCAGAAGAGCCTGAAATCTCAACAACATGTTGTGCATAGGCGTGCAACAAGCAAGTTGAGTCAGCTACTGTCAGGACACAGGTTCAAAACTGAGATGAAAACCACTGTTAAAGTACTAAATTCAAGGGTAAAAGCAATTTTCACATGGTCCTAGATGGGTCCAGCTTTGCAGATTTGCACCTGCCCTGCACCTGCAAAGCTCGGTACCAGAACCAATCCTTTACCCACAATTATCTCTAAATCAAATCTGAACCCGCCTTGACCCCTTAATATGTCCTGTGATTTGACCCATACCCATAATTAATTCATTTAATTTTAATCAATTTCATTTAACCCCCCCCACCCCGATTGTGTTTATGCAGGGCTTGCATGAGCTGGTCTGAGGTTATCTGCCATTTTGCATAATGCACTGTCCCTTTCAGATCTGCAGAGCACTCACTCAGTGAGCTCAGTTGCTTGTTGCTGATGTAATGCAAACTGACGCAAAGCTAACCGATGACTGCGAAAATCATCTGTCCACATATGGCCCATACTTTCACAAGTCAATTTAATGCTGTTTAAACAACTGCCATACATAACCTAGACATCAAAGGGGTACTCCACAGATTTAGTATTCCACTTCTGTAAAGTTGGTGTCTGACAAGAGACATTGAAAAAAGAAATCAAAGCAGCAGATACCCTGGCTTTTACCTCCTACTATGGGTCAATGTCCAAAAACACTTGATCCTCCTGTTCCTGTAACGCAACTCAGTAGCATCTAATGCCCACTTAAATTCCATACCTCCTGTTTGTTTGTTATTTATTAAACAAAGAGGGTTGTCGCTAACTGTGAAAGATTTGGTTGAACTCTGCAGGTATGAGGAGAAGGCAAAGAAACACCTAGAACACCATGACCAAAGGACCAAGTTGGCCTCTGCTGAGGGCCCCAGAGAACTGAATGTGAGCACCCCAAGGAGCCATTTGCGCAACCAGAAACGCAAGGCCCCGCAGTCCAACCAGCAGCTGCTGGACGAGCTGTTCTCTGCACAGCCCCAAAAGAAGACGAAGAGCCCTGCACCTAAGCCCTCACAGCCCCTCCCCTGCAGCGTGGCTGCCCTTCGGCTGCAGCTTCAGCGCCTCTCATCCCAGAGCAGCGCAGCGCCACGGGGCCTCCATCTTGTAAACCGACTGGCCTCTCAGAGCGCCTGGGTCATTTTATGTGGTCAGAGGCTCATGTTGTTAAACCCATTTCGAGTGGAGGAGGCCTTGCTGTTTAAGAGACTTCTAGAGAATAATATACTTCCAGCAGAGAGTCTGCAGAACCCTATACAGTTAACAGATGGGTAAGGTATCACTCACCTCTCACTAGCAAAATGCCAACCTTGACAAATTGTTTTCCTTGTGGAAAACTGCACACTCATCCAATTTCCTTACATACATACATGTTTTAGACTACTTTTAAGACAAACAAATCCTAATAGTTGGTTTCTATTAAGACTTATCTAATGTATGAAAATACACTGTTGTATGTTTGTGTTGTATCCCCCTGTCTCTCTTTCCTAGAAGTCTAGGGGGAGCTGAATATACTGATGCTTTGTGCAACATGGAGAAACAAAGCCCTGAGCTGAACGGACAGACTGTCTTCTCTGATCCCAGGCTTGTAGCTAATGGATTTAAAATCAAACTCACTCCAGGTACATTGTAAATTAAATTTTGGTATGATGTTATATGAGGCAGGCCAATATGAATGTAGCTGACTGAACATTCATCATCCAATTATGTGGCATGACCCTCTGAACCTGTTAACAGTATAGTAGAGCACTAAACAAAGGCACCATAGTACAACATAGAAGTCTACACCCGATCAATCAGAAAACACGGCTTTCTTATTTTTTGAGTCATGCTGTTTAAAGGTCTAATGGATTGTTTAGTTTTATTTAACAAATGTTGGAGCCATTTCCTATCATTAATGTCATAGTTCACTTAAAAATGTCAAACGTACAGTCCCCAGTAACTGGATTACAAGCAATTATTTCTGACAGAGTTTCTGTGTACTGGATTAGTTGTGGATAAGACAAAATAATATCCCATTCCTTCAACAAATCCATCCATCATGGAAAACAATGGATGATGAATAGAGAAACAGGATTTTGTAGATAATTACAGAACAGAGATATAGGACCAGACAACTTAGTATGTTTTTTTAATTGCAAGCTTTTCCTTTGTAGTGGATTTTAACAAGACTAATAACTTCGACATTTTCCAACAACTCAGTCATACAGTATATGCACATTAACCACAACACCTTTATTCACACACATGTACAAGAGAGTAAGGTTTTGCAACACCCCCCCTGGTTTTAATATTGATAAGTCTAGACCAACAGATCATTCTGATAATACATCAGTGTCGTTTAACCTTGTATATACTGTAGTAAATAAAATAAGTCAAATGGAATGGTAGTGTAAATTACAAACATAATGTAAAAAATAAGAATAATTTCCTAAAACATATTTTTATCTGCTTGTTCATCATCATTGTGACATTACTTGTCCCTGTACTGTGTGCTGTTCGCTTGCAAAGGCTATACAGTGTCCTGTGAATGTTGGTTGTTTTTGTTGCTGGAATGGTTCACCTCAGTTGACACTGGCTCTTTGCCCAACAGCGTGGTCTCACAGTAGGTTTGTACCCCAGTGTGCAGGTGATGAGAATGGTTGCCCTTTAAGAAATTCAAGGAATTTTCATTTGGCACTGCCTGCCTCGGTCGGTGTGCATGGGACTGAGGGTGGCAGCGTATATAAGATGGTTTTGTTGCACAATCTCTGCTGAATATTGTTTATTCTCTAAAATTTGTGTACAATATGTGCAGTTACTGTCATTTTAAAATAGTACATACATATATCTGTATGGGTTAAATATGTTGCTAATACAAATAGGAAATTTGTTATTGTCAGTTGTTGCTCTGTGTATGATTTTTTTAATAGCAAATGTACTGGACTATGTAGTCTTGCACAAGCAACACAACCAGCATAGTCATATTCAATAAATATTATAATTGTCTCTGCATCTCCAGTTTAAATTTTTCTTTCTGACTTCATTTTGCATCCAAAGTCATGTATCAGAAATATAAATTGTCCGTGATTTGCAGTATTTCCTCATGAAATGAGAAGCCATCATTCTTCCACCCTACAAGACAACTTCCTTCCAGTCTGCTGGGGCTTCTATTAGTCATTTAACACTCCATTTGGCCCTTCGCTTGTTTGACTTGGTCATCAGTCCGGCCGTAAACCACAGTATTTATTTATTATTCTTTCCTGGAGATAGTAGTAGCGTCTGGAGTATATTAATCCTTGTTTTCTGCTTGTTTTGGCCAGGCCTCACGTCAGCCGAGAGACATCTGGAAGTGACAGCAATGGCAGACTGCGTGCCTTTCCTTGGTCTGGAGGACCTCAGGGAGATCCTGACTGCAGTTCTTCACAGGAAGGCCAGGACCGTGCAAGAGTGTCGGCCACTTAAAGTCACAAACTACCTACAAGTGAGAGATGCTATGAATGGAGAATAAGAATGGCATCACTGAAGTATTTTGTTTTGTTTTATCAAATATCTAAATTGTGACTTTGCCCTCACAGGGTGAAGCTGTACGACTTGTCCGTCAGCTGCCTACAAATTTATCCAGGGAAGATGTGGAGGAAACCCTTCTACGGATGGAACAGCAGCTTGGCGAGAACAACCATACCTGCATCCATGGATGCCCATTTCTCCAACACCTATCTGACATCCCTTCCACAGACCAGGAAGCTAAGGCTTTGCTGAGGCCTTTAGAGCTATAAAATAGTAGACACCTTACTGAAAAATCACAGCAGTGCTACATGAAACAGCGTCTCATTTCATTGCAGCTGATTTTTCTCAATGTAGGTTACCTGATTTGTTTCCATTTCCCTAAAATGATGTTTGACTTTGTTACAACCAGAATATAAAAATAAACATATTTTTCTACATTTTGTGCTTTTATCGGGCATTATCAACCATTTTGTGAATACCTTACAAATATGTAAGTAATTGGTTAAGGAAATGGGCGAGAATTCCTTCACTGGCTGAGAAAGTCTTAATGAGGTAAACAGGCACTGTTATCTCAGCATCTACTGTTGTATGGCCATTTGATTTTCAGTGTACAGTATTTGAGGACTTCTGTGGCAATATGAATTAGCAGAATGATGGTGTTAAGGAGAAATAGTCCTGCCATAGATACGTTTTTACAAAGCTGGTAAAGCTTTCTGAAACCTTGTTGTAATGTCTTTTGTTAGGCATTTGGATTTTTCTTGCAAGTGTAAAAAAAGACATTGATCTCTCTACAGTTTCATGGTGCATTGAAAGCCAATAGCATTATTCATCAGGTTGTTTGCAACATAAACAATTAAATGCTCTCATTTCAACCCCAGTTTTGTCAGTTAAATAATAAAAATGGGCCAGAGGATTCAGTGATGTTGAGGCATTTATGTGTGGTATCAAGTATGGCTGGCCTAACATACAGCTGTGTAATTGAAATTAACATTTACAGCAAAAGTAAAACTGTTTTATTTAGCTTTACAGCACCAGTAATCACAGTCTAGTTCAGAAGCAGATAATCCCTTTTGAACTGTATGAGTCATATATTTAGTGTTTTGGTTTTGTAGACTGATTTCTTGCATAGTTTGCATTTTCTTGGATTAACAACAGCAGTCTTCAAAATGCAGTGACATTTGATTCCCTGACTTGATTTCAGTCCAAAAGCCAGAGTATCTTACTACCACTAAGCCTTATTGTGGCACCATTGAAATGGGTATTGGCAAGCTCCAAGCCAGAGATGCACTGTGCCAGCTACTACCCATAATTCTTTTCCCTCAATTAGTGCCAGCTGCTCGGCCTTTAGTATTGACAGATACTTGTATATTATCCCTGGCTGCATTAAATGCTTCAGAGATTTGCACTGTAATTTCAACCACAAAGTTTAGCAAATCCTTGACACTGCGCTAACTCGTAGTGGTGCCACTTCCTAAAGACATTAGTCTATTACTGCATCATTCTGGTGTTAAGAGTTGCTCGTGTTTTCTTGTGGGGAAACTAGGTTGTGCTCAACAACCAAAAAAAGAGGGGGCCGGCAGGCATTTAAGTATGACAGTGTATGTTTTTTTTTTAAAATAATATAATTTCTTAATTTTCAGTAGACTTCATGTAATGAAATGTGGTTGTATCTCAAAAACAGATGTATTAGGAGAATATTCAGTTTTGTCAGTACATAAGTATCGACTGTGATTTGATCACACTTGGATAACGGGAATACATATAGCCCCACAAGGTTTTAACTCATCACCTTTTCATATGGACACTGAATCCCACCACAGGGAAAAGTGCAATCTGATCATTCATCTTATCATAATATTATAGTTAGGACCGTGAAAGGTCAAACCACAGCACACGTCTTGTTTTACGTGGCCTCTGCTGAGGGAGCCCACAGATGGCTTCAGCATTGCTGCAGGGCCAACACTCTGCAAAGTGCCTCTGGGAAGGGGGATAAATGCCGGTGAGAACCCCTGCCCCCTCCTCTCACCCTTTGCCCCTCAGCTTTCTGCCCCTCACTCCCGCACGGACTCTTGTTCTAAACGTCTCACTGTTGGATATGTGCTCCTCAGTTGCTTGTTTCCATAAATGCGTGCAGCAGCAGAATCTACTCTGTACATGCTGCCTTTGGCACCCAAGGGGCATATCAGAGTAATTGGGGAGGATTAACTGATGATCATCTTTTGACCATGTGACCACACTGTTTAAAAGGTCAGCAGCGGTTCATTTTGCCAGCTGTCTTTCAAACCACCTGTTGTGCTCTTTTTGACATCTTTTTCAACTAAATTGAGGTATTTGCTAACGATTAACCCAATGTGAAGAATGGAAAAAGGAACAGTTTGGGAATACATGCAAAATGTTTAATATCAAAACCTTGATTCAAGAATACTCAGTTCACATACAGCGTCATCTAGATACTTTTCTGTTCTCCTATTACAGCCCTAATGTGCAGAGCTACTGCTTGTCAGGTCGTACTCAGCAGCTAGGGCAACTGTACACCACTCTCACAACCCAGAAGTAACCATGCACTTTAACAGAGTCATCAAATCCAAAATAAAATTACATGAACTATAATTAACCCCTTTCCTATTCCTTTTTTTTTTTTTTTAGAACTGTTACAAGAAGTGGTCACATAGAGTACCTTGGCTAGTACTGGGTTCACGCACCATCTGTTTCTGTTTAGACATATGAAACTAAATGAGGAGAGAGACAGCATTTTTATATCCCTCTGGTAATGCAAAAATACATCAATTTAATTATGTTATACTTTTACACATAGTCATCAATTGGTGACCATCATCAGTTTAAAAACATTACATCTTGAGGGACGTGGTTCAAAATGACTAATAATTACTAATCAAGCCACCCCTTAAAGTTTGTCATTCCCTAGAATGTCCCTGAAGAGAATAAAGGCAGTCAATCAGCTATTGCCACTCTCTAAGACAGCCAGCTTTTCACCCCCAAAAAGCTGCTCTGGCATTGCAGGTCAGAACAGCTACAGTTTAAATACCATGCCTTTATGTGGTCAACAGAACACACGCTAATTAATTTCATGCATCCTGACCTTAAACCCATTTTTTTTATGCCTAAGATTTTCTTTATAAATTTGCTTGAATTATGCTGCTCCTTTGATCATGATCGTGGATTTTTTTTGGAATAGATTACTCGGTGTAGAGAAGATTACTACAGCCAACTGGAAGATTTTTTAAGTGGTAATCTGGAATTACAGAAGTCCCAAGATCATGTTCTGACTCGCAGTCGAAAGCCCAACAACACAAGTCTACAACCATGCTTTCAGCTTTGTGAGCTTCATGCTAGCAAGCTCACAATGACAACAGTATGCTTGATAACCATGGTCACCATCATGGCTTTGCATGTTAGCATACCAACTTTTTCTACCAGGAAACACAATATATCCTACAGTTGAAGCAGATCAAAATGTCCTTTGTTTTGCTAGTATTTGGCCATGGACTGAAGCTTTGGAGACATTCAACTTTTGACCCAATGATAGCACTAGAGGGAAAGTCAAGGGATCACCAAAGTTATAACAATTCGATGCCTGTGGAGGGACGTGGATATTTGCACCAAATTTCATGGCAACCATGAAAAAATGGTGGACTAACTTACCAACTGATACTGACATCTGAAGAGTCATGGGTCTGCCATGGCTAAAAAAAATGATTCTGATAACACAATAGTCAAATCAAAATCTATACCTAAAGGCAGAGTTTATAATGTCCTTGACATAGGCTACAGACAAATAAAGTGATGAAAGGTTCATAAAATTGATAGAAATCTTAAGGCTGAAGTGTTGAACCTTGAAAATAACTTGAAGAAAAGAAACTAGATAAGTAAATATCTCACTTTTGTCTATAAAAAATGTTCCAGATTTTAAATGACATTGCACAGAATTGCTGCACTGGCACTCAAAATGATTCATACTTCCCCTCACAATTATGGGCTTTTTTACAGTAATAATCTGACCAGACACAGGATACATTTTTAAAACCTCTGCACACTCATACTTTACCCTCACAGGTGTTTTCACTTGCCTGATTAGATCTCTTTGACAGTGTGGATGTGTTAAGACTTTGTTTGATTGACAGCTTTTCAGTCCTCTGCATAGCTTTAACCTGACTAGAGGACTAATCAACAATTGTAATTGAAAACACCTGTGTGGATGTGCAGGGTCTTAGAAGCCTCATACCCAGGTGGACATATTCTATTATCATCTTATGAAGTTGCATAACTGGCCATCTGAAGCATGTAAGTCCAATGTTTAATCTATTTTTACCTCTGTTTTGATTCTATTCGATAACTCACTCTCTTTCAAATTCCCTCTCAGAATTTCTGTTTTGCTCATGTTACCTAGCTAGCTGCAACAGTAGCCAGTAGGAGTGTCACTTTTTATTTAAAATTCAAACTACGGTTCAAATGTGTGTGTAATAATCTGGCTAAATTCAAAATTGAATTCTGTCTGAATTAGGCTATTTGCTAACGTTAAATGGGGAAAGCTAGGAAGCTGTGCTAAATCATGACACCAAATTGTCTCAGAAATGATATTAGGAAACATTTGGATTCAACACTATAGACACAAAAATAGTGGTTTAAGGCCGTATGACTTTGTAAAACAGCAACCACCATGTTGGGGATGTGTACATATATACACACATATAAATGAGAGACACTGATGCAAGTGCTTTACGTTAACATTAGCTTGTCACTTCAGTGAAGCAGTGGAATGGGCATTGTGAAAGAACATCTATTCAACAAACATAGTTTAGGATTAGACTGTGTGGGTTACGCTGAACCTAGTTTTCACTAATAACGTATAACTTTGCTTTAACTTGAATTTTTTAAATATATATGTATATAAATGACAGTTCTGATAGGAGAATAGCACAGCTTGAGTGATGACCTTGCTGATGGCCAAGTGAATATCTTGCATACTGACAGCCTATTTCACTTTAAAATCAGTGTTGTTGAGAACTTTACACTGAGGAATGATGTAGTATAGACACACACAGAGCCAAGATCAAGGTAATTTCTACACAAATATCCTGCTGTGCATCTCTTGCTGAAGCATATTCCTTTTGACTGGGAAGGCTGTGTAGGCTGAGTTTTTTTTAGGATGTAAGTTGTTTGTCTTTGTGTCTCTGTATGTTATCATGTATTGTCTAGCATGTGCTTCTATGTACTGCATGAAATTAAATTGCCTTCTTCAGAACCTCTTTAATTGCACCTACACAACACTTGGATGTATTAAAATGAATAACAAGATATTCTTCAAAAACAAAAATAAATGCAAAAAATGTTGGTTTTTTTTTTTCCTAAAACAGACTACTTTTAAGAGTAATTGTTGTTCTGCTAAAAATTGCATTATGCTAAACTGAAAGAACAGTATCTGAAAACTTGAATAAAAATAATTTGTTAAAATTAATTAATTTTTAAATCAAACTTAAATCAACCAGGAAAGAGCAGTATATCCAAGGATTGTAGTAATTTCAAAATCCCAGGAAAACCTGCAATCCTAATACAATATGTTTATCAGAGCTTTTTGTTAAAGATTCCTGACTTCTCTGGTTAGGATATAATACATGATTATTCTCTGGATGTTGACATTTAAATTATTGTTAATATACAGCACTGCCATCAAAAATAATCCCATGATTAATTTTTATTCATCAATTAACCTCATGTAAATGCAGTAAACAGAAAAAAAAAAAACCTGAATCAGATCAGTATTTCCTGTATTTGACCCCTCCACCCTTTGCCTTCAAAACAGCTCCAGTTCTCCTCAGTACACCTGTACTCAGGTAGTTTGTTCCAGCATCTTGGAGACGTTACCTCAGTTCCTCTGTGGATTCAGGCTGTCTCAGTATCTTCTGTCTCTTCATGTAATCCTAGAATGACTCTGTGATGTTGAGATCAGGGCTCTGTGGGGGTCAGACCGTCTATTGCAGGATTCCTTGTTTTTCTTGTCTCTGAGGATAGTTCTTTATGATGCTGACTGTGTGTTTGGACTCATTGTCCTGCTGTAGAATTAATCTGGGACTGATCAGACACCTCCCTGATGGTACTGATGAAGGATGAGAGTAAAAACATCTAGTGCCTAAAACTTTTGCACAGTACTGTATATATATGAAAAATACAGATTAGCATATCTTAAACATATCTGTCTCTCATTTTAAAAATCTAAAATAAGAAAAGACATTAAAGAATCTTTGAATCAGATGCAATCGGAGGTCCTTAAATCTGTCACCAGACCCCAACAGTCACCATCATCACCAAAGTTTACAGAAGGATTTAATCAAGTGTTTTAAAACCATTAACCATACCATGTTCCATATGGGGCCGACTATAAAACCTTTGCTGGATCTGAGTTTTTGTTTTTCAGCTGGTAATTGGTGGTGGTGCCTCGCTGTAACTGCACTTTTCTGCCAACCACTGAAGAGCCACTAAGTTTTTTTATGGGCTTCAGGCAAACACTAATGTGATGGGTGTTTAAAAGCCACAGGTTCTCAAATGTTGGAGAATTTACAACCACACCACATTCAATTTCATGGGTCAAGGGCATCCACATAGGGGCCATCAAGTCTACTCTTTTTAATTTTTAATCACTTGTCAGCAGTTCCCACAGCAAGTTTTGAAGTTATATTCCAAGACATGTATTTGGAAATATACATTTTAGGTAATTAAAAAAAGAGGAACTGTGGGTTACCAGGAGGAAAACACCACATGTATAGTTAAAACTGTGAAATTCACAGGGCAAATAGCTCAGGATGCCCAGCGCAAGGAATGTCTGCTTTCAAGGAATTTTTGCTTAAGCTACAAGCCGGTAGGTCATGTGATGTTTTCAGGACTCAAGATAATCAGACCTAGAAATATACACTGTTGATTTTTCAAATAAATATGCCATACACACACTGAAACATTTTTAAAAGTTGGATTTCCTTCCATATCAATAAATGTCAAACTTGTGTTCAGACAGTTCTCCTGGATTTATTCACCGAGGCCTAATTCTGGAAAGTCCTGCTTGCCGCATGAATGTCACTCAACTAAGCTTCTTGTAAAATTAATCGTGCGCAGTAATCTGTCAAAATGTACCATAAATGTTATTTCTGATATGTCAAAATCTATTTCGCTCTCTTGACACATACCTGATACTACTCTACATCCGTCTGTGTTAAGAGCATAGGCATATCATCAGGAGACAGGAGGTTTCCATAATCTGCCCTCCCTTAGTCTCCTCAGAGGAACATCTATTCTTCATCACTGTCAACTCTCCATCCCCAGAGAGACAATGCTTCGCTGCTATGGACCTTGGATGGCTTAGGGCCACATTTTTTGCTCGTCACCTAACCCTCCTCACTAACAAACACACATTGAGGAATTTTGTAAACATATCTGGAGTGACCACCAAATTTGTCCTCTCTCCAAACTTCCAGTAGCTTTACAAAGTCATTAATCATATGATAGCTTCCCAGAGGTGACTGTCAGTTTTGGAGTAGGAATGGTGATTTCTCATCCCTAAGTGAAAAAGCAAGCAGAGTGCAGACGGGAAGGATAAATCACTCGAGAAGTGAAGACAGGTAGCATTCAGCAGCTGGCCATCTGGCCCTTATCTTGTCCTAGACTGGCTGATTTTATTGCTTTTCATTGCTTTCTGTAGAACCAAGAGGGATTTCCACAAACAACCTGTCAATCTGGCCTGAGGCGATCAACCTCTGGTGGTTGTTTAAATGATTACAATGTGGACTTAGCTCATGCAATTACGTGACTTCCCGAGGGCACATTGTTTAAGTCAGTGGTCAGATGGACATTAGGACATGTACTATTACCCTGTATCCCATTTATATTTGATAAGACCACCCGTGTAACTTACAATATCAGTTACTAGTTGTGTGCTTAATCTCACATACTGGCAAAATTTTTTTCTCAAAATTTTCACATAAAACATTTTTAATTGCTCAACAAATTGATGAATTTACCTTGCCTGGTAGGGATAATTCTCTGAATTATCCATGATACTCAAATTATCTAATTAAACGTCAGTTTAAACAAAGTTTATCAATAGTTAAAATAGTTCTTTGTTTAGTAGCATAAATGAAACATATTATACGAGGCTCGCGCCAACCCTCTCCTAGAGATAAAGCCCATTAATAATGATTATGAGTTCAACCTTAGTATTAGATTGTGGTAAAGTGCCCCATTAATTTAAATAATCTTTTAGTTTCTGATTTAGTCGAAATGTAAATAAGCAGGAAGCGTTAACAGTTTCGTAAGGGATTAAAAATTGATTTAACACCTTTTCTTGAAGTCTTACGTCCAATTCAATTATTACAAAGGGACTTTCAGCACGTATGATACTAAGTTTATTCTGATTTCTAATTTTTATTTCTTCATTGGACATAGATTGGTCATCACTCTTGAATATTATTTCTACCTGCTGACACCACAGGTGATCTATATGGGAACACTTCTGGATATATAGTTTGCACGCTCTAACCAAAGTATTGATGATTACATTAAGCCCCTTTTCTCTCTTCCACCACGTTGTCCAGACCTCGCACATCAGGATAGGCATCCTTCTCCTTTATTCAGATGTAGGGGAATCTAGAACCTGCTGTAAGTTGGGAGAATAGAAATATTGGTCTTAAATTACTGTCTTAAATTGCTGTCAAGTCAAATCAAAGGTATAATAAATTTACAGAAAAATGCAGTGAACAGTGGTGCAGTAGTTGAAGGTTCTGGGTTCAGGCCCTGGGCTTTTTCTGTGTAGGTTTCCTGGGGCAGCTTCCTCCCACAATTAAAAGACATTAATTAATTAAAATTAAGTGTCATTGCCACTGGGTGTTAATCTGAGTGTGAATGGTTGTTGTCTATGTATTTGGCCCTACAATGGACTGTATCCAGACAGGAATTACCTCACTTCCTGCGCCCAATGCTCAGCTAGGATGCTTCCACCCCCTGACCCATGTGAATCGCGGGTATAGATAATGAATGAATTAATGAAAAAAGCCTGATTTGTCTATACACTATAACACATAGTTAATTGACTGTTTCAACAACTCTGTTCTTGATCTGTATTTCTCATCCCAGTTACTGTGGTTTCTCGCTGCAGTTACCTTCCTTGACCACAGAATCTAAAGTACAATTTAAGCTTGTCTTCAACTCTGTCCCACACACATTTCTTTGAGACAGGTATTTTCTTGAGAAACTTCTATTACCATCAGGTAACATTACTGCAGACATAGACAACAGGGCCTTTTGAAACACGAGCAAGCAGACCATGTCTCTACACTCTTCCTACTGACAGAGTGTATTCTTGGAGTTATACATTTACAAAACGCCCATGAGGTAAAGTGGTTGGTTGGTCCACCACCATGGTCCAGACTAGTATACCTTTGTACTGTTCACTGCACCCAGGCGATCCACCATTACTTTTGCTTGATCCTCACCTTTACTCTATTACCACCGCTGAAGTGGACATTATGGTTATAACTACAGAAATATCATTCTATTAGTTCTAGTTGCAATGGTGCAGATTTCCATTGCATTCCACAGGTGTTTTGATCCTAAACAGTATACCACAGCAGGCATATTATATTTGGAGTCCTTTGTTGATATTTATTATTATTATTATTATTATTTTATTTGTTGTTGTTGTCATCATGATCATTATTATTATTATTATTATTGTTTTACTACAAATATTCAAAGACATAAATACTAACAACTTTGCTAACTTTTTCCTCCAATTACACTGGCTGGCAAAGTTTTCACTTTACAATTAATTATCTCTACATCTACTACATGGATAGTTTCAAAATTTGTCCAAGTTAATGGTTCCCAGACAATGTATCCCTATTGACTCTAGGGATCTTGACACATTTCCACTAGTGCTGCCATGAGGTCTCAACAACTACTTCATGGATTGCCGCAGAGTAATGGTGCCGATATTCCCTCCACAGGATGAATTGTAAGAAATGTAATGTGTTTGGTGCTATTTGTAAATGTTAGCATGCTAACACTCTGAAATAAGTGGGAATACTTCACATGTTGACAAACATTATACCTTCATCAACATGTTAGAATTTTCATTTGTGCGCATAAAAATTCAACAATAGTGGTTGTTATACTTATAATACTTTAAAACTCCACAAATAAAAATTAAATATATATATGTATGTATGTATGTGTGTGTATGTGTGTGTGTATTTATATAATGAAAAATCAAGCCGAAACTAAAGCCAGATTCCACTAAGTAAGTCTGAATTTTTATTAAATCCAACTTTTGTATTAAGGATGCAAAATGTGATTTCATCCCTTCACTATTCAAAACCATTTTCCATATCACCATCCAAACATCATTCTGTAGCCATATCACGCATCATTAATGACCATTTTATTAACAAGGACTTGAAGAGGGTACAGGTTCTATTTGTTCATTTTCTAATAACTTTACACCGGAATCCTGTCCAATAGCAGAATTATCCAGCTGCCTTGGACTATCCTTTACCCCCTAACATCCTCCTTCCGTTCCTCTCCTCAAGCTTCCTCACCTGTCAGAGGTGGAATGTTGCTAGCAGACACAGTCCTCAGGGTCACTGACTCTTGACAGTCTTAGTGAGTACTCAGTCAAAATGTTTCCCAGCTCTGTTCCAAGAAAGTAGCTTGAAACAAGCAGACACTTCAGCCAGATACTGCAGAACAAGGAAGTAAAATAAAATGATAGACCGCATGACATATGATACTAAATCGGAACCTTGGCTCATACTGCTGCAGGCTGTCATCTTTACATAAAGTTAAAGAACAATACTGATTCTCATTCAGCTTGTCAAATTCTATTTCTTCATTTACCAGCTACTTTTTATGTTTATATTTTAAAAGATGCAGAAATACATCAAAACCTGCAACAAATCTGCACTGAGGAATTCTCAGGCAGCCATGCCTATAATATACAACTGTAAAACTGAAATTGTGGTTCTGGAGGGCTGTAAAACAAGTCTAACGACATTATTAATACATGGACCCAGGATAAATTGCTAATCTTTGGAAACATCGTCATTAGTAATAATGTGAAAGTAAACAGTTGGAAAGATGTTGGAACTAATGTAGACTCATAAAGGTTCATACCCATGTCAAACTGCAGATGAAACAGCAGCTGTAGGAACACATATGAGGATAGAGATTACAGACTCTGTACTGGTTCTATCTGCATAGTTAAATATGTAATAATTAATCAAGCTCATATTGAATAGTATTTAACCTCGCGTTGTCCTCTGGGTCAAAAGTACAGTGGCCGACAATAATATATCGTGTGTGTGTGTGTGCGTGTGTGTAGTGGGATTTGTTGTTGTGCACTTGTTCATGATTCTAGGCAGTTATCTTTTGTTTTTGAATAATAGTAAGAAGAAAAAATTATCTGTGGAATCTGAGGGCAACAGGAGGGTTAACTTTAATTTTTTCCTCAAATATACATCATTTACAGATTTTTAAGCAAACAGAAGTGTAGGTATGAGTTTCTTCCCCAGGAAAAAGAAGTTCTGTGGATCCACTCTGTCCGGGGTCTGCTCTCCTCTGAGGCCGATCTTCATGGCAGCTTTCCAGCTCTCAGCAGGAAAGGAAGTGGCTCTCAGGGGCAGTGCTCAATTCGCCCTCTACTGGGCGGAAGTCAGGCCTCAATGAGGCCGTCAGTCGAATAGGTCATGCTGTCAGAGCGCACCAGAGTTCACATCCTCTCATTAGACTGCAATACTTTCAACATCCCTTCACTGGAAAAAAGCAAAGTCAGGGAAATTGGTCTGAATTACACTTAAGACAAAACAGGCTTATGGTGATGGGATTGTGCAGGTGTAGTCAGGTAGACAGAGTGTGTGTGTGTGTGTGTTGACATTACCATTCTCCTCATACCCATGCACACAGCACGCACACTCACACATTGCCTGTGTAGCTTATCAGTTTACACCATGTGGCGAAGACATAAAGATTCTCAGCTGCTGAAGTGTGAAATGGGGCTGCGACATTAAGGTTCAGGTTGTTGTGTTGTGATACTGAAACATCAAGTTTGGATATGATCTGTGAGTCAGCAGAATAACACTAAGCTAACTCTGAAGCCACTCTAGAAACAAAGGCATGTCCAGCTTTTATCATTTTGAGAAACTGTAGGAAAAATACATTTTATGGTTTCAATACCCTTTTTGAGATATTTTACAAATAATATTTTCATATCATAAATATTTAGAGATTGAAAATAAGAAGATATTATGTTGTCGACGTACTCCAGGAATCAACATCGAGCTTTGACGCAGTGTAACCTTAAAGATCAGATTATTCAAAATGAGCATTCTTGATTCAAGATTTACAGTCTGGATGTGACGCAGAAACACAATACTCAAACAAACATAACTCAACAAACAAGCTAGAAACTTTATTTGTTAGAACAAGTACATAGAGTTGCTGTATTACATTTTTTTTTTGTCTTGATAGATTGTGGTTTTATACATTTACCAACAGTGGTTTAGAAAGGCAACTCCTAATGGAAACAATGGCATATGTATACAATACAAATTAGCAAACATATCAAAATCAGTTTTTACAACTTTTGTAGCAACCAATTCTTTCTATTGGTGTGCCATAGTGCAAACTGTGTTGTTTGTAAGACAGAGTTTAAGCATGATCTCAACATTCATACATCTAACAATCCATGTTCTCTGTCTTAAACACATTTTCATTTGTAGGCGGCATTCATTGTGCCTTCAGTTCAAGTCCTTCTGTCCAGTAATGTGAATTTACAATCAGAACAATTCAAGTGTATTGGGCAGGTCTGGCTGTTTTGTTGGATAGTGATTATGACTGAGCAAGAATGCTCCTTGGTCGGGTATGTTGCTGTGTGTATGTATGGCAAAAGTACATGATGATCTGTCAAGACCTAAAGTGGTACTTCATCCTGGTGGAACATTTTTTGTCAATAGGATCTCAGGAGTGATCAATCGTCACGTCACCACCTGCACTTAGGCATTTATTCCCAAGTTCTGAGCATTGTTAAACTTAAAGTTTGACCTTGTACAGGAAAGATTATGACATGCGTCTTAATTTTCCAAATGAGTTAATGTTGCAAGTTTTGTTTGGGTTTTAAAAATGGCAGTAATAAAGTAGCGGTGACTAAGGGTTTGCCGTACTGTCATTTTGGTTTCATAATTTTAACTCCTATGAACCTATGTGTACTAAAGCATGTTCTACCAGTGTGAGATATCACTCTTAGGACTCTCCAGCTGTGTTTTTCCAAGCCCTTTCAAAAAGTCCTTGAGGATTCCCGGTTTCACTCTGAAAACATAAACTCGAAAAATGATTATCACAAACATATAGCTTAGCAAAAAGTGTAATAGGTTGTATGTTGGCTATGAGTGGAGTGGAGTGGAGTAGATGACATATGACTATAATCTGTCAGCATGTTTGTATAACTGGATAAAGCACAGAACACTGAGACAATGGGAAAAAAAAGTTTTTTTTAGATAACTTTGATCATTTCTGTCTACATTCACTCCAAGGTCCAGCATGTGTGTGCACGTTTATGTGTGTTCCTGTAGCGATCTGACTTCAAGCCTCTATGGCTAAGATTTCACTGGAGGAAAGAAAAGAGCTATGATGGTTTGAAAGCGCTGCCCTGCGGGAAGGTCGGGCTGTTTGTGGCCTCTACTCTGGTTCTATTGCACCGTGTTCTGCAGGAAAGCATTGGAACTGGTGGATTGGTTGTGTCAACAAGTCTGAAGTTGGAGGCCGGAGTGAGCCACAGCCCCTCCGTCCCCCCGTCCCTCTCGCCAGGGTCTCCGTCCCAACTCAAGAGCATCCACAACGGTCCACCACCATGGAGGGGATCTTGCCATAGATGATCTGCTCTTTGCGGTTAAAGTAGAGCATGTTGATGGGCGACATCTTGGTGGGGGTACAGCAGGGGCCCGCGGTCCCTCTGGGGTTGGCCTTGTTCACCAGGTGGGTATGCGGGTACTTCTGCAAGTGCATGTACTCACACTCCCCGGAGCAATAGTTGGCCTTGTAGCGCTTTGGGGCAATAATCCAGTCCCAGCCAAAGTCTTCAAAGTCAACTGTGAGCGGATAGCGGCAGCACCGGGACTCTGGCGAGTTCTCATCACAGTCCAGGCCCGTGTCTCTCCTGGCTCGCTTGGGACCCTCTGAGATCTTCACCTCCATGAACGGTTGCTGAAACAATACAGCGTGCATTAAAACTTTGCAAGTAACAAGTTTGCTAAAAGAGGCGGATGACAGCATTCAATTTACATCTTTCAATCTGGTGCCCTCGACCTTTGATGCTGGTTTTCAAACATGGCAGGATAATATTATGAAACTTTGAGTTTTAAAGAAATTAAATCAACTGACGGTTGGTTAACCACAGCCGTCTAGGTATTCTAATTGCCCCTGAGTCTGGTGCCAGTATTTGAGCCGTGTGATGTGTGTTTGTCATTGATAGTAGCAGTGTGTGTGTGCAGGCAATTACTCTGATTTGCACAGTCACACAGAATACTTTAAGGAATGTGAAGCAGGTGAACTTTTATGTAATCAAGCAGTAAGATTTGAGGTTATTACAGATTGGGCATCTCTCCAAATGCAGGTGTACGCCTACATGGAGTCTGTGTTATTAACAGCTTTCAAAAGTCTTTTAAATCTTAATTCCTTCTTCCAGCAGTAAAATGCATGAATGTTTAACCACCTGTTGATTCTACAAAGCCTCGCTGCACTCTGAAAGCTCTGGAAGCCTGAAGTTGGAACCTCTATACAGTATAACAGACAATCCAAAAGACTTTTGTCTCGAAAGCCCAGTTTTATAAATATATATATATATGTTTCTTTCAGGGTGGCTCAATTATCATACTGATTAGGACCAGATCACGATCTGATCCATCAAGTGCAGCAGTAAATAGCTCTGCACACATGCACCCACACTGTACATTCACTGATGAAATAAACTGCCTATCACCACTTACAGTAAAAACCTCACCAATAGGTTCTGTTAAATGAGAAATAAAGGTTCGGCTCACCAGTCCTTCCTCTCCTGGCTCCACGGAGGTCACGGCCAAGTCATTTCCCCTCGAATCGAAGGCGTTAATCTCGATGCCCCAGTTGGTCTCCGGCTGCCGCAGCCACACAGTCAACACTTGTTTGACGTCTATACTTTGCCAAGAGCCGACCCCGGAATTCACGTCGATCTTCAGGGAACGGATCCGTATGTGCCTGTTCCCGTCTGTGACCGGCATCAGGCGGGAGATTTGCAGGAACACGGTGGTCGCCTCGTCCGACGGGCGCAAATGCACCCAGAGCTGCGCCCGTACTATGCGACTGGCTTGAAACTTTTGAGTAAAAGAGAAAAAGCAGCACTTTGGTTCCCCATCCACTTGGACGATGGACTCAGCTGGGGAGAGACAGAGGGAGAAGTGGTTCTCTATGTTTACTGACCATGTGTGATTGAGATTTACAGACAGAAATAAACTGGTGTAAACAGAAATCCATGGCACGGCATTTGAACTCTGGAAGTGGACTATTAAAGTTCATAAAACCTTACAATCCCTGTGCGTAATGACCACGCACGCTGTCTGACAAACTGCATTGATCCATATACTGTTATAGCTCTTGGTAATATTTGTATATCCACATTTCTAATATTAAAACCCGGTAAAATAAAATTAAGCTACGTGTTGTCAAAATAAAGCCTATTTATAGAGTCTCCCGTGCGCTCTGCCCCGTGCGTAAAAGTCTATTTTGGAGACAAGTGAGCTCGTCCTTTTCATCATGCAAAAAGCGAAATAAAAAAAAACTTACGTTCAGTGGCCATCATCATTATTGTCTCCGTGATGGCTTGCTCATCATCCTCCTCCATAACTACATCCTTGTTGTCATCTCCCACCACGTCGTACTGGTCGAGGAGCTGCTGAAGCGGCGGCGCTTTCGGCAGGAGCTGCTTCACTATATCTCGGCTGATATTCGGAGCTTCTTTCATTCGCAGTTTGCTCAGAATTTGAGATTTTATCGCGTTTAATCGCATGGTTTTAATCTGCTGCCGGACCTCGCAGGTAGCGCACTGCTCCGTGTCTTCTGGGCTGGTGGCGGAGGGCTGCTGGTGCGTTTCTTGGTCACTCAAAACTACTGGACCCAAAGCAATCAGCAAACTAAGATAGAGCGCAATCTGAGACAGATGCATTGTCTCTACGGTGTGAAGTTTGATTCAGAAAAAAGATCCCCCCGGTGTGTGCTGGACCTAATGCGTGACTGAACTGCGTTTGGATTAATGTCGCACACTCATAGGCATCATACTTTATTAGCGCACACCTTTTTATACTCCAACTTTAGCCTCTTTTGTGTCGTCAAAAACTATGATTGGCTGGACAGGCAACAATGAATTTTAACCGACTGACATGAAAACTTTTTTTCGCTGTCAAACCATAAAGGGATGCAGACTGTGAGCATGTACTGAGCGTGGCCACAGTTAGATAAATTCACTTTTCTTACGGTGATTGGGCAATGCGCACAGGGGCGCAGAACTGTGTGCAATATCTACAGTTCTGATGAACCTCAAGTAATACATCCAAAACAACAGATGATATTAGAAAAACAAAACAAATATTCATACAGCCTTCCGTCCACACCCCCATCCACAAGAAAACATTTCAAAAATAAACTGTTTGTCAAATTTACATTAACCGCGGCTAAGTCCGTTGAGGGATGACCGTGAACAGTATGTGGATCGATGCCTCGATGTGGGAGTAAATTTCACACAAGAGGAAAAATAAGAATAATGATCTGATCTAATGTCAGTCTGATTATTTCTGTTGGTGTAGTTTTTTAAGGTCGGGTTTCTTTGTGAGATGCGGGATTATCGGTTCACGTAGACGTCAAAAGTGGAGATGCAAGATCTCCTGACGGAAAATTAAAATCAGCGGAGATCAAGAAAATCCCTGGTCCAGGATTTCTTCAAATCCTTGCTGGTGAAACCTGGTTGTAGCACATGAGGAGATAGTGCCATCGTGTGGCAAGTGGTTAACACCCGCATCAGAAACACCAACAACATAACATAACATAACATAACATAACATAACATAACAAAATAAATTAGGCTACATTCAGTAAAATAAATCTTCCCAGGCAGCCCATTGCGTAAAGCCACTTAATAAGAAGGCGGAACTGTTCTTTGTTGTATGGTTGTGATTGGGTGTTTCACAACAACAACAACAGGTAAGTGATAAATGCCTGTTTGTTTTTTTTTTGTTTTGTTTTTTTGTTAATGACATATTTATGTAAGAAAATCGAGGCTGCTGTAGGCTTTTAATTGTTACTGCACAGATGGCGTACATGTTGGATTATCTTTAGTTTGTAAAGTTACCATACTCAAAAAAAGGATTTGGCAAAAATACAGAGTCAGGGCTAGATGATAAGTGGTTCAAATGGAACCTGCAATTGGAACTTATATAAAATTATGTCTATAAGTCCTCAACTAAGAGTGACTAGAGACTAAGAGTGCTAGTTCTAATTGGACACCCAAGAGAAACATACAGGCCACAGCTGTACATACTGTATCTGTCGACAAACACTAGTAATTGAATTATTTTTCAGAAAGACATATTCAGTCAAACGTAAAAGACATTTCTATTCAAACATTATGACATTGCAACCTGGTCGGTGGCTGCTAAGCCCTGGAGCACCACAGGGATGTGAGCTCGGTCTCCTTCTGTTCTCTCTTACACATGACTGCTTTGCCATGTACAGTTCTAACACCATTTGCCAATTTAACTGATGATACCACCGTACTGGGCCTCATCATGGATGGTGGTGGGTATTATTACAGAGAGGAAGTCAGGGCCCTATCACAGTGGTGCAATGGTTTCAGCATCCCATCCAGAACCAACAGGGTGGGGAATAGCTTCTACCTGCACGTGATCAGAATGCTGAATAGCCACATCTTCCACTTTTTGTATGTTAAAATGATTCATGAACGCCTCACCAACTGCTGCTAAGAACTAATCTGGATTGGGATATTGGACTAGTCAAGGACTCAGACCAGACCTGTGCAGTCAAAACCTCTTCTCAACTACGCAATTTAACTTTGTTATTTACACCTATCAGCCTCAACATTAAAACCACTGACAGGTGAGGTAAATAACATTGATCATTTTGTTACAATACAGTGTTCTGCTGGGAAACTTTGGGTCATTCATCTGGTCATTACTTTGAGACATACCATCCACCTTAACATTGTTGTAGACTAAGCACACCCTTCCATGGCAACAGCACTCCCCAATGGCAGGGGCCTCCCCCAGCAGTACAACGCTCCCATCACACCACAAAACTGCTCAGAAATGTCTTGAGGAACACGACAAAGAGCCCAAGGAGTTGACCTGGTCTGTAGAATACCTTTGTCTCACCACAAACATTTCATAGTACAGTTGTTCTTAACATAATGTGCAGACAAAAAGTAAACTTGAACTTGAAAATATGAGACACCAAGTTAACTTAATAAAAGTTATGATACGTTTAAGTACCGATTTGAATTAAAGTGACTTGAAAATCAGTGTTGAAAAGCAACTGAATACATACAAAATGTCGAGGTACCATTTTGTTGTACTTTACACTTCCACTTCACATATTTCACAGACAAAAATTGTACTTCTTCATCCACTGCAGTTTAGTGTATATGACGTATCAACAAAATCCAAAGAGTTACTATCGCTGTGGTTTATCGTTATATACAGTAGAGTATTAAAAGTTTTTGGTGCAGTATTTATGAGTGCGGCCGCCAGGTGGCAGTGTTGCAGCAGCAGCAGCAGGTGTTGGTGCAGAGCCAGCCAGTGCGCTGATCGAACACCGCTGCGGCTCGGGTAATTGCCGTGGAGCGTTGTTAGTGTCGTTGTCGCTGAAGTCAGTCCAGACCTCTGATTTCTCCGCTCTCAGCGTTGACCGACGTGAAGGCAACGCGGGGAACAGTCTGCCAGTCTGGTCCACCAGCCTGGGATTTGTTGTTGTTTTTCCCCTCTCAGAGATTATTTTGAAATCTGGTGGGGAGCGCTTCATCCTGCAGCAACCAAACCAGTGAACAGCAGCAGCAGCAGCGGCGGCGGCAACGGCAGCAACTTGGGAGATAATTTTGTTTCTTCGCACGTTGCATACAATCAATAACGTTCAAGTCTGACGTTCAGATCTGCTGTTTGAGGAGCTGAGGAGAGCGGCGCGACACCAGGTGATGTCCGGATTATTATTTACTTGAACGACCTTGGGTTATTTCTTTTGTCGCCGGATTATTTTTTCGGTGGGATGGAGAAAAACCTGACGCTGTTACCACACTCTGTTAAAAGTATGTACAGCTCCACGGTATCACAGCGTGTTCTGTTGACATATTTATTTTAATCTCAAGGTTGCGGAGATATTTCCACTGAGGCTCAGACGCTCCACACCGTTGTTCAAATAAGTCAGTTATCAGGTTGAACCCAAATCCCATGGTTGTCTAACAGCTCATGGGTGTTCTCAGTTTTGTGCAGCTTAACTTTAAAACACAGTTCCATTTAATCTCATTGACATGATATCAGATCTGGGAGGGAGATTTTTCTTTGCATTAAATAATCGCGTGTAGACGTGAGGACCTCCAGTGTTGTTTTACTCAGGGAGACTCCCCGCTCTGCATAAATCATTCATGGCCTGCGTGTTGTGTAGACTACAGCATGCAGCTTTCTGAATGAAGCACATGTTTCCTGTGCGCCAAGGCCTGTAGTCTTAGAAAAAAAAAGGAGCTGTCACTGTGAATCAGGCTGCGAGGCTCGGTTAGTGGAACAGATGGGAGAGCCAGGCTTACAACAGGACAGCATCAGTGCACTCAAGCCAGACACAGACGTCCCTGTGACATGCTATACAAAATAGGCCGAGGGATTGAGTCATAAAACACTCTGAAGTAGAGGAGGGGGGTGGGGAGGTGGGGGTTTGATGAATGAGTAACACACTTGATGTGCAAGGGGAGCAGAGCGCGTTGAAAAAAAAATTGACCCTGCAAAGGTGAGCGATGTCCAGGCCATGACCCTAGAGCCAGCCACTGGAGCCTGGGTAACATAGCTTCTGCAGCCGCTATGAAATTCGTTCACAATCCTTTCCTCGTTCCTGCCATCTGGCATTTTTAGGCTGTCTCTGATGGAAAATAAATCACTGAAATCCTCCCTCTTCCCCCATCTCTTTTCCACTCTCCTTCTCTCTGCAGCTGAGGAAGGGATGAGCTCTCGTCAGCAAGGGAGCAGGACTGACTGTTTCAACGCTGCCAGACCCACACAGGGATGGGCCTCCTAGCTGGTCGCCCTCCAGCACCCTCTAAATCGCCGCCCCCTGCTCTGTAACACCCCCTGATCGTCACACATGTTGGCACTCGGACATGGATGAGAGTGGGAGTGGATGACGGGGGCACAGAGGTGACTGCAGCAGAAAGGAAGTCGAGGGGAAGCACAGGGTTGCTTCTGGGATGTACTGAATGTTGATGTACAAGTCACAAATCTGACCAAAGGCTCTTGCACCTTACTGCCACCACACATCTGCCACCCTAAGGTAAATCAATGCTACATCGCTCAGAGTATGGGGTGTGTCAAATCCAAGAGGAGTGACTCTGGACCCCAAAATGCAAACTCCACAGAGAAGGCAGAAGGCAAAACCAGGGGGACGAGAGGCGAGAAAGCCTACTTGGTTCACTCCGAGATGGGTTCGACGGCGGAGAACTCCCCTCAGGTCAACCCAGTGCTTCTGGAGTACGCCCAGAAGCTCTCAGAGGAGATTGTGGCTCGGGCTGTGCAGCAGTGGGTGGAGGTAGACCGCCGCTACAGTGACATCCCCTACATTGAATGTGACGTACCATGACATGGGGGGCGGGTGTCACAGTGAAGAGGCCAGGCCGAGCTGAGACTGCTTTGACACCGATACTGGAGGTTCTACATGTGAAACAAGGTCAACAGTCTCAAACACATTTGTTCAGAATGAATCATTCAAGCCTCTACCTGCTGTGAGCAGGAATATGAATGAGCTGTCAGTAATTCAGTTTTGACCTCTTTTTAGATTGGATTATAATTGGACTGAGCCTAAAAACCCTCCTCCAAAGCGACCAAAGCAGTCTGATCCTTTCCACGTTTCTGTGATTATCTGTTTCAAAGCTGGAGCCTTACTGAAGCAAAGCATCTTCAGTTGGATATCATCTTTCTCAGACCTTATTTGTCCCCTCAGTCCCAATAGGTGTTGGCTCTCCCTGCCTGGACTCATAATGCAAAGCAAGAAATCCTACCGCTTGGAATCATAATGTTCCTCTCTGCCAGCGAAAGTCTATCCTGTCCATTGATGCTGTCCTGGGGCCAAGGCTCTCTCCTCTTACGAAGGAAGTTATTTATAGATCCCTTCATTTGGTAAAGGCTCTCATTTGAAAAACCTTTACTGGTATGACCAGGTCAGAAACACGCCCAACTGCCCAGCTCCCTCTGGTCCGACAAAAGGGCCCGCAGGCTGAAGTTCTCCATTAATGGCCTCCCTGGAGATCTTGTGGCAGAGCCGCAACGAGGAGCATCATCCTCAGCTGTTTACCCCACTGCCATTAGGCAGCCTTGACCGCGGCCATCCATCCACCAGGCGGGGTCCTCAAAATGGGTTCAGGAAATTATGTGTACAAATGGTGCATTTCCTGCACTCCAGGATATTCTGTAGAGGAAATATTGACATTAGGACTCAGATCAGAGAGGACCCAAGGCAATGAGGATCGACACGCTTGTGCTTGTCAACAGAACTGAACAAAAACAAAAAACAACAAAACTCATGGGTTTTAGCTAAAATGTTGTAGGCCTTGTTGTCAACATTGTGTCATAGTACAATGTCTAACTGAGAAATACTGCCATCTGCCCTATAGAGGACAACAGCAAAACAAATATGCAAACCTTGAAATCCATGACATTTCAATCTAGTATGTATCTCTCTCTCTCTCTCATATATATATATGCATATGTGTGTGTGTGTATATATGTAAAATATGCCATCTTTAAATAGTGTGGTGCTGCTCTATTACAGAGGGCAACAATACATACCAGGGGACAGAGTAGATATATTTGGAATAGAGGATCACAACCGCCAAAGTCCTTAATGAATGTTACTATGAGCTCAACAGAATTTAGGAGGCTTCTGTGAATTGTTTTATACAGTATGATTTACATGAGAGTTTACATTATAAAGGTCTGGTGTTCATCCACTGGACAGAGGGAGAGAGTTTTACTACATGCCGAGGCTTTGGACATCAAATTGTGAAGATTTGTACACAGGTACTCAAACTGATGTCATTGGGATTTACCCAAAATTCAAGTCACACTGCAAGCAAAACTGCTAAGAGCACTTAAGAGGACACTAACACTACCACACAACTATTTGCGGTGATAACCAGCTTCGATCAATGTTGTAGTCACAATAGGAGGTTGGAGTATTCTAATGGTAACTGTCCAACACAAGCTAATAAGCCATAAAAACAGTGGCAGGTAATTGTCACCACATGCCTTCTCCCCAGGTCTTCTGTACTAAAACAGTCACAGTGTTTCTTTATTGATATAACATTGGTCAGTACTAATAAATTATAGTAAAATACATGTATAAGTGGGTGGCATGGGGGTCACAGCAAGAAGGTTCTGTGTTTGAACCCCGGTTCGCGCAGAGCCCCTGTGCTAGCTTCCTCCCCACAGTCTAGCAACAAGCAGGTTAGGTTAACTGGTGACTCTAAATTGTAGGTGTAGGTGTGAATGACTGTGAGTGGTTGTTTGTCTGTATAGACTGGCGGCCTGTCTAGGGTGTACTCCGCCTCTTGCCCACTGTCAGCTGAGATTACCTCCAGCCCCCCCCCCCCCCCCCCCCCATCCTGAAAGGATAAGCAGTATAGATAATGGGTGGATGGATGAGTAAGTCCCATTGTCAGCTGTGTCCATTTTAGTGAAGTGCACCATCAATTTTACAAGCTGTATTGTTTAGGTGAGCCGGGTAATGAGTAGACCCATCAAAAAGTCAAAAAGTGAACAAATAAAACATCTGTACAGACAGATTGATTCTTTGGCTTTTGCCAAACATGTTGTGAAATCACTAAAGATTAGGGATGACACTGTTCTCTACATGCCATACTCTTAATCGGATGTCATTTGTTTTGCTTCAGATGAAGTGATAAAGGCTAATCTCACTGCTGTGTTGACAACTATGTTGTGTGAATGTCAAGATCTACACCAAAAGGTTGGTTTCAATAGCACAAGAAAGAACTGACTGCAGTATGAAAACAATGTGTTTGACAGAGGTTCGTCAGTTAATTTTATGTTATGTTGATTTTTAATTAATTATATTCAGAGTACTGAATCCAAACCAGGTGATGGCAATCTATTTCTTAGGCTATACAGTACATCAGACATGTTGCCATAATGCTGATGTCAGGCTTAACTAATGTTGCATTTCCAGTGTGATGTCACCACGGAGAAGTTCAAATTTGACAAATTGTGGTATCGTCTGTGTTTACAAATTCACAAAAGGTCACCTTTTTAAACTCTGGCACTGGTCAGGTCTTGTGGTTGTCTAAAAGAAATGCAGTGAATTTGATTTTCCTTCTTCAGACAGCCAGGCAGGGACTGTACCTGCTCTGCAAAGAGTTTAAAATCTGATCCGGTGTGAACGCCTGTCTTCATTCAAACATTTGTGTCGTCCAGTTGATGCTATTAACACTGACCAAAAGGCTGCCAGTGCTTCCTTTTTAAAAGCTGTGATTTATAGTTTCAAAGGTCACTCATTTTAGAATATTTTATACCAGCAGGTGTTTGGATAGAGAAGGGAGACGCTGCTGCTCCTGTACTGGCCAGAATCACCCCACACACTTTTTTGTAGGATTTATTAATCAAGAACAGGTTCTCTGAAGTGTGGGGTGGTAGCCTTTGGTGTGGTTTATAGTAGGAATATAGCAAACTGTTATTTTTATTATCAGTTAACCTGTCAATTATTTTCCTCATTAATAATTTTGACTATGAAATGTCAGAAAATAGTGAAAAATGCATTAAGACAGCCACTGTTTCCACGCTTTGTCTGCTGCCAAATAAGTGAAAAATAACCTCAAGACGCAGCTCTGTAAGATCCATGTCAGCCTGTGAATATATCATAAAATAACTTACAATGAGTGACATTGTGCTTATTCCTAAGTACAATATTCATTTAACTTCCGTACCGTACATAAGTGTAACAACTGACAATGCCAATAAATCAAACTTATGCCTTCTGTTGTTACTGAAATATTTCATTACTACTTTCCAAAATTGCAACTTCACAACAACTTCTTGGGTATTTGTAAGGTTGAGGTACACACAGGGGCTTTCTAACATCTTAGTGGCACAGACTGTCTCTACAGTATTTGTTTAAAGTACCTGTCAAACAAGACACACGGATGTGCAGCATCCTGTATATGCAGTGGGTTAAAAGTTCAGCAGCATGAAGGACAAACAAAGAGATTCAGAGATAACTGCCGGCCAGTGCTTGTTTGAAGAGCAAATGGTAGCCATAAAGCATCGAGGTTTATCCGTGACGCCGACAGGAATACTCAAGACTGTGCTCTCAGTGTTTATGGCAGGTTATTGTCTAAAGTATGTGGAGGTCATCCTGTCCGCTCAGTGAGCTGCTCTGAAGGCATCACTGTTAAGACTGAAAGAGCTTTAGACTGCATGTGGCAGTCCTGGTGATGCCTGATGAGTATGACACACAGACTAGAAGAGGCTGCTATTGAAATGAGATTGACTGTGTTCATATAAATAAGGTAGGGAAGATTAAAACAGATGAGATAAAGGTCACCCATACTATAGATAGGATTCAAGCTATTTCCAGTATGGGATTTTTGAGTTTTGATTCTTCCCATTGAGACTGAAAGCTTCTTTATTATACTTTCCGAGCTTCATATCTGAGCAGCAGCCTAATGCTTTCATGCTGATAACTAAGGCACTTTATAAAGACAGGTCATTGTTTTACAAGAACACTTTAGGAGCTCATAAAAGAATACTGCCCTTAATAACTAGTTCTTTTAAACACAAGACGTAAGAGCAGTTTTTACATTACATTACTGACTGTTTGTTGCCCTCTGTTCCAGTACCAACGCCCCACCTGACTCTGCTCTGGTTGTCTCATAAATAATGCAGCTAATCAAAACTAATGTTTGGGAGGTGATTTCATTCCTACCACCAAAACAGACGATCAGAGGAAGTACTAAGTTACATAAAAACAATATATTGTATACAGTACATTTCAGACTCCTGAAACCATACTTGATTTCTAAAATGCATTTTAACAATCACGTAAATGCATTCAGAACAAATACTGATAAAATCTACCACCAGTGTGCTTTGAATATGTCAGTGAATAACTTTTTTATTCATGTTACATCTAAAAAGAAAAAAAAAAAAACTGGAAAAAGAGGAAAACCACTGAAATAGTAACAATTAGTTATTTGTATTAGTGTCCACTCTGCAGAAATACTGATGATACTGATCCATGTCACATCAACAAACACCCACAGAAAATGTAATAAAGCACTCAGTGGTGAGATCACTTTCCCTCCCCATGTCCTCATGTATACACCAAGCATTTTCTATGTGTGACACACAAGGCATCTGTTTACCTACTTCTTCTGCTACTATTTTCAATTTCTGGCTGTGAACCTGAATCAGATGTTGTTTTTCTCACTAGAGAAAGAGAAAAAAAGTTCTACAGTATTTAAGGGTACAGAATCAAACCATTATGACCTATGTATGTACTCAGGAGTACAGTCCTCTCAAATGACCATAAAGGGATAAAGGGACAGGAAGCAGCCGTTTACAGAAGGCTTAGTGGTGTGTGTTTGAAGGTGGGAAACAGCTGCTGGGCTGACGGGAGAAAGTCAGAAAGTCAGATCCCTCTCTCCCAGCGAGGAGAAGCACTGCTCCAAGGTCTCATCAGACACCTCCTCCACCGTTGACGGGTTCCACTTGGGATTCTGGTCTTTGTCGACCAGCACTGGAGACATGCACAACATCAAGACATAGAGAGGGGAAGCAGATGATGTGACTTAGCTGCAGCTAAGAGGAGCAATGACTAAATCTATGACCTCTCTTAGCCTTTACTTGCAACCAAACATCTAGTGACATTGTGTTTAGAAAAAAAAAAAAAACTCTATTAAAGCTCTTGGACAGCGAAACACACACAGAATCCCAGCACCTGACATAGTAATCGCTGGCTAACTGGAAGCATTCAATAATCCAAGTCCCTGCAGATACTGCGTAATATGGTCATTTTATACAATGAGGCAGAAAACTATTACTTATTTATCATCGTACTTCAGTTCTTCATAGCTTTCTGTGAAATCTTACTGAACTTACCGGCCCGTACACCCTCATAGAAGTCACAGCCCCTCTGCAAAACAACAGAAACAACCCCATCAGATGACACCTTTTTAGATTGTACTCAACTTAACACATCAAGTCATAACCTAAGTCAAAAAGCTGTGGAGGATGATTAAGATGAATTCAAATTCTCAAGTTGACGAATAATTTACTAATTCTCCCATTCCTGTGCACTTATGATTACTATCAGAGTGAAAAATATGAATATGAAGCTAATGTATATTGATTGTTCACAGGCTGACGCTCCAGTTAGAGTAAGTTGTTTTTTTTTTTTTTTTTTTACCATGCAGGCCTGGCTCAGTCGATACTCCATCACCAACACGTCCTGCAGGCTCATAGAGGCACCCGCCTGCAGCTGCTTATAGGTGATCTTCAGGGATGTGGGAGACATTTTGGACAACGTCTGGAGGAGGAGACACAGGGTTAGGGTTAGGTTTTACATTGACTGAGCCTTCGAACAGAAAAGGCTGTGATGGATAGCTTAATTGGTGTTTAGATTATTTAGCTGTAAAATATCAGAAGCAAAGCATCATGTAAATAAGGCCAAAGATGGCTCTGCATTTTTAATATAGAAGACAGGACAGTGAGTCTGTGGTGTAGTAGTAACTGAGGAAGTGGGTTTATTATAAATATTTGATGGCTAAGCTGACTGCCATTGGCTCCAATTCAGATTTTCATGGTTTGAAAGGATACTGGAACTAGAATATTTGTAGAGCTTTAAAAGAGTTATTAAATATGAACTACATTTCAAGAGTAACAGATGAAATAATAAACAATTATCAGTCAGTGGAGGCTCATATTAACAGCTGGCTAGTGGTATGGTACTTTAAATCCTGGAGTGATTAGTAGAGGAACAATAAGGAGAGGGGTGGGGTAGGTGAGGGAGGGGCCTAATCAGAGACGTGCACTGTTCCATGAGGTTGCACACTGTCATTTACAGGTTCAATCTCACCGGAGCATCCTGCTGTGAATGAGGTGATTAAAAAAATAAAATAAAATCAGAGAGAAAATCTGAGTCACATCCACGAAAACGGTCAATTTTAGTTTGATCGAGTTATGGAATAAAGCCACTTGGGTCTGCTTAGCACACTGAAATCTCTCAGGAGGGATTTTGGTCCGGTTTACAAGACACAAGACTAACAAGACTAACCCCATTAAGTACTTAGTCCGAGGTAACTACTAATACTACTACTACTGACATATACTGCCAAAGCCAAATAATGCTCTGGCACCACTCCAGTGCTGTCAGTGGGAGTTATCTGATGCTGGGATCGCAGGACTACAGAGAGGACACATGGACAGACGTACAGCAGTTCTTTGGCACTACTCTCAAATAGTCTGCATAACCATAATATAAGTGTACATGTGTTCAAGACTGCTGGTGATAGAAACATGGACGCTTTCACCAAGCCTCTGCTCTAGTGTTACCAGATATCTGTACAGCATTATATAATACAAAGTATGTCAGTGATTCTTATTAAGCTGCAGGAACATACCTCAGCCTGTTTCTTAGCGAACTCAGAGGCATCTGCCTTCAGATTTTGCATTATTCCCTCCACACTGCTGGCGCTGAACAGCCTTGAGGGAGGGAAACACCAACATGGATTCAGGTTTTAGCTCAATTTACCCTCATTGTAACTGAAAAGAAAAGGTAGATATTCTTTAAAAAAAAAAAAAAAAAAAGATTTTTCTCATCTTTCACTGTCTACTGTGATGCTCTGCTTTTAGGGGAGTCCAGCTTTGAGGCATAAGTCAGGTGATCTTCTGTATTTTTCTTATTTAATACAATACAAAAAAGAAAAGACCAAAACCAACAATGACCTCATCCAAATAACAAGTATTGTCTGTGTCTAAAAAGCCTGATATATCTTATTCTGCTGTGCCATAGAGCTCCATTGTTGTCCATAAAACCCATCAGTGGGCCACACGGTTGAGCTACAGCACCAAATCCACAGCTAAAAATAGCCCCCATCAAACACACTATTTGCTGTGCTCCTTTTGAGTAACATCTGCTAAAACCCAGTGTCCAGCTGTTTTTGAAGATGAATGAATGTGTAAATGATGAATGGGCTTGGGGCTGAATGCCACAGACAGACTGAAAAGGAGTAACACATTATAGGTTTTGGTCTTTTCATGGCATTTATTGGCAATAAAAAAGTAAGTATTACTATACTACACTTACTATAGAACTACAGAAATCTGCTTACTAGCTAGCTGTTTTTTGGTGCACCACTCAGATTATGTTTGGGAACACAGAGATTCACGGCCTACCTGTCAATATCAGACATGTGCTTGTCCAAGACAAAAGGTTTATCAGAATCCAGAGTACTCTGTGGAGCAAGAACACAATAATTATCAGCACAGACATAAGCTGAGACTCTCAGATGTTCACATGTAAACAGATGTCTGAGGGGCAACTCACTGCCTACTAATGCTGTTTTGGATATTTTAAGTTCAACCCTAGTATAAGGCTTAAATGTGTAAATATTCCAACCTTGTTCTGGTAGGTGTCTAGCACCCTGGTGACATCTTCAGCAGAGGGAGACTTCAAGTCCACCAGCTCCTTCTCCAGGTCTGGGATCTATTGAGGCAACACTGAAGACTTGAAAGTCGCCACAAAAAAAGCTTGTATATTCTGTATGTCTGTGACAGACTGTTGATTCTACAAAGTACTAGTCTAGATTCAGTTTTATCATTTGGATGCAGGATTTTTTACTCTTGAAAAATAAATGTTATTCTGGTCTGAGGATTTAATTGACAGATTTCTTTTGTGAATATATGTGCAGGATGGAAGGGATGTTATCAAATTTTCTGTCAAATTCTTTTGGGTTGAACTGCCAAAGAAAATGAAAAATGACGTGGAAGAACTACTGTGTAGGAGTCCATTAACTGGGATGGTCCTGCTTGAAAATTAAGCAGTAGCACATTCATCACATTTAGGTTTATCCTCAACAAACAGACAGACAGCTGAAGATTATTACTCTTGACCAAAGTGGAGTTTAGCTTGTTGCCATTAATCTGACTTTTCCTTCATTACTACTAAGACGAGAGGTTTTTTCCAACCTTGCTTTTGGTCAAACTTTGCTGCAAATACTGTCTATATAAACTAAATCCACCCCACTGCTCGTCCGTCCTAAAAGTCAAGGTTACAGTCTCAAAAGTTCTGACACCCGTTGTTTTGACGTCACGCCAACAGCAAGACAAACACAACCTGCCTCTGGACCAGCCAGTGTACTTTGGCACCTATAAACAAGAGCGAGGCACCCAGTGACTCAGCATCCAGCTTTCCAGTGGAGCTTTGACCCAACGCAACCCCCCCACCACCACCACCACGTTCCTGTTCTGCACTAGTCCCTGCAGCACCACTATCATTTGCACTCGAGCTGTGCATGGGCTGTTAAGTAGTTTAGATAATGAACTGAAAGCAATGTATTGGGAAATATCTTGTCAAGGTTTGTCAACAGTCAATATTTTATGAGTACACAGTGAGTCTATGTTCTAACTTGGGTCATCTATACCTTCTTAGACTCTACGAAGTGAGTGGCGACTCCAGCTCTCTGTACATCGCGTCCCTTGAGACGAAAGCCTGTCAAAGCCAGAAACAGACCCAACCTGCCCCGGAGCCTCGGCAGAAAATATCCACCTCCCACATCTGGGAAAAGCCCTGTCAAAATAAAACAGAAAGTTGTGCATTTAAGCGCATTTTTGTACAGTTTCAATACGCATGCACGTCAGGAAGTAATATAACCATATATCTGTTCACCCTGTCAAAAACCTCACACACCACCAATTTAGTGTGTGGCACCGACTTAAAGGTAGCAAGGTTTCCTTAAAATGAGATAAATCCAAACATATTCAGTTTACTGGTGGAGGACAAAGTAGCAATATGCAAAGTTGGAACCAAGTGATGTTTGGCATTTTTGCTCAGAAAATACTTCCAAAATGAATCAATTATTAAAACAGTTGCAGATTAACTTGACTGACTAATCCGTTAATCAATTTATTGCTTAAGCTTCCTAACAAACATACTGTTGAATTGATGTGCTGAGTGTAAAAAACAATGTTTAAATTACACCAGATATCAGCACTGTCCTCCACATTGTCCCACCTTCCTAAAATATGTTCCTGCCTCACCCAGAGGTGATTTACACACAGTGTGGTTAAGTACAACCATTAACAAAACTAATGACTGCTAACGCACTACCAACAGCTAAACATGCATCTTATTATGAAATCTCTCATCAGGATACACCGGTCAATACAATTCATATGTATTATTGATAATGTTTCCATTTGATTTCAGTGGTTTTAACAGGAAAAGAGATTCCACTGGTCACTGACAGCTTTGGTAGCGTGGCATTATGCAAGAAAGGGGACGTGAGGGAGAGAGGGATTAGATGAGTTGACCTGATTCAGGGCTGAAAATGTAATATCATAAATGCGTCAGATTATGGCTGTTGTTCAGAATGCTAGCAGGGCTGGGTTAAATCTGTTAATCCCGCCACAGAAAGGGGTTAACTTTAACACACAAGGGAGGGGTATGAATGTGTTTGTAGGTAGTTTGTGAGGGAGTTTAGAGCTGCAGCTAACAATTTTTTGCAGTTAATTATTATACTGTTTATCAATTAATCTGTGGATTATTTTTTTTATACTTTATACCATTTTTCCTTGTTTGTCTGTGGCACTGTTCGCAAAGGTCAGAGCCCATTGGTTCTCACAGGAGACATAAATCTTTAAAACAGATTTAGATCAGAAATATAGAGTTTTAATTTTCTTCAAAAAGCAGCTCAGTAATTTCCTAAAACATCTGGGCACTGCAGTTTTTAGCAAATGTTCCTCAGATGGGAGGAAACTGTGTATTTGTTGTGAACTGTTTTCAGCTGTGGATTAATACACATTTGGTGCTCCAGTGAGTGTTTACAGCAGCAGGACAGCATGTGCAGGATTAAGTCAAATAAACTACAGTATTTGTGTTCACTGTAATGAGAAAACACACAAAATATCATTGTCATCATGAGCAATTCATTGTTGGTTTTAAGGTTTTTCTTGATTGTTGATATAAAACAAAAAATAAAAAAGTAATTTAAAGCTAAATGGTAAATTTTCTGCTAAATATTTTCTGGAACATTTGTCATATATTTAATAAAGCCTTATTGCTCCAGTGGTGAATCCTAATAATTGTGCCACACATTTGCACCCCTCATTGTAGGCCCACCCGGTCGTCTTTGACCCTGTCTTTGAGGGGCTGATTGCTGAATTATAGTGTTGTTGGAAGTGGTGGGGAAGTGGTAAAAGGAGGGCCATCAATAAATCATGGCCAGGGCCCTCTAACGGGCAGTGGAAGCCCTGATAATATGATGGAATTCAGAAAGTAATAGTGGATGAAGCCCTTTCCAATCGTTTATTTGGCCATCATGAGATGGTTTATAAGATGCAAGAGTACGATAGAGAGTAGAGAGTACAGTACCGTAAGTAAGGCTGTCTATATTTCATAATGTTAGCCAAGATATTACTTTATCTTTTGATTACTAGACTTACTGAGTATTCCTGGGTTGTCCTCTAGTAAGATGCTTTTGTATTCAACTGTATTTTTCCCAAACGTTCCCATGTTCCACCAAGCCATGTGCTGACACATGGTGTCTATAGCTGCTTCATTATCACTGGCTCGCTCCCACTCACCAAAGACCAAAGAATGAATGAACAGATGCACTTGAATTATTTGCACCTCAGATAATGTTCTAGTCTCAGGACACTGCACATTAGGAACAGCTATCATATCAAACTCTTTTCACACTTCTGCAACATCTATTATGTAAATGTTAAGGGATGTTGTTGCTACTCTAAGTAATTAGGTCACACCTGCATGCTTCAGACTTGTACAGAATACATCGTCTGCAATCAGATCCACGACATCATGTTTTATCCACCTTGTTACTTTGCATTATTTACTTTTATAATGTCTATATGTGATATGGATGTTTTTTTTATTAAATACTTTGTGACATCTAATCTTATCTAATATATCTAATATAAATAAATGTAATTATATCCTAGTGAATTTATTTTTAATGGAGATATTCTCAGTAGGAAACAAAGGACAGCTGATGTTATTCTCTACCAAATGAGTGTCAGTATCAATTTCATTAGCATAAATTTCAAGTCTACACACAACTGTGGTGTACCCACACTGAAGTTTTCACTTATTCTGGTTGTGACCTTTCTCCTGTTTTTGTTGCAGCTGTTAGGGACCCAGGTAATTTCAGCATAGCCCCACTCAGCTTCAACCTAAAGACGTCTAATCAGCCAGAGGAACTGCCTGGGAGTCAAATCCAGTAAGGGGCTTCAAAAAAGGACCAGGGACAAAAAACAGAATCTGAGGCGCATAAATCAAAACATGAAATGCTTTCTTTAAAAAAGCCCTGCACACCTTTTCACTTCTGGGTAATTACATCTCTGCTAACAGGAGAGTGAAGGCAATGTCAATCAACCACAATCTATAGATGGCCATACAGTGAGTTTAATAAGTCAAAATAAAGTGAGAATTCTACTGTGCTCTACACCATTTTGGGACTGGAATTTGTCTAACTTAACTTCAGATATGTCTGTATAATACTGGCATATGTCAGTGGAAAAAGCCAGACTCCACAGTGTGACTGTAGTTACAGTAAACTCAGCACATAAGAGAGGCTCTTGAGAGGCTTCCACTTCAGGATCGGGGCTAAAATAAGCATGTAGGGTTCTTGTAGCAGCTGCGATCTCTTGTGAAAATGCTGCTTCCAAAAGTAATCAGTGTGATGTGAAGTCCGTGTTTCTGATTGCAGAGAGGGTGTGCTGATAATGGTGGTGGAGAAGCCTGGAAGTCGAGTGGCGTTAGTAACAACAATAGTGACAATGTGTTATGACCACAGCAGCTCTGAGGAGGATTAGCCAAGATTTCCTGCCATTGTGCCAAAGGGACTGGAGAGTTTAAAACTCTTGCTTTTTTATGAGCATTAATAATGAGACTAAACTGAATGTATTTGCTTTGTTTAATGTGTGTTAATTGTGCTACTCCTCCGGCATGTATTAGACCATGTATGCATGTGTGTGGATTAAAGGAAAACAAACACATGGTTGGAAGAATCAACACATACAGACACACCCTGATACACACACAGTGTATGTCACTCATATAGTCAGTCCTCAGCCTGTGCAATTGAATTATCATCCCATTTCCTCCCACTCTTCATTGTGGCCTTGCCTTGGAGAAAATCCCACAATAACTATCAGACCACATCAGCGAGAACCTCAGCCTTTTTTTTTTCTTTCCGTTACAGTCATTTCCTGTTCGCTGACAACATAATCTTCATTCTCAGCCTGCTCCAGACATCTGAGTCAGATACCAAGGCACAGCACTACACATCAGCTCAAAATTTATCTGAGCCATGAATGCACCAGAATAAACTTGATGTGTGTGTGCAAGTGTTTGTGTATTAAGTATAGGATGACATGAGCATCCTTGGAAGTTTTCAAGTGTGCGGGACTGAGTATATGCAATCAATTGATCAACTATCCAACTAACCAATTAACCTCTGTGTAAAATACTCATGGTATTTCCTACTTGTCACCTGATTCTGACTGAAATCTGGGCAGAGAGTCAGTCAAATGTTTCAGGACCACCTCAGGACCCCCATTAACCATCTGTATGAGTTCAATACACTGACTGAGATGACACTGAGGACATTAACTGTCTAGTCAGATCACAAGATCACTGCAACTGACATCCTATTGTGATTAATGCTTTGGTATACCACAGTTCTGTAATTAATTTTTATAAACTTGATTCCATCTGGATTCAAGTGACAACAGACTAGTTTATGCCATAATGTCAGCTGTAGTTAGTGGTTAGAGATTTGTTACTAATCTCCTCAGCGCCTCAGGAGAAGACCATCTGTCTATAGGAGCCAATTAGCTAAAGAGCAAATTATAGCTTAGTATGTTGGCAAAGGCCATTTACACCTGAAACACCAAAATAAGTTCCTGATCATTTTTATAGGCACCAAGCAATTTAGTGACTGATGTTGTATGATGATGTTTTGCATTATCACATATGATTATATTTTACTACGGTTTTTGCTAAGCAGTATTAGATGTTGCCAATGAAGTTTGCAAGTTTCAAGACTGTGTATGTTATACGCATTAAATTTAAAAATGAATGGTCTCTAATCTTTATAAATGCAAGAATTTTGGGTCCCATCTTTCCCCTGGTTGATGCTATACATGTTTTTTTTTTTTTATTCTCCTGGACTACTGGATAAAATAAGTGTGTCTGTGGGAAAGCTGCAGCTGAACTAGAAAAATACAGAAGAAGAAGAAGAAGCTGTTTTATCACTAAGACATGTTTGTGTGTCCTATAGTCAGGGCTTTGTATGCATTTATGTTGTCATTGTCACTGTGCAGACACTGGTGGTCCCCACAGGATGGAACCTACTTGCTTTGACTTTAATGGGAATGACCTTGGTGATACTCCGACCTTTTATCTTGTGCCACCTCTAGGTCATTTTTGGTTCACGGTCAACAGCTTTTGTATGGACTGACATAAAATTGGCCTTCATGTTTCACGCAGGAAACAACAGTTTGGTTTACGACTAAATGTGTTCAAAACTAATTACATAATCATCAGCCTCAGCTGTGTTTAATCTTTGGTGCTACGCTATCGTATTACTTATGAAATTTTATTTGAACATATAATGTGACAGACTTTATGAGGAGAGCATACACTGCAGTTTTGACATTTACTTCACCATAACTGTTAAAGATCAAAAAGTAACCTTGGACCTAAACTTTTATCCATCTTACAGTTATGTTTCCTTAACCATGGGGTGACCCGATGGCCCAGTGGTTAGGGCACATACCATGTGGGTGCATATGCCCTGAGCAGCTGGACCCCGGCTTGACTCCCGGTCGGCCAGACCCTCCCCTGCTCTCTTTCCCTGCATTCCCTGTCTCTCTGTATGGTCACTATTATTATTATAAATTATATATATATATATATAAAACTTTCCTTGACCACTACAACCCCACAGAACTGCTAGTGTGGTTGTAGACTTATATTTTCAGTCATTTCAGCTGTTAACCTTCATATCCATTATCATCAGGATGAGGCTGATCTTTCCTATCATATACTGTACTGAATACAGCTCAGATATCGGACAGCGACCAATGTCTATGAATACATATGAATTGGATCCAGCTGGATCGGCAACTGAAATCACTGCTCCTACATAATTAATGGGCTAGATACCCACTAACACTGATGTGGGCCAACCAGTGTCCCCTTCAGCTGCAACTCGACAGTCTTACCGATGGCAGTCTCCGGCATGGCGAACAGCGTCTTCTCGGTGGCCACTCTAAACCGTCCATGAACTGATAGACCAACACCCTGCAGGTGGAGGAGAACAAGGTTTAGGAAAATCAGGATGAAACAGGTTGGGCAAGGAGAATATGCAAATGGGGAAAGCAGGGCATAGAGAAAAGATTAATAACAGTCACCTCTACAAAAAAAAAGAAAGACTGAGCTGAAGTTTGAGATGGAAAATGCTGACTGGGGGGAGAAAAAAAAGGAAACCAGGCCGACCCTGCCGAGGTGTGTGTGTGTGATTAACGTGTGTGGCTCCCAGCGGAAAGAGAGGTTAAGGCTAATGAGCAGCACTATAACACTAGCATTGTATTAGGGCGGCTATGGCTCAGGAGGTAAAGCGGTCAGCCACCAGTCGGAAGGTCGGTGGTTCGATCCCCGGCTCCTCCAGTCCACGTGCTGAAATACCCTTGGGCAAGACACTGAACTCCAAACTGCCTCCGATGTGTATCTCTGTGTTAGAGAGCACTATAGAATAAGTGCTGTGTGAATGTGACCTGTAGTTTTGAGTGGTCGATATGACTAGAAAAGCTCTATATAAGTACAGTCCATTTAGCATTATAGGGTTACCGTGGAAACAACATCCCATTACATTCATCCTGGACTTATTTTATGGACCATACAATGTACGTACAAAGACAACCGTACATGACCATATATATATGACACTTGTAGACAGCATAGCTCAGTCTGTGTCCAGATCAGAGAGAACATAAATAAACTTGAAAGAAATACAGTCACACACAAAGACACACACATAACAAATGGTAAAGCCTAGGTGGGAACCACGTCACATAAAATCCTGCCAATAGATAAATCAATAAGAACAACATTTCTCAATGACAAACACAAAAAAACGTATTATCATTAACTTATTTGTCCAACTGTCCTTTATCCAAACAGCAGAGGACAAGAGGACCAAGCTCTCAGTCTTCTGATACCCCACTGAAGAGACGAGTGAAATGCAAGATGGATCAATAAAAATAATCAGTTAAAATAGTCAAAAAGCAAGAGACAACACGCACAAAATGGGTACTGGACTGAGCTAAAGAGGATGATAAATTCTGTTCTCTCCCTGGACAGGATGTCATCCAAAAGTAATCACATTACTCCACTGACCTTCAGTATTCTGATGATTTCTTATTAATTAAGTAATCATTCAGCCACAAGAGAGTGTGTTTCTAATTGGATGCCTAACTGTACCTAGGAGTGAGGTCATTTACTCAGGTCAGGTCAGAGAAGACAGTGGTGATTAATGACTGTGGAGGGTCTGCAGGTAAATCCCGAGGGCTTCACGTCCACGTGTTCTGGATGATACTGCTGATAAATTTGTTAATGAATTCTCATATCTGGTTTGTGTCAAGGTGGCATTGTTAAGTTACGTAAATCTGCAGATTTTTTCTCTTTTATATGTTTCAATTTTGTGACAGCATACTATATGCAGTCAGGTCCATAAGTATTTTCATAACTTTGCCTCTGTGAACCACATTTATACAATGTATAAAAATGGCTGTAATTCCTACATAAATAACACAATATTTTTGTTAAACCCCTTGAATTAAAGCTGAAAGTCTACACTTCAATCAGATCTTGATGGCTTTGTTTCAAATCCATGGTGGTGGTGTATATAGGCAAAATTCTGAAAATTGCGTTACAATCCAAATACTTATGGAACCGACTGTAAATGTGTATTAATGTCTCTTTCCCTGGTCCCAGCTACACAAGTCTGTCAGGCTTTACAGTCAGATGACGTCACACACATTTATAGCTTTCCTAGTCTCTGGTAAAGTTATATGAAATCTTCATAATACAATTAACAGTGGGTAATGTGGGTAATGTGACTTTAATCTGAACTAGCTGAATGATTCTTCTGACTATCTTAAGGAGGTTAGTGGAGGTTTCAGTTTATCCCGGCTCTCATAACAGAATCCAAAAATGTATTTAACTAATGTTTTTTTAGTGACTTACAATATTCTGGATGTTTATCCAGCACTGGATTATTATTATTATTATTTTTACAAAAACCTCTCTTAGTCTCTTAGATCTGCTCTATTTAGCTCTAAAATTACATATCCTGTGTTCTCTTTCAAGGAAAAAAAAAAAACAGTACCAAAAGGAATTATCTTCAAATCATTTCAACTGTGTGACACTGACTAACAGACAAATAGCAACCTGAAACATAACACAAAAAGTGGCAAAATTAGCTTTCTAGCTAGCATAGGAAGTTCTCAAGTTTATGTCTTCTTCTTTGGAGACTAAAAGAGCAATTCTGAAGCACTGCTCATGCCCTGTCAGTAATAATATTTACAATGTCTACAAAAAAGGAGGACAAATTGTGATTTCAGTTGGACTTAAAGACTGAGATTAATTGAGGTCACTCTGTATAAAGCGCACCAACCTCTCTGTCATCAGCCTGCTTCTTTAACCTTGACACAAGCTGAAAGCTGTGTTTTGTTGATCCTTTGTAGCTGAAATTCTTATCCTGCTGCAGCGATGTAACAGAGCAAAAGAGGCTGTGTCTTTAACCAGTCATTGCCAATTAGCCCTTCATTACAGAGTGTTGCTCAACACGAAGCCACACTTACAGCTGTGGAGGGCTGTCACATTAGGGAAAGGGTGAAGATAAAGATGTAAACTGTGGGTAACAACTGCCACTCTCCATCACTGGAACACTTGAGGACAATGGCTGAGACTTAAAAGCTTATAGACAGGGATCTTTACTCCAACATAAGGACTGGAAAGCAAACACTGAAAGCTAAAAGCCACAGCGGCTACTGGTGTTATCAATCAATCACTGGTAATTATTAACAACGTTATCATTACATTCATGTTGTGCTATGGGGCAGTGCAACAAAGTCATTTTAATTAGGACTTGTGAGCCAAGCTTAAGTTTTACTGATCGTAATACAGGGAAGTCAGTTGGTGAAGCAGCAGCAGCAACAGTTTTAGAATTATCAGGGAAAACAGAAAGTAGCACACAAGAAAACCCCAATAAAACAACAAAACTGAGATATATAATAAAACACAGTATCAACACTGGAAAATAACTGTGTTTAAGCATGTTATACATAGAAGTTTATTCTTGCATGTTTTCAAGATATCGGGAGGAGGGGAGACATGCTAGGAAAGGAAAAGTAGCAGAACTCAAACAAGCAGCTCCATGGACATACAAATTTAAGGACAAGCAACTGCAGGCAAGAAGCAGCAAACAAAGCAGAGTGAATAGTATAGTATAGATGAATAGTAAAGATTCCTAACAATTGCTATTGTATGTTCAAAATCCCAAAATATTAACAATATAAAACAGAGAAAAGCAGCAAATCCTCACATCTGTAAGCTGATCACTGAAAATATTTGGTTGATTACTTAAATTCTTATTGATTCTTTTGATCAACTAATCAATAAACTGACTATTACACTTCAGATCGAGAGTCAGCTAGTGCAAGACAAATGTGGTGCGCTGTGGTGCAGTCAAATCCCTGCCACAGTGTTGCTCAACACGAAGCAATTTACCTGGCGAATACTGGTACTGTAGGAAATACCCAGAAACAGTATGGATAACTTATAGATGTGGATTCACTTAAAGTCAAATGTACATATGTAAAGTCAAGTCAATTTTATTAATATTTTGCTGAAACATAAGATAAATTATCTCTGGGCACATAAGGATTCCTGTTGATGAAATATTGACTTCAAGCTACATTTGGGCTCATGACAGATTAATAAAACTGTCTATAATATAGCACTGTACACAAATAATATAATAATATAAGATGCCACCTGCTGACGGCTGAATCACTGCCAACCAACAATTAGTAACTGTGTGATTATAGTCAACAAGCTGCCTTCACCTTGCTCTTGGCTAACAGAAAAAAAAAGGAAGGACGGAGAGGAACAAGTACAGAGTCAGAGAGCAGTGCTGCAGGGTTTGCCTTGAGGCTGTGTGACAACTGACCACAGAGGATTAAAAATATCTGAGCACTGGAGACTTAACAGACCTCTGCCAAGAGAATCTGTGCTTCTGAAGGAGTCTGATCCCAGTACAAAAAAAAACAAAACAAAACAAAAGAGGGATAGAGAGACAGACTGTGACTTCTGTCAGCTTAGGACATGAAATACATGATGACTGCTCTTTGTCAACACGTTAGCACTTGGGCTGAGGGCAAAGACAGGCACTGAGTTCATTTTCTCTTAAAAGACAATAGCTGTGCAGAGTGGAAGTAGGACATAATCATCGCGTTTTTTTCATAGTGAAAACTGAATTCAAATTTCATTTACATATCATATTTTATCTTTGAAATGCCCTTTTCAAAACTGTATTTTTTTTTACAATAGCTATTATTATCATTGTCATTATCATAATGACATTTCATGATTACATTTTTATGTCATAAGTGCTGTATCCAAAATAACTCACTCCTTCTCTACTCCCTATACAAAGTGAGATTTTTGGGTGCTTGTGAACCATCACTTTGTATCACTTGATGCTGCTGCGTAGCGACCAGGGCCCATGCTTGGTGCAATGTGCAACACATACACAAACAATTTAGCATTTAGCATTTAGCATTCTTAAGGGTGTTTTTTTTGTCATTGTCATGCTGTTGGTGTCTACATGTACATACAGTATGATGTACGTGAAGCAATTGTTTCTGTGTCAAATGCATCCTCTGTTGCTGGAGCCTATCCCAGGTGACACTGGACGAGAGGCAGGGGTACACCCTGACCAGATCGCCACTCCATCGCAGGACCAACATATAGAGGCAAACAACCATTCACACTCACATTCACACCTACGGGCAATTTAGAGCCACCAATTAACCTAACCTGCATGTCTTTGGGCTGTAGGAGGAAGCCGGAGTTCCCGGAGAGAACCCACGCAGGCACAGGGAGAACATGCAAACTCTACACAGAAAAGCCCACAGTTATTTTCAGAGTTTACTCATTTAATATTGGCCATTTCAGGGTTCAATTTGAGTAATGTTTCAGCAAAACATCTAGTGTTCCTCTTGTCTTCATCTATTATTAGATACAGAATGAGTCATGTAAAATGGAGTGAACTTGAAATATAAGATAAATTAACCACATGCATAACAGCAGCCGTTTCCTCCAAAGAGAAACAAACAGTGCAGAGGCAGACCTTTTGAATTGAGAAAGAAAAAAAAAAACAACAACTAAAAAGTCTATTCCCAATGATCACTGGACGCACCCAGAGGAATGAGGGACCGTTTAATCTCACATTATCCGAGTTTCACCATAAAAGTAGTGGAACATTGTTATGTGCTGATGTGGTACCACCAAGCACCATATAAGAACATGTCTCCAGATCCTGCTGTAAACAATGGAAATGTAAAAAAGTCTGCAGAGGAGCATGTTTATAGCTCATGCTTACAAACAGAACAGACTACAAAATTTATACCCTAGGAGGCAAAGAATGTGGAGCAGTTCATAAAGCCCTCATTAGGATATTTTGCTTACTTAAAATAAAAACAATATTGAATGAACAGGTGAGGTGAAATCCATTAAAATGAAGTGTAGTTGCATGACTCTCATCTCTACATTGGCACCACATCTCCTCTTCAAGCAGAGCAGAGGAATCAAATTTAGCAAAATCTGAAATTAATAGCAGTGTATGAGGGTGGAAAAGCCTGCGTGGATAATGCAGTAGTCTTTCAGCTGGTGTAGAGAGACACAAGTGATAGATAACAGCTATAAACACTTAAAGAGAAAGTGACGTCTGTTTGAAAATGCACAACATGCATGTTGCCTTACTTTCCACATCACTCTTGCACAAAGTATTTGCTTTCAAAACAAGCACTGTACAGGCTCTGAAAATGGGCACCTTCTTGTAGGGATGAAAGTGTGGCCAGAGGTTCTTGTTGGCTCTCAGTATTACCTTCTAATTAGGTGATGTGGACATTAGTAAATAAAAACTCCGGGAGAAAGAAATTACAGTCATACAGCTCTGGATAAGCGTCCATCAACTGGGCAGCAGCCACTACGTTGCCCCTTTTAAAAACTATCTTACAAGCAATCAATGAGAGAAGCCTACAGTCCAACTATGCAAATATTTGAAATCTGAAGAGCAAACTCAAACAAGCTGAAAAGAAAGAGAGACACAGTGTCTGCTCAAATGCAAAGCACGGCAGACATGGATTAATGACACTTCAGCATTCACCGACCTTAATTCTAGGGATTTTAAACTTGGAGAGCAATGAATGATGTGCGTGAGATGAGATCCCTGTGATGTAAGAGTGTGTGTGTGAGTGTCTTTGACCTGCTAATGACGTGTCTTTATTCCCTGTTGGTTTGTTATCATTAAGGCAAGAATACTTGTTCGACGTGGGAGTTCTGCCCCGAGTTCAGCGCAGATCTGGGAACAGAGGCTCTTGGTGCCTCTCGGACTTTTCCATATATAGAACTAGCCTGTTTTCAACCACTACGCACATTAAACAGCCATCACCCTCAGGATGGTTTCTGTCAACATTAGTGTCTTTGTGTCGACATGACAGATAGTAGACTTCAAATTGCTGTATTCCCAGAGCCATAAATCCATAGAAAATCCGCAGAAATAATTCAGCAAACATCACAGCTTCAAATGTTTTCTGCCGGGACAATAAACAGAATTGATTTAAACCCCATCACATGGTGCAACGTACATCAGAACCAAGCAATAGCTGCTACTACTGTGTGTCACCCTATATTGTCTTTTCAGTTTTGTTATGACAAATAAATGATAGCTTCTGTGTCTCTGGGGAAAGGAAAATGGTAAGCTGGGATGTCATTATCATCACGGCTGTCTAAACACAGGAAAAACAAGCAAAGGAGATGATTTTTTGCTTCAGCTTCGAGCATGCATCCCCCTGTGAATTTCCCTTTGTGAAAAATTTACTACACTGAGAATACTAATAAAAAAGTGTTCAAAAAAGGCTTCTGTATTGGGAGTCCACAGCAGCCCATAAAGTTAGCAAGTAGCTGTTGAACATAGTGGAGAATTTAGCAGCTAAAGAGCCACATATTGCCTCTGGAGTTGGCCAGGACCAAAACATTAACCAAAACAATACTGGACTTTTATCTGTCAGGTTGCTAGAAATTTTCTATGTGTTTTTTGTTATTCTATGCCCTTTATGTCAACAGAAGACAAAACCCACATACTGTCATTGTATTTCCTAATTCCCTGTACTTGAAAGAACTGAGCAGACAGAAGAAGAGACCCGACATCCCATCCAAAACAACACCACACAGGCATCAGGTATAAACAGCAGCAGTCAAACAAGAATAAAACAGCTTAAAAATAACATATAGACTCAGTTTTGAAATCCAAAATACAAAAACCCCTAATAAATCACCAAGGTTGTTTGGGATTTTTCTAATCTTGCTCAACTTTTAACAAATCAGCAAAACAATAAATCATCTGATCTGTACCACATACTGCAGTAAAAATACTTCTAAAAAGAAGAAGTATCAGAGTATATATGTCACTCTGATGGTCAGTATTCAAAGAATGAAGGTAGCTGTTGTGCAATAGGGCTTGTCAGGTCCTCACACATATCAGCCCTACAGACATACAGACAGACAGACACACACACACACGATGAGTAATGACCAAGAGTAGACACTGGTGGCTGTGAACGGCCTTGGTGACACTTGAGGAGTAAAATCACAGTCAAGGTCACAGCAGAGGAGATGGGGGGAAAAAGAGCAGATTCATCCAGAGGCCAGACCTCTCATCTGACCAAGTGGGTTAAACAATTTAATAATTTACAGAGCTTTCCTATCAAAGTCATTCCTGATAAATGAGCCTTTGTGCAGCTCTATCTGAATAACAAAGCATCATTTTTATTGCGGGGCAAAGGTACCAATTCAAATTCCGACCATATCTGACACCTGGAGGGAAAAAACACAGTGGCAGCAACAATGCTTTGTCACTTTATATTTTGTCCAATTAGAGGCCACCTTGCCACTGGCAGCAAGCAAAAGTGGAGGATGGTTCCCTACTGACACCTAGTGGCAAAACTGAATATCACAACTCAATCAAAGAGCACGGCCTGTCAGTCTTTAAGAGTCACATGATAAATCTATGATACTTAGCAACAGGAAGGAAGACTTTGCCTCAAAATGAACAAATATCTAATCCAAAAAGAAGGTGTATAAGCAAAACCTAGCCTTGTAATATAAATATATTAAAATAAATGCACTTACCCCTCCCATTGTTATTCCATCAATAAGGGCGATATATGGTTTCTTGCACGTTCCTTGCAAGATGAAATAAAATGTGTAAAAACAAGAAGGAAAACTGACTTTAGGAATATAAACTGATGAAGCAGAGCTTTGACTGTTTGAAATGTATAAGCTGTGACAGTAGGTGAATGAATATCAATAGAGAACAAGTAAAATTGATAAGACGAGTGTCATTGTCATTGAAATCATTAGGCATACCTATAGCATTGTTGAGAATGTATTCCTCACGGAAAAAGTCCTGTGCAAGAGGGTCACCAACCTTGCCTGCTTCTGTGACCGCTGACAGGACAAAAACAGACGATAAAATGAAAATGAAGCGACATTTTTTTGCTGCAGTTGATGTTGCACATAAAAGCTCTGCACTGATTCACTCTGCAAGGCTGCTGCCTACCTCTGATGTCTCCACCAGCACAGAAGGCTTTTCCACCTGCTGCTTTGATAATGACAAAGTCAGTATCATTGTCTGTTTCCCATTTCTAGAAACACACACCAGAAAAAAACATAGCAGCAGCAATTTAACAGGAGATCATGATCAGAAACAAAACATATGTCACTGTATATGTATATATACTATATGTTAGGTGGCAAGATTAGGTGCAAGGTTAGGTGCCAATAGCCTTGAGTTTAGACAATTCAGAAGTTCAAGGGTAATAATAATAATATTATTGAGACTAATGTAATACTAAATTGTTCCATCTGAGTGTATTCTTAATTTAAAAACTAAGGTCTGTGAAGATATGGCCCTCAGAGAATTGAAGGTTCGCAGGCAAACTAAACAAATTGCAAATGATGCAACAGTTGTGTCCTCTTAAGTCCAGAAAAAGACATTAAGTTTTATTTGATGGGAGGGATGACTGTTTCATTCTAAACATTTTATATGTGTCTTCTGATATGCAATTATATCAAACCTAATTACTGTTTATCACAAAGTTAAAATACAGTCTGTAACCGGTTATGAAAGTGTAGCAGTTTGGGGTAAAATTGTGTGCCTCTATAACTCTTGAGATAATAGTAGGCTTTTACGATCAGTAACAAACTGCTGTAACAAATGACACTTGACCCACTCCGGTCCCTGACATTTGCCCCAGTTGAAGTTTGCATTAACCAAGATTTCCACATACCTTGAGCTGAGGGTAGATCTGTCGGATCATGGTCAGGTTGAGGGCATTCAGTACTTTGGGTCTGTTCATGGTGATCACACCGGCTCGGCCCACCTTCTCCAGGAGAACCTCTGGTTCCACATGACTGGACATCTGGTGTAAAATGGAGACAATAGGCAAAATCTGTACAAATCTTTACAATGGACTGTAAAACAAAAAAGAGCAACATTACTCCAATAACTAATAGTAAAGTGAACAGAGTATAACAAAAGCATATAAAAAGCGTATAAAACATAAAGAATGAATGGTGACATAAAATCCCATCCATGACTCAATTATGACAGAGTGATAGACAAACTAAAGAGCTAACTAAAGAGCAACTGTACCAAATACAGTCCAGTATTGTCTAACATAGACTGAACTAGTACATAAATAACTTGAAAACTGTGAAAATTGTGGTTGGCCTCCCAGATGCCACACAGAAATTTTAACATGTATCATAAAACACATGAACAACATCATAAAGCGGTTTCCATTATGTCATTATCAGATGAAAAACATATATCACCAACAAAGTCAAGTGAAAGTCTTTTTAAAAAATTTTTTAAATCATGATGTCAACTTCAATTCAGTGTACTTTATTTTGGTAGGATAATTCACTCGCTATCAATACTGCTGTCCAGGAATTTGTGGGTATAAACTGTACATCAGCAAAGAGGAGCTGAAATACATCAAACATTTAGTGTGAGATATGTGTTGGAACTTTCTGTTGGATAACACTGCAGAATCTATTATCTAATGTTTGACATGTCAGTCAGCCCTAGTTATTAAAAAAGAAATTAATGATGACGAAGAGTTTTTATAAACAGCCTTGGATTAGATAAAAGGTTATATCAGAAGTGAAGCCAGATCCAAGACAACTAACCTTTAACAGCAATTTATCAGTTAATTGGCCAAAACCAGTTAAAAGGCATCATCAACATTCATTCACTTCCGAATCGACAAAATTCACACAAACATACAAATCAGTATAATAGTATATAAGAGGGGTTTGCTCACCATGTGGCCCTGGATTCGCTTCAGTCTGCAGAGGGACCTCAATCTGGAGGAGGAAAGGGTGGTGGTGGATATCAATGACTGTACAGACTGCACACACAGAATCTGCTTTGATTCCACAGGCTCAGAATTAACTTATCAATTAAAATTCAGATCACCACTAACACAGGGGAACTGGTCACAAAGTCCCCCGAGGTTCTGCCGTATATCGCCCATACAGTACATACTGTAAGTTAGCCTGCAACCTACACATACTTCAGCCTGTATTCATCATGTCTGACATTCAGCTACATTTCCAACTTCGTTGTTACATTTATGTCCACATACTCGGCAGGAAAATAACACTCCGCCGTATAGGTTGAGCTACAGACGTCGTCACTTAGCACCTACCTGTATGTGGATGTCAAAACCGTTAATGACATTATTTCTGGCTTGTGTATCGTCGCCAAAACCTGCACTATGAGGCACAGTTTGCTTTTTCTTGCTCTCCCCTCTGAAGTTTTTGCGTTTACTTCCTGGTAGAGCTACACCTGATTGGTCAGCGTTGATGACGCCATGGTGGGCGCGTACGCACCATCGAGGGAGACTGAATCCGCGCCGTGTTTGCACCGCACTTCCACCTACTGTGGAGAAGAAGCACTGACTCTGGAGTTTTAAAGATATGGAGCACATTTTTGTCAGTACGTGGCGCTGGAGAAGCAATAGTGAAACACTTAAGCTGCATTATAGCAGCTACAGTTTGTAGGATCCTTCACTTATTATATTACATGGTATTTCTATTTCTCTACATTCCACAGGGAAATGTACTGTTTACACCATGTATTTTATTGACAGCAGCAGTCACTAGTTGCTTTTTGAACAAATTTACAAACCAAAAATTGAAAAATTTGCAAGATGTCAAGCTACTCAACAGTATACAAAGTAATTTAAATTAGATTTGCCTCAGTCAGCTACAATATTTAAATGCTGAATACACAGCGATACATCACTGGTAAAAAACCCAAAAATATAATAGAAAGGCCATTCTGAATAATTAGTACTTTTGACTTTTGATACTGCTTATACATTCTTTGACTGATACTTAAGGAGTTCTGGTTGCATTGCCCACCACTAATTACAACTACTGTACAGTTTGTCCAAGTTTTATTTTTTTAAGATAAATAACAAGAACAAGAAATAGTGACCCTTGAAGACCAGTGTGCTTGTTATGTTAAAGTCTTCATATCAACATTAACTGAGTGTTTGATTACACAAGCTATCAAAAAGTGATTTGTGATTTGGGTGATTGCACTGGCAGTTCTAGGGCGTGATGTACTGTTATGACCGAGGAGCGACTGAACAAATGTGCTCAGTCAACCTTCCCTGGACAAATAAAGAGGCAACCTTGGTTACATTAGACAGAGTAGGAAAAGAGCATATTAGAAAGAGAAGAAGAAGAAAGAGAAGAGAGAAGAGAAGAAACAAGGAGACAAAACAAAATAAAAAGGCAAGACATTGCATTATTAATTTATTTCAAATGATCACACACAGAAATCTGTCGCTCCAAAACACAATCAGGGAAACAATAATATCTGTAATGTGTCTCTTATACCAAAGTTATGGAATTTTATGAATAGCTAAATGTTTGTTTTTCATATGATATGTTTTGACAGAAGCCAGTGGGTACATTTTTATAAATATGCTGGTGTTTGATACATATTATGAAGACATATTTAGGCAGTAAAATGTTGATTATAATATATAGTAGGAGGATGAAGGTTTCCAGGAGGCCAATTTCTCTCTGCATCCAGGAATCTTCCTCAGTCAGAGTCACTGCTGCAGGAGCTGCTGGAGGACTACAGCAGGGGTAAATGCAACAGATAGACATTAATGAATGACTTCAATCCTCTAAAGCTGATGTAAAGCTCAGATTATAACTGCTTTCTTGCTTTCTTATTACAGACTATTTCAATTTTTGCAGCATTTCTATGATTTCTCGTGAGTTCATATTTCATTATGTGATTCCTTATGTAAGTGCAGAATAACAAAAGTAATTTCTGGAGCAGATAAAACCAATTGTATTGCAATAATAGTATCATATCTGAGAAAATGATTGAATCTTACCCCGTGACAGTCCTTTCCTTTCTTGTGACACTTGCCATGCTTGTGACCGTGCTTGTGCTTGTGCTTGTGCCCATGTCCATGGCCCTGACCATGGCATTGTCCATGTCCATGGCCATGTCCATGTCCGTGTCCGTGTCCATGAGCTTGGCCATGTCCGTAACCAGGCCCAGGTCCATGTCCAGGGTAGGCTCCCTGTGGACCGTGGGGCTGAGGAGGACAGTTTGGTGGGACTGTGCCGGGAGGATAGTGAGGGTAACCTCCCGGCATCTGTTGAGGATGGTTTGGGTAACCAGGGGGATACTGGTTTCCTAAACATTAGGCATAGGGAGGAATCAGATATAAGACAGTATTCAGTCAAACTGATCAAGTATATAAAACACATTTAATATACATAATTTGAAAGTAGCTGTGTTTACCTTGGTTGTGTCCGTACATTTTGAAACTTCAGGTGAAACTGTAGATCCTGGAAATGAAAAAAAAAAGCACAGTTTGCCTTTCAACACACTTTTGTTCTTCTGAAACTCAAAGAGCCACAAATCATCAGCAAAGTTTTAGAGGTGAACTTACTGTTTGCTGGAGAGCAGATCCATAGACAGAGCTGTCACCTGTTGGTCCTTTTTATGTGCAGCCACACCTCAATCTGAAGCCTGAACTCCTATCAGGACATTTTTGCTTTGTGACCTAAATGGGTGTGTGTGTGTGTAGTCAATATGGACCATATACAATCCAACGTATAGGTGTGCACAACCACACAAAAGCTTTTGAGATTTTGTTGTGTTGAACTTTTTGTCCAGCAGTCAGAAATGTTTTGATCATTTGCAATCTCATAACACTTGAATACATTTGATCTTGAGTCTCTTTTTTCATTGCTTGATTTTGAATATTGAAATAGATTACTTGCATTCATTTAACAGCACATGATGTTTTCAACCATGACACCAATTACATATATCAAGTGCACTGTAGTTTTTTTTAAATTTTATTTTATTTTTTTAAATTAGCTGTTATAGAAAAGTACACCACTGATTGGTGCTGGGCCAGAAGTGCAACATGGTTGAATGTTTCTCTCTGTAGAAGGCAGTGCAGCAGCTACCAGCCGTGTGTGAGGTTCTAGTATTCAGTGCACACAGCGTAGACAAAAAGGCACCACGCTACTCATTATCTGTCAGCGTCAGTGACATGGAAGATTTACAGCTGACCAAATATACAGGTGATAAAAGCAGGATTCAAGTAAATGTACTGGGGAGGTGCAGGGTGTGTAACTATTAGTGAAAAACATTGCTGAACAAAGGTCTTAATTCAACCTTCCCTGGGTAAATAAAGATAATATAAGTGCATGCTGAGAGATAACATATGCAGAGTCGTAAGAAACTCTGAGGTCAAATGAAAAAGAGAATAAAGAGGCAAGACTTTGTCAGGATTACTTGCTTTTTATTATGAAAAGTTGCATGTTGTTTATCATAAAGGAACAATTATGATCAGTGTCCAATACATAAAAAAAACAGTTGTAAAAATCATTTAAAGCAACACTCCTGGTAAAGTGAGTCAGACAGACTCCCTCTACTTTAAAACTTTTTGGCTTTTACCTTATACAAGACAATATAATGTGATTTTAAAAAAATGTCTTGCATTTAATATCCCAAGAGTTGAAAAACACACACATGCTTTATAATGCAGGTTGTTTAATAATTGATTATAACTGAAGGTAGGAAGATGAAGATGTCAAGGTGGCAACTTATCTGGTTTCTCTCCCCATTTTGAATCTTCATCTAGTCAGAGTCACTGCTGCAGGAACTGCTGGAGGACTACAACGAGAGCAAAACATTGTCATTTCCAGTAGTGGTTATGTGTCAATCAATACATTTAATTGATTTAAGAAATGTTTTGCTGCTAAATCATCTACTATGTTCACCAGCTAATTGCTAATGTGATCTGTCTGCTGTGTTATACTGTACAGTTGCTTTTTGGAGCCTTAGCACTGAAAGCAGGTGTCTGTTACAGTTGAAAACAGCTCTATGATATTAATCAGAACAGTAAAGCCGCAAGTCAGAAAACCAAAACAATGAACTAAAAGATGCTAAAAAGCTCCAAATTGCTGAGGCTAACTGTGAAGTTGGGTGATGATGCTCTATGGGTTCATCACTACGGGTGACTACAGCCACTTTATGGTGATCTTTCAATATGTTCAGCCAAGAAGTGCCTAAACTTCAGCAAACTTTCATCATAGAGATGGCACCAGGAAACATATGAGTCATTTCTGGGGCAGTTAAATTGGTTGTTTTGGAAGAAGTGTTGTGATGTGGATGTGACAGACAGACTGACATTTTGTCAGTGTTGTACAATATTTACTTTGGCACACTGGAGAGTCCCTAGTTTTCACAACAATTGCTCAATATAACAACTGGATCTTACCCCATGACACTCCCTTCCTCTCTTGTGACAATGGCCGTGCATGTGACCATGCTTATGTCTGTGGCCATGACCACGTCCATGCCCATGGTGCCCATGACCATGTTGATGGTGCCCATGTCCGTGTCCGTGGTGCCCATGACTGTGTCCATGGTGTCCATGTCCATGTCCGTGGTGCCCATGACTATGTCCATGGTGCCCATGTCCATGATCATGATCATGACCATGACCATGACCATAGCCAGGTCTACTTTCACACCCAGGCCCTGGTCCATGACCATGGCCTCCATATCCTCCACAAGGTGGAGCTACAGGATTATACACAGGTGGACCACAAGGCTGAGGAGGGCACGGTTGGGGTGGGGCAGGGCCTGGTGGACATTGAGGGTACCCTCCTGGCCCTGGCTGAGGATGACAGCCAGAGGGATACTGGTTTCCTAGTCAAATAAAGGGGATGGGGCTAATCATTTTCTCTTCCAGTATAATATTGATGTCAATTTTGCTCCTTAAAATTCAATGAAGAATGTTTGACAAAAAGATTAAAGAGTCATTTTTAGCGCAAGTGAAACAAGACTGAAAATGAACAAAAGACAATTACAAGTCCGTTTTTTGTTTTTACCTCTGTTATGCCCGAACATTTCAAAATTTCAGATCCAAATCCTGAAACCGAGAGAAGAGACTAATATACACACAGATTCTCTTTTAACATAAGAAAAGAAATTCCCCTTTCCAAGAGTATGGATATATGCAATTGTAACATAAAATGGTTTGTAAAATGTTTCCAAACCAAGCAGGTCATACGTATCATATGTACAGTTTGTATTAAATATATTACAAAGCCATGATCACACAATAATGCAATAGGGTTAACAAAGGAAATACAAAACTACATGTAAGCAAGATAGCAAGATAATCAGTCATTCAAAACATACACACACACACACACACACACATGCAAACACTTACTTCATAGTAATTACTCCTAAATAGCTACTAGTAAACTTACTGTGTGCTGGAGTGCAGATCCTGTACAGAGCAGTCTGCTGGCTGTGACTTTATATGAAGCCACACCTCAGCTAGAAACAATCCAGTACTCATCATAAAAGGCGGTGCCTAAACTCCCAACAAGTTTATTTTTTCAACTTTTTTTATTTTTTATTTTTTGCAAGGTGTACAAACATACAGTTAATTTTTTGTGCTCTTTATTTATGACACAACTGTTTTTGACAACACAAGGTACCAAATAAGGAACAATGACAAGAATACCAATCGATCATACAATAAGCCCTAAGATTTGTGCATATTACAATCATTATTATTATTATTAAGTCACTAAAGGATTAGAAAATGACATACCATTTACCACCATCCATTGGTATTATTAAGAGTGACATTAGCAATGTACACCAATATCACACCCAGCTCCACCATCCCTCCCCCATAGATCCAACTGGGATTTTGCCCAGGATCGTTTCATTTTTCTACAAATAAAACTCCATCAGAATCATTTGAAAGATGTCATAATGACATAATTCTTAACAAAAGTTGTGAAAAGCCCATATACAGAACCAAACATGTTGACATGAATGCAGTGCTTTGACTTACAAAAAAAAAAAAAATCAAATCAAATGTCCCACCAGTAAGAAGAGAGAATGATTGAAGCTGTGTAGAGAGAATCCATCAATCTGTTTTCACCTTGAAATTTATTCTTAAAACATGTTTCTTAGACCAAAAATACAAATACAGTTGGGTTACAAACATGTTTAAAGTCATATATGAATATAACTAAACATTAGGCCAAAAAGTGAACAGATTATTGTATAAGATAATAGGATGAAGGTTTCCAATTTTCCAATTGACAGCTTGTTTTATCCAGAAATCTTCATCTAGTCAGAGTCACTGCTGCAGGAGCTGCTAGAGGACTACAAGAGGGATGAACACAAGAGACACCGATTATTTCATCATTTAAATCCTTTGGAGAAAACTACTAAACTGAATTTAATTTTACATTATTATTTATGTGTCTGCAAATGAATTTGTCTGTCAACTCTCAGTTTTCATGTATTGTGTCCAAAAGATCACCAGTTCAAGCCCAGGACAGAGAGGATAAATTGGGCTGGGGAGGGGAAAGAGCAGCACTCGCTCCTCCTCTGACTACTGTTAACATGCCCTTCAGCAAGGCATTAAACCCCCTAACTGCTCCAATGGCATCATAGAAGAACTATGGTTGTCTCAAGTGACATCCTAGTGTATGTATTTAACTGTGAAATTGGAGCATAGTATTCCTGCACAAGTGTATTTGTACTCACACTGTACTTCCCTTGGATAAATAACAATTCAAAATGTTATGAATGTTCTGCAAACTGCATTATTGAATCTTACCCCATGAGAGTCCTTCCCCTTCTTGTGACACTTTTTATGCTTATGGCCATGCTTGTGCTTGTGCCTGCGCTTGTGTCCAGGTCCATGGTTATGTCCGTGGCCATGGCTACCGCCGCCACCAATGCCACCACCGCCACCACCGCCACCACCGCCACAGTGTCCATGTCCGTGACCGCCTCCACGTCCGTGGCCCTGGCAATGGCCTCCTGGAATAAGTAATATGCATTACTCACTCAATACATTTGGAACAAGGAGGTGAAGATGAGCCAAAAGCAATGCAGCAGTGTTGTTTACCTCGGTTTCCAAACATTTCAGAACTTCAAACCCCTAAAATGGAGAAGATAGACATTAAAATGCTTTAAATAATTTCACACAGATCCCCTGTGAACAGAAAAAGTCACATAAAAATACCTGAGATGGCAATGAACTTCACAGAACATTCAAACTTGGAAGATACAGCTATACAGTACGTTAAGATGTGAAATGAACAACATTGAAATCATACCAGAAAATGACCATCATCCTTTGTACATATATGCATTCAAAGTTATGAACAGACAGATTATAAGCAGAGTTTTAGAGATGAACTTACTTGGTGCTGGAAAGCAGATCCACAGATGCAGCGGCCACCTGCTGCTCCTTTTTAAGGGCTGCCACACCTGTAGTTGTTCATGGGGGGCAGTGCCTGTAGTCCCATCACAAAATCTACGCTATGTGAGGGTGTGGTGAACATTGTGATGTGATATTTTCTGCTAGGTTCCAGTCCAGCACACACGAACACATATATTGCAACCACTGAGTTCATTTTTAGTTTTTTTGTTTTCTGCACAGCACGTTTGACAAGCTTGTATGTTTGACACTTTCCTACTGTGATGGTATCAGACAAGAAAACCTGTATTTTCTCTTCTCATGAGTGAAGAAAGACATTTGGTCTGTGTTCTTTGCATGCATACACACAAAAGGTCTTCTTGTTCACTATGTTTTTGAAGGTGTATTTTCCATTTGGCTTTGTGATGCTTACCCATGTTGTTAACAAACTGGGAAAACTGTTCTAACTTTTTACATCTCATGGTACACACACACTGGACAACATGATAATAGGCAACGATGCTGTCTGGGAATAAGTAAAACACAATAATCAATATTTATCAAGTTAACTCAGTGCACATGTGTAATACATAAAAATCCAAGTGATGTGGCTTTAAAAGGCCTGCTCAGCAGATTTCTGCTTTCAAGTCTCTTGTCAAGACAAGTATTTATTGAGTGAAGTGTCAAGTCTGAGGTCAATCTATCCATCCATCCATCATCTGAGTTAGTAAAGTCTAAATTCAAGTTCAAATCGAATCTTTAGGGAGTCATGTCACAAGTCACCCATTTAGGGAGTCACATCTCAAGACATATATTTAAGGAGTGAAGTCTCAAGTCAAGTCTTAAGGGAGAAAATCAGGTCATTCTTTCCATTTGGGCAACATTACAACATCACTTGACTGACTCGGTGCTACCAGTGAGTCATCCAAAGGAGGATATGTGGAAAATGTGAGGGAGGTGAATTAAAACCAGCTTTCTTATCAGCATCTGTGCTATGCTTAAGACTCTAAACAAACAATAGACAACAGAAAGCACACGCTTATCCAGTTACAGTGTTGTTTTGTCTGCCTGTTATCCAAGAACGGGATCTAACTACTGCTGTGACTGAAAAGACCCACAGCAGGCTTCTGCAGTCACCTGTCCCTGCACCTCAGCAACACCAGTAAACACACTTAAGAGTTTATGTTTACTTGAGACACTCCCATGATAGTTCAATGCACATTATGCTTGGAGAGCACTCAAACACTCCTCCACTTAAAAATCTCAAAACATTCCTTGTGACCACACCTTTGAATTTATTTTCCATTTCAACTGGCAGACTATGATTGTAATGTTGCAGGTTTGAATTCTCTCTGGATGTCACAACATTTGCTGCAAGTCCTGACTGAAAGCAAATGCAAAAAGTTTTGTGATGAATTCTTTTTCCAAATAGAAGAACTGCTGTAATTTCCATATGTGCTTTGTGTCTAATCACAAAGCAACATGCAACAAACAACTACTGAATTGCTGTACTGCACTGAAGACAGCAATCACAACAATACAATAGAAAACGTCTTTATTCTAAATGCAAATGGGAGGGAAGATGCAGGAATATAAGGCAACATGGACACAAATGCTTTCATATACTTTATAAACCAGAGAATATTAACTGGGTCATTGAGTTTCATCACAACCGATTTGGAAGGAGGAGCATCTCTGGTGGACGAGCAGTGCTGGAATGTCAACATAGAAAGAAATCCAACGAATGACGTGTTACTTTATCTGATGGTTCAACTGTCAAATTCTTCTTTAGTTGAAGACATTCTGTTTTCTCTCTCTGGCACACAGTCTGATTCACTTTTTAAATTCTTCATAGTTTGACCTTCCCAGCTAGCGCGCTGCTAGGGTAAAGTGTTGAGAAGCGGCCAAGGGTCCAGACTGGAAAGACATTTCTGTAGGAGGTGTAGCTGATCGCACAGCTCTTGTTAAACACTCCTGCGATATTCTCCTGACGAAGTGGAAGCATAGAAAATCACATATCAAATCCTACATAATATTTCATATTTTCAGTAGATTCATTTGTTATATGTTGTATTAATGGTAGTATTAATAAGGTATTAATAGTAAGCTATGTATAATTAGAGTATACAATATGAAAGTAATAAAACATATGCAAAGCAGAGACTCACCTGCGGCCAGTCTCCATTGGGCAGCTGCTTGTCAACCAGCAGCTGTACTCCTCTCTCAATGGCCCGCCTGTCAGGGTGCCTGGTTACACAAACAAGTGAAGTAGAATTTGAACAAATTATTTTTGCTTGGATTCGATCAGTATGTTTTGATTAGATTTCTTTTTTTATTAAATTGAAAACTGCAAAATCCTTTCATAGTCAGGTGAATAAACCATATGATGATCAAAGGCACAGCAAATAAATAATACTTGACTACACATGGCTAAAATCAACAGGAGAGTGTCAGTTTGTCTTGAACCAATCACATCCAGTCAGGTGTGATCCAGCGTAAACACCAAGTCACATTGAGTTAAGGGTTACTCTACCTGACAGCCATGAGGCCTAACAAAGCCCAGCAAGTGTTGTGGATCTGAGCAGTGCTGCTCTGGATGTAGCGCCGCTGCTCGCACGACTCAAAGTCCTCCCCCCAGCCTCCGTCTGGCATCTGTCGGTCCAACAGGAACTGACAAGCTTTCTGCACCTCTACACACACATCCCTGAAGACACAGGGGTGCAGGTTAGTAATGCAGGCTAGGAGTTAATGGGTGTTCCTGTGTGGCTTGTTCAACCATGAGTAAAAGTTTCAGTGATATGTGGTCTGTGGAACTCTTACTTATCCTCGTAGATGTGACCCATACAAGCAAAGGCTTCAAGGCCAAACCATATTCCATATGTGAAGCACACTCCCCAGGACCTGTGCACAAGCAGAAAAAGACTGAGCTTGACCGGTTGATTAGGCAAGATATCAGACAGTAAAATCACAAGTGTGGGCTTACCCTTCCCAGGATCCATCAGGCCTCTGCACCTTCCTGCAGTACTCCAGTCCATCTCTCAGAGTGGACCTGAAGAAGAAAAAATAACCTGTTTTACAGGCTTCACCTCTTTCCCTTAGGGTTTTAAAGAACTAAGAAATCATTTAGGTTTTTTTTTGTTGAGTCCTCTCATCATGTCTTGCTAAAACCATTTCACATTAGAGTCATGAATCAACAGCTGCAAATATAAATATTTTCCATATAGCCAGAAATGTGTGCACAAAGAGGGGGTGTGCACACTTCATTCGTTCAATCAGAACAGGTGTTTCTGTGTCATTCAGTAACTGAAACTAGTGCATGTCAACACGTGCATTTGTTGTGTAGTATACCTTATCTCCTCAGCACGGTGTTCAGGGTATGCCTTCTGGAAGTGCCTCAGAGCCTGCATTACTGCTGAGGTACATTCAACATAGGTGTAATCTATCATGATGTCACCTGTTTGTGTATGTGTGTGAGAGAGCCACAGAGAGAAAGAGAGAGAGAGAGCACACAGTGTTACTAATAAACATGACATTTCACAACACATACTACACCCTCTCTTTAACAGAGAAAATCACATTATTAGGCTCTTTGCCCTTTAACACTCAAAAGGCCATAATATTGCAACACACCCACAGTGCAATAGAGAACATTTTCCAGTTGTTACATGTTGAAATGAGACTCGAATGTCATGTTTATATTTGGGTTGTTGTTTTCCTTTTTCATATCTGCTGGGTTGAGTCACAGTGGCATTCCTTTCAGTGAACAGTGAACTGAGCTCCCTGGCGTAGGACCATGAAACCAGGCTGCAGCATGCATGGTGATCTCATTAAATATGAAATCAGACTTGTCTCTAACAGCAAGAAATCAATGCAGTAACTTTTTATGCCATGCCCTTTTCTCCATCTCCACCACTCTGTGTAACAACACAGATTGAAATGAATGTTTTAAAACTGATAGAGAACTGCATGAATTGGGTACTGAGTAAGGTGCTGGCGACATACTCACCAAACACCTCAGAAGGGTTGAGTAGTTCCAGGAGTCTACCCCCTCTCTTAGTTTCATATGTGGCAAATCCACCGTCTGAGTTTCTCATGCTCAGCAGCTACAAAAAGACAATAGACACATGGTGAAAAAGCTGTAATACTGCAGGACTACAATAGCAAATTTTCAGTAGCTGGTTTCAGTTTAGACTACGGTCTGGTTTTGGTTTGCGTATGGGATGAAATGATAATAATAAATACAGTTGCTGGTGGTTGGATTTTGTTACTTTTGCACAAAACCGTTCTATCTGTGTCCCCGTTTCAGTCTTTTGGCTATGTTAAGCTAGCTTACAATATTCAATTCAATTCAATTCAATTCAATTTTATTTATATAGCGCCATATCACAACAAAAGTCATCTCAAGGCACTTTTCATATAGAGCAGGTCTAGACCATACTCTTTAAAATAGGTATTTACAGAGAGAGACCCAACAAATCCCTCTTCTCACCCAAACTTTTGGGAGGAAAGCACATAAGCATGTTTTCCCAAAATGGCGAACTATTCCTTTAAACCAGTGAAGTAATTGAATTGCAGGATCAGGAGCTTTTCATAAAGGATGAAATAGGGATAGATGACAATGGTGATATATTTCTGAGCTTACAACACCAAAGGACTTGGGGCACACTGGTGTATGAAACTTCAAAAAAGGTAAATTATTCATTTCATTCATTTTTTGTCTGTAGCCTCACCACATTGACAGCGTCATATAGACGCTCAGAGGTGACAGGCTGGCTGATGGAAGGACAGAACTCCTGCAGCAGCATCACTGACTTCAGGCCCTCAGCCGTGCAGTCAGCCACGATCCAACCACAGTCACGGGTACTGAAGGGGAAGCCTCCCTTAAATATAAAAAAACAGGGTTATACAATGCAGAGCATTTTTCTTCCCTGGATATAATTGCAAGAGGCATTTTAGTCTTTTAGAGAGTAATGGTTGAAAAAAAGAGGCTCTCGTGCAATATCACTTTTACCTTGTTCATCTGTCTGTAGTACTTCTGGTATTCAAGAGGATTCTCAGGTATCTGAAGGAGTGGAAAAAAGTAGTCATGCATAAATTATTTAAATGACAACAGTGGATGCTCATATTACAGTTTTAACCTTTAGCCCACCTGAATGTCCTGCAAGTGTATCCAAGTATTAACATGTTTTTTTCTGCTTCATGACGAAAATACCTGAGTTCTCATAGCTTTTAAATCTCTTTTTAAAACATACTTTCTTTTAAGAAAGAAAAATCTCAAAATAGAATAAAGAGCTATGGAAGGATATCAGGCATAAGCCATCATAAACCACAGATCTCAAGATCCTATGACCATAACAAAGTTGTGTATGCTCTGACAAATAAAGTGAAAACACTGCACGGATCTAAGTGTGCTGAGATCTTTTTCTGTCATCATGAATGAATATCTGCAAACACGAGTATAAAGGAGGATAAGCCTTTGGAGGTAGTGAGATGTTGATAGTACCTGTGTGATGGTGAGAAAGTTATGGGCGTCTTGGAGGCACTCAGCAAGCCTAGGGCTGTCCTGGGCTCCTGCCTGAAAGAACCCAACACACACACAACTCATTATAATCAGCTATATGATACATGTACACAGGACTCAAACAGCTGATCTGTGATGAGTTATTAGTGACAATACTGACATTTCTCTTTTAGTACTATTAGATTTGAGGGAAGTGTCTGACATAATTGATGACAACATCCAAAGTGAAAGACTCAAGAAGTGGCTCAGTACTTGCTGTGTTTGCATCCAGTGTAAAGCGGAAACAATGTTCTGTATTTCTTGGTAATTTTAGGTCTAGAAAAGCTGACATCCTATGTGGAGTCCCTCAGGAGTTAATACTGGATCAATTACTGCTCAGTTTGTACATATTTTCTCTAGGCCACATGGTACTTCTGTTATCATATTTACACCTCATGATACCCAGTTATACCTATTCCTGTCGCCTGTTAAATCACTGGCAACATGCATCAAAGTCAAAAACAACTTGATGTCCCAGCAGCTTAACAAGGGTAAAACTGAAAGTCAGTACCTCCTGTCAGTGAGATTATTACAATGCCCTCCTCAGTGGTACACCTAAAAAGACTGAGGGTCAATGACAGTTAATACAAATTGTTGCGAGTCATATTACACCTGCTCTTTGATCTTTATAGTATACACCTGTTTGCTTGCTTGTATCAACATTACTTCTAGTGTGAGTGGCCAGGTTTGCATTACCTCAAGGAAAGCCTGTACAGCAAAACAAGTATCCCATAGTTGAGATCCATTGGTGCCCTGTGCAGAACAAAATGGACAAAGTTGCAGGACAAAGTACAAAGTAAGGAGACTAAAAGTCTGGGAAGTGAAAAGCACTGCTTCAAAACTGCTACATGTAAATGTACACACTGCCACTCAACATCACCTGCATTTTCATGCCATCTAGTCCCAGCCTGGAACACAGAGAGCTTACTGTTAATCAACATTTTACTTCCATGAACACCATTGGTTAAGGACTTATAACTACTAAATTAACAATTTTTTATATTATACATTTATATTGATATATATAGCACACATATTTCATAAGAGCCCTTCTTGAACACCTAATTGAGCAGTCATGGTTTCAAAGATTGTTTTGACTGTTTGACCTACCAGAGGTAGTCTGGGATCCTGGACACATGCTCCTGAAAGACTGGAGAGGCAGGACCATCTACATGCCAGCGAACCAGCATATTGATAGTCTTGGAGATCTGAGGAGAAAGGCCAATACTTCATGTTCACACACAATCTCTGTCGTTAACAGCACCAAGTATATACACCATTCAGCCACACCATCAATACTGGTAACTGGTTTTAATGTTTAATATTGTGTTCTTTGCTTTGGATATCTGTGTATTTGTTACCGGTCCAATGCTGATACATTTAGTGAAGCGGTCGTCAGCCTGGATGTGCTCATACAGCTCTTTGACAGCCCTTCCTCTCAGTGTGGTGCTGTGGTGGGCTTCATACACATTTAACACCACTGCAGGGAATCAGGAACAGAGTCACAAAGTTAGGGGGAGTGATTCAAATGGCAGCTTTAAGGAAAATTCCAATGGAAAACACTTTTATCATTCCATAAAAATATCCTGTAGCTAGGGACACGCCTGATATTTTTGTTGTTTTTTTTTCATTGAATGCATCTTTATGCCATGGTTTATCATCATGGTGCATCGCGGTGCATGGTGCATACTTACTGTAGGCGAAGGTGAGTAGTGTGCTGTGAGGTGTGTACATGTCACATGCTGCCACATTGTTCCTCTGAGCTGGCCAGTTGATGGTGGCATAGTCTTGGACATAAAGCTCCTGCAGAACAAAGAACAAGACGAAACGACTGTCAGAATAAAAGGAAAAACTGCACTGGGCTGCTCTTGTGTATATTTTAAAGGCTTTTCACAGAAAAAATACAGTTACATTCCTGGATATTCCCACATTGATATACAGATGGGAGATAATCAAACAAAAAAGACAAATCAATAATTAAAGAATTTTCAGCCCAACTATTGATACTGACTGCAATTCATTTCAGTAGTGCTGCATCATGAGTCATCATGATGGCACAACACATCATCAGTATTTCTGAGTTTATCATTGACTCTGGCTGTAATGTACAGAGTATGGTGCCCCCTTGTGGGACTGTTTGGCTTCAGCACCTGTCTAAGGCTGAGGACCAGGGCGTCTTCCTCAGCTGCCAGTCTGACAGCATAGCAGTAGCTCATGGGGAGGTAGACCTGGCGACAATGACACCACAAAGTAGAGGGGTGGGCAGGCATCCAAGTTGGGAACAACCTGGAACAGACAACATGACATCATGCCTGAATTCATTCAGGAAATATGCTCTCACTACCATAAATATTTAACAGCTAAGAAAAGCTTTTAAAAATGTCTGCCTGATGACCTAATGTCTGGTCTTTGCCAAGGCAGTGAACCAGTGGATCACTGCTGTCTCTCCTGGTGCAACATAATAATGTTATCTCTTCTTTGTACTTAAAGTACAGCTGATGCGTAGAAGACAGTATAAGGGGGTGTTAGAACATTCAGCTTACCACATCTCTGGTAGGAGTGTGTTCATTCCCTCCCAACTGTAGACATTTAAAATGGCCAACCAGAATTTACCCCATGAGGGAATTCCCACTGCACCACCTGAACAAAATAAAAAAACACAGAGAGCTTAGGTATACAGCAAGGAACACAGAACCCTGACTTGTTTATTACAATAAACATGGCCTCACACTGTTACATGAATTTGCAGGAAATCACTGAACACAAGGAAGTAACATATTTTCCTGTAAAAAAAAAAAATCTTTATTAATAACAGACTGTGTGTTTAGCAGAGCTTTGTGCTTTTGAGGTATCATTTCAACTTATTCATCCCCACCTTTGCTGTGCAGGTTGTTCCTGGCTCGAACCATATCTGGATCATCTGGCTCTACTCCCAAGATCCTTAATGAGGTGTAACTCA